>SKCR01030595.1:0-417469 GCA_019454045.1 Zanthoxylum bungeanum
GAGGAATTCCAAATCGACTCAACAAGTTTTCTTTTAAAAATTTGATCATAGTTGTGTGATCATTATTCCGACAAGGAATTGCCTCCACCCATTTTGAAACATAGTCGACTGCAACTAAAATATATAAAAATCCAAAGGATGGTGGAAATGGGCCCATGAAATCTATCCCCCAACAATCAAAGATTTTGATGACAAGGATGGGATTTAAAGGCATCATGTTTCTTTTTGAAATAGATCCAAACTTTTGACAATTTTCGCAAGTTTTGCAGAAAGTGTATGTATATTTAAAAATAGTGGGCCAATAAAATCCACACTGCAAGATTTTTGCAGCGGTTTTTTTTAGATGAGAAATGACCTCCACAAGCTTCTGAATGACAGAACTTAATAACACCACTTATCTCACTGTCAGGTATGCATCGTCTGAAAATCTGATCAGGGTAGCATTTAAACAGATAAGGATCATCCATATAGAATCTTCTGACCTCGGTCAAAAATTTCCTCTTATCTTGTTGGCTCCAGTCTGGGGGTATCTTTCATGTTGCAAGGAAATTGACAATATTAGCATACCAAGGCATTACGTTTACCGAAAATAAAAATTCATCGGGGAAAGAATCATTGATAGGAGTGGTATCGATTAGTGACTCGTTTGTGAGTCTCGATAAGTGATCTGCAACCATGTTCTCTGCCCCTTTTTTGTCTTTGATTGTGAGATTGAATTCATGAAGCAACAAAATCCACCGTATTATTCTTAGCTTGGCATCCTGTTTAGACATCAAATATCTAACAGCAGCATGATCAGAGTAAACAACAGTTGAAGAACGGATTAAATATGATCGAAATTTATCCAATGCAAATATTACAGCAAGTAGTTCTTTTTCTGTGGTAGTGTAATTCATTTGTGCACTGTTTAAAGTTCTACTTGCGTAATATATTACATGTGGCTTACCTTCCTTTCTCTGTACTAGAACTTCACCAACTGCATAATCACTAGCATCTCATATTAGCTCAAAGGGCAATGACCAATCAGGGGATTGCATAATAGGAGCAGAAGTTAAAAGACTGATAATTTTTTGGAATGATTTTTGGCATTCTTCTGTCCATTCAAATGTTGCATCTTCGAATATGAGGTTACATAAGGGTCTGGATATAGTACTAAAGTCTTTAATAAACAACCTATAAAATCATGCTTGTCCTAAAAAGAACGAATGTCCCTGACTGTTTTTGGTGATGGTAATTTAGAAATGACATCAAATTTTTTCTTTGTCAATCTCAATACCTTTAGACAACACAACATGTCCTAAAACAATTCCTGAATTAGTCATGAAATGGCATTTTTCCCAATTTAACACAAGTCTTTTTTCTTCACATCTTTTCAAAACATTTTCCAGATTAGTCAAACAATTATCAAATGAATTTCCAAAGACAGTTATATCATCCATAAAGACCTCTAAACAGTGTTCAACCAAGTCACTAAATATGCTCAATATGCATTGTTGGAATGTTGCAGGTGCATTACAAAATCCAAAGGGCATTTTCCTAAATGCAAATGTTCTAAAGGGGCATGTGAATGTGATCTTTTCATGGTCTTCTAAAGCAATGGGAATCTGATAATAACCAGAGTAACCATCAAGGAAACAATAGTATGGGTGTCCAGCTACTCTTTCTAGAATTTGGTCAAGAAATGGCAAAGGAAAATGATATTTTCTAGTTGCGTCATTTAATTTTCTATAATCAATACACATACGCCAACTAGATGAAATGCGAGTTGGGATTAATTCCCGTTTATCATTTTTTACAACAGTGATTCCAGATTTTTTGGTACAACCTGTGTACGACTTACCTACTTACTATCAGAAATATGATAGATAATGCATGCATCAAGAATTTTAAGGACCTCAGTTTTTACTACTTCTTTCATGTGAGGGTTTAATCTTCTTTGGGGTTGACGATATGTCCTAGCATTATCTTCTAGATGTATTCGGTGTGTGCAGATTAATAGATTAATACATTTTATGTCTTTTAGAGTCCATCCAATTGCCAGTTTATGTTCTTTCAACACATTTAAAAGTTTACATTCTTGATCGCTTGTGAGAGAAGAAGAGATTACCACAGGGTAAGTTTGATTATCTTATAGAAATGCATATTTCAGTCCTTCTGGCAAACCTTTTAACTCCAAATTGGGTGCTTCTTCATGTTTTTCTTCTTCCAATGTTCCCAGTTCCTCCAAGTTTTCAATATTTCCCTCATCTTCCAATACATGTGTAAAGTCAAGTAGAAAATCATTAGCAATATCCAAATTTATATGCGCACTTGACTCAATAAAATTAGCAGTAAAAAAATTCATAGGATCATATAAACTCCCCTGAATATGCTCCTCCATAATAGGTTCAATTGATTCTACGCTTTCATTTTCATTATCTTCATCATATGGTTGTTTGCACATGTTAAAAATATTTAGCTCTAATGACATGTTGCCAAAAGAAGGATTCATGATTCCATTCCTGCAATTAATTAAAGCGTTAGCTGTTGCTAAAAATGGCCGACCAAGTATTACAGGGATTGGCTTATAAGTCTCTTCCACAGGTTGTGTTTCTAAAATAATAAAATCTAAAGGATACGAATTTATCGATTTGTAATAACACATCTTTCACAATTCCTTTTGGTACCTTAACTGATCTATCTGCAAGTAAAATGGTAGTTGAGGTTGGTTTCATCTCACCTATATTAAGTTGTTGGTAAACCGGAAATGGCAATAAATTTACATTAGCCCAAGATCAAGCAAAGCATGTTCAATGTTTTGATTTCCAATAATACAAGAAATAGTTGGACAACCAGGGTCTTTGTATTTTTATACATTATTAGTTGAGAGAATGGATCTTACATGTTCAGCTAGAAAAGATTTCTTTCTTACCTGATGTTTTCTTTTAACGGTGCATAGATCTTTCAGAAATTGGCATAAGTTGGTATCTGTTAGATAGCATCTAACAAAGGGATATTGACCTTTACCTGTTTGAATATTTCATAAATCCATGGGGAATGGTTCAATTTCTTTGTTTTTAATGCCTAAGGAAATGGAGGTGCATGAGAAAAACTGTTATTATCGACGACGGGTAATGGCTCATCAACCCCTTCCTTACCCTCTGATTCTGATTTATTCTCAGTTTCACGAGGTTCAAGAATAGGTATGTAGATGGTAGGGGTGGGCGCGGTTCGGTTTGGTTCGGTTTTTGCTAAAAACCGAACCAAACCATATTTTACGGTTCGGATTTTTTACCTCTCAAACCAAACCATTAAATAACGGTTTGGTTCGGATTGAAAATTTTTTAAACCAGCGGTTTACGGATTATTATATTTAAAAACAAATTTTCATCCACTTAAGTGAAGAAAAAAAAATAGTTTATCCAACAAAAATAGTATGAAGTGCTAGGGTGTAAACTGTGACTCCAGGGAACACATGCACTCCATTAAGGATTGAAAAATGAGGCAAACAATTAATTATTGTATTTTTTAAAAATTATATTATAATGATGCTACCATCACTCAATTTAAGAGACATATCCAACATCTTACTTTCAAAAATAATAATGCTACTATAAAATTAAAAATTTAAGAATAAAAGTACTAACATACTAATAAAAGAAAACATAGAATAAAATTAAAAGAAAAATATAAATTTTTTAATAAAATATAAATTTTTTTTAATTATAACGGTTCGGTTCGGTTTAACAGGTGCGGTTCGGATTAGCTCCTGAACCGAACCGTAAACCGTTTGGGGTGGGCCAATCCGAACCGCAAACCAAACCGTTAGAAAAAAAAACCGTAAATTCTGTCCGGTTTCGTTCGGTTTGCGGTTTGGTTCGGTTCGGTCGGTTTTTTTGCCCACCCCTGGATGGTCTTACCACTACGAAGAGTAATAATAGATTTGACTTGGTCTAAGTGTTGACTTCCAGAACTACCCTCGTGAGGGTTTTGATGACTCTTGGGATTTGACTAAGGTTGTGCAGGAAACTTACCTTTTTCTTTAATTGCCAAAGCAAATGTGATTTTATCAAAAGTTTCCTTCAAATCATTCATCATTTGTGCATTTTGGTTATTGATGGTTTCTTGTTTTTCCATGAGTGCACTCAAGTTATCTGTAATGGTTTTCTTAGGTTGTGAGACATATGGTGCATAATTCTAGGAATTTCGGAAATTTGGTGAAACTGGGGAGGTTGGTGTGAAGGTTGTGATTGGTTATCATTCCTCCAATTGAAGTTTCGATGGTTTCTCCAACCAGGATTATAGGTCTGTGAGTATGGGTTTGGATTTGGTCTATTGAATGTGTTTATGGAATTGACCTGGTCATGGAGATAATTTTCAGGGCTGGTAAGGACAGGCAAACTTCTGTGACATGTTCATTTGAACTACAAATTTGACATATGATTTCTTGAACTGACTTGACATGATCCCTCTTCCCTGTTTCTAAAGCCTCAAATTTTTTAGACAAAAATGCATATTTGGCAGCAAGGTCATGGTCTTCCCTAAGGTTAAACATACCTCTACTATATATGGTTTTGGTTTAAAGATGACTCATATATACCAATTGTATCCCATTTTGTGTATTCTCTGCTATATGCTCTAGGTAATCTAGTGCATCTTCGGGATCTTTGTCTCTAAACCACCATACACATTATCTCCACTACTTGTCTACCTTGGGGTTTTAAACCCTCATAGAATTGGGCAACTAACCTCCATATTTCAAACCCATGATGTGGACAAATATTTAACATCTCTTTATACCTCTCCCAACATTGGTAAAGAGTTTCCCCAGACTTCTTGTGTGAATTGTTGTGATTCTCTTCTCTTAAAGGAATTTTCTCCTACGATGGGGAAAGAACTTTTTAAGAAACTGCTCTTGTAAATCATCCTTTGTTCTAATAGATCCTGACCTAAGGTTTTGTAGCCAATTTTAGCTTTATCCTTTAGAGGAAAAGGAAAAAACTTTAACCAAATTATATTCATGCTACGACTTTGGTCTGTGTAAGTGTTACATAATTCTTCGAACTCTCTTATGTGCTGATAAGGGTTTTCTGATTCTAGACCGTGGAATGTGGGTAAAAGATTGATGACACTTGATTTAAAATTGAAACGTGCTGCTTCTGGTGGAAAAAACAATACAAAATGGTGATCCTGACCTAGTAGGATTCATGAACTGTCTTAGTGTCCTAGGATGATTAGGATCTCCATGTTGAGACTTTTTCTTCCTGATTAACTGGGTTTTCAACTTGGGCAGGTGGATTCTCAATTTTTCTGGGTTCAGGGTTCATCAAGGATTAATCAGGACAGTTGGGTCTACATAAGAACAAGAACAAAGAAAGAAAAATAAGATGCATAAATTAAATAAAAACAAAATACGAAATAAAAATAAAGAAAAGAAAAGTAGAGAAAGAAGAAATTAATAAATATTCTATCTACTAAATAATACTTCCCCGGCAACGGCGCCAAAAACTTGACACGCTCGAAAAATGGTCTTTTACTTCCAAGTATAAGAGTGTGGAAGTAATAAAAAAAAACCCGGTGAGTCCGGGGTCGATCCAAAGAGAATAGATTTAACAAAATAGAATACTGAACAGTGCGGAAAAGAAAAGTTTGATTTGTTGAAGTAGTTGGAGACTTTTAGTTTGGAATGCAATAATAGAATGAAATGCAGGAGTTAGGGGATCCACTTTTAGTCTTTAAAATATTTATAAATCTCGCTTTATTTAATTTATAAATTGCCTTTGTTACCCACTTAATTTATTACAGAAATTAATTATGCCAATAAAAAGAACCATCCATAAAGGTGGTTATCATTTAGGTCGATAATTAGTCCTACCAAGGTACTAAGTATGCCAAAAATATAAAACTAGCCATAAAGGCGGTGATACTGTTTCGCTATAACAAGTCCTATCAATGTACTTAATTATGCCAAAATCGTATAAAACCAGCCATATAGGTGGTGGAAAGATAAAACCAGCAATAAAGGCGGTAGATAAATAAAACCAGCCATAAAAGCGGTAGACAGATAAAACCAGCCATAAAGGCGGCAGAAAGATTGTCAATAATTAATCTAGAATTAAATCAAGTTTTAATCAATAGATTTCAATTTATTTATTATAATATAAGCGAGTTTAATCTATGGTTCCATTATAAAAGCTTCACCTTACCCCAGCAGAAAAGAAATTAGCTACTCATTTTGTAATAAAACATACTCGTACTTTTATTATTGAAAGAAAAAGACATTACAAAAAGCTTTAAGTAAATAAAAAAATAAGACTCTCTCCAAGATTTATAAAGGAATCAGGAAAGAAAATATGAAAATTCTAATGCCGGGACGTTCCTATTTATGAAACTTGGCCACCCAGACAGCGAATGCATGTTGTGGACACGTGTCAAAGAATGTTGAAGCCACGTGGGGACACATGTCAGAGAATGGTGAAGCCATGTTGGGGACATGTGTCAGAGAATGGTGAAGCCACGTTGGGGACACGTGTCGCGACGCAAAGGTTTCATGTGTCACGACGTGCTGACAGAATTTACGATGTGCTTGCAAGAATTTATGACGTGCTTGCAGAATTTCCATTTGTTTTTTTTTATTTTTTTCACGTCTGATTTGTCCCGTCGAGCTTCCAAGTAGTATTTTTCCTGACAAAAACATAAAATAATACAGTAAAAGCACTCAAAGCATAACTTTAAAATATTATTTCAAAAATGTGTCAATTTTAGGGGATTAGTGAAACTAAAGTGTAAAATGATAACTTATCGTCTAATAAATATGCACTTTTTATTATTCATCAACAACGCATTGAAAGAATGAGACTTCTGATGATCAAATGTATTCCTAGTGATATTCGTTGGATAATTGATGCACGAGTTCGCTTGGCAGAAGTGTCATCTGACTCTTTTATTTCATTTCTGCCTGGTGTAGGAAAAAGCACCTATGCTAAGAAAAAAAGAGCTAAACGATTAGGTGTTTGTTATAAATGTGCATGTTGTACATGCAATACTCGTTGTTGTTCTTTTGGAATAATGTCTGATAATCGCGAAGATAAAATAAAATTCATTAAAGATGGCATGAGTAAGGTGTCTTTAGATGGTATATCATTGACTCTTGAGACAAATCCCATTGGATATGTCTATCACGCAATTCGTAATTTACATACACAGTTTCGAAGAGAAAGCCAACAATTGAGTCTTAGGAATCTGAATTTAAAATACCTTATTTGCCAATTTATAAGAAAATTGGATGAGAAGCTTGTCCCTGGTAGATAAAGGTCATTCAAGCCATTACTACTTGTACATATTATTGTTTTAATTTCTTTATCTCTACTAATAATTATGATTTGCTTTACCTTTTATTTTTGCCGACAGGATCCAGACTTTTTGACTTTCACGATTTATTTTACTGTTCAGCTAATAATTGTCAATTGGCAGGTACTAGTGCAATTATTTCTCACCCTTTTTCAGGATCAATAAATTCATCTCGTCATTGCTCTCTTCAACACATCCAGATTAGAGAGAGAGTAAAAAAAATAAAAATTATATAAAAATTAAAAAAAAATGGAAGCAACATCAAGAAGACGAGTCATGAATATCTGTGTGTTTTACGAGACTAGTTCTAGAACTAAGCCAGAATTTGTTGAGACAGTGAAATAATTGGGTAAAGTCATGGTAGAGAGAAATATGCATTTAATATATGACGGTGGAAATCTTGGACTGATGGGATACGTTTCAAAGGCCGTACAGGAAGGAGCTAGTCAAGTTTTGGAAATCATCCCAAAATCTTTGGCGGACGTGAATCTTTTTGGACAATCAAACGAAGAGGAATGCATCGTATCAGGTATGTTCAAACGACTTGTTGAAATGATAAATCGTGTTGATGCTTTTATTGCTTTGCCATATGGCTTGGGCACGATGGAGGAAATTTTCACAGTGATATCTTAGGTGAACTTGAACATACACCAGAAACCATTAATATTTTAAAGTTATGGAACGTAGTCAACCCTTAAATTTTCCGCCATTTTTTAATGGAACAAAATATTTACATTGGAAAGTTTGTATGAGAGAGTTCCTTAAGTCCTTAGATAAGAGGGTCTGGATGACAGTAGAACACGGGTGGAAACCTCCCGTTGTTATAGTTGATGGGGTCTCTTCCCCTAAAGACAAATTGACCTGGACCAATGACGAATTTGATGCTAGCAATAGGAACAACAAGGCAATTAATGCAATACATGATGTTGTTTGTTCTGCTGAATTTATGAGAATCTCAATGTGTGAGATAGCCAAGGATGCTTGGGACATCCTGCAGACTGTGCATGAGGGCACATTATCTGTCAAAAATAATAGACTCCAAGATCTTGCTACAAGGTTTGAGGTCGCCGGAATGAAAGATGATGAGACTTTTGATGAGTTCTATGATGAGATTAACGACATAGTTAACTCAAGTTTTAACCTATGTGAGACTATCCCTACCAGTAGGATAGTTAGGAAAATCCTTAGATTCATGCCTGATAAGTTCCTACCCAAAATCACCACCATCGAGGAAAGCAATGACCTCGATCAGCTTAATTTAGAAGACCTCGTAGGAAAACTGTAAGTTTATGAGCATAAACTTCATGGGCATCTAAAGCCCAAAAATATAGCGATAAAGATCGCGAAGGAAGTTGTTCATGGTTCGTCTAGTGATGAGGATAACCTCACGGATCATGATTTGGCCTTGTTTGCAAAGAAGTTTAGGAAATTTCTTAAGCTGAAGAAGAGTGGCCATAGTAGTGACATGGATAGGGAGGATGAGCCTAGTGAGAGTAGGCATAGTAGGAGAGAGTCTAGAGAGGATAATGATAGTAGATCACGTGGTGTCCAGTTCCATGAATGTGAAGGATATGGGCACGTTAGATCTGAGTGTCCCACATACCTTAGGGCTAAAGGCAAGAAAGTCATGGCAGCCTCTCTTAGTGATTCAGAAGGTGATGATTCTCCTAAGAATAAGGGCAATTATATGGCCTTTACTGCTAGTGTGACGGATGAGAGATAGATTGTTTTTAATAATGCTGATTCACAAGTCTCTCTCGATGAGTCTGTAGATGAGGAAAGTCTTCAGGTAGCTTATATTGAACTGTTTAATAAGAGTTTAGCTATTAAGAATACTAATATAGAGGTCAATAAGAGGCTAAAAATAGTTGAGCTATAAAAGAATGAAGCTCAAGCCAAATTTGAGCAAAGCCTATTGATGGTAGATGACCTAGAGGAGATGAAAAAATGCCTAGTTGATAGGGTCCAAATATTAGAACTGAACTTGAAGATGTTAGAACCCAGTTGTCTGTATTTTCTAGTGGGAATAAAAAAGTGGACCGTATGTTAGGTATTATTTTGAGCCTAATTGTGATAAGACTCAACATCTAGAGCAGTGCATAAACCTCATAAACAGGACTTAGGTAAGAAGCATGTAGAGTGTACTCATGTGATTCCTCTGTTTGGCTCCTCGTCATGTGACCCAACCTCGATCTAGAGTTTCTGTGAGTAAACCTGTTCTCATCCGAGGTTTGTGCCTGTGTGCCATCACTGTGGCAAGACATGATACATTAGGCCTAAGTGCTTCATGTTGCATAAACATAAGAAAAGTCCTAAGATTGTGTCACCTAGATTTGATTCTGCAAATCTAATGTCTCAAGTTTCTGCACTAACCAAACAAGCTCAATCCCTTAGTGAGAAACTTGTTGTGTTGACTAGGAATTCTCAAGTGGAATAGATTCCTAAGAAAATTTGGCTGAGGAAGCAAGATGTCTTCCCATGTACTTCTTAATGCCTTGATCCTCACAGGCATGATGAGAGTGCACTCCGGTGTAACTCTTCCTAGAAGTTGCATTTGTTTTCCCATTGAATGTGTGCGTGTGTTTTTATGTTTTTGCACATTTTCTTTCTTTTCACTGCATATGGGTGTGTGTGTCTTGTTTTGATATATGTCCCTTAGTATATAGGATGGAAGCCCGGACATAAATTTCATAGCCGATTCCGAATGGATGGTAGTATGATCTGCACTCGGGATACAATTTCACGTACCATTGGATATTGTCAAGCCATTTTGAGTCTTTATTATTTTTGTTATTAAACTGAAAAATCAATATATATATATATATATATATATTTATGGCTTGTTAGAGCATGAATAGCATGTACATGTGATCCTGATATGTAGGATATATGGTTATGCATGTATAATATGCTTTTATTTTTCTTGATGCTCTATATGCATATGTGTGTGATAAAAACTCTTAGTATAACTTGTGCTTGCACCTCACATACACGATTTTATTATGTCAAGGCTTGTCGCATGTATAATTTTTGGACTGGCAATCTAATTTCTATCATTCTTTGTTCACTGAATAGTGTGACCTTTGACTAGATGACCTTGTTATCCCCTTGTAAAAGCAAAAATAAATAATATATATATATATATATATATATTTGCATGAGACTGAAGTGCAAAAGAGCCAATGGGCCAAATTCAAAAGATATGGGCAAAAACCTTCACTCGAAAGAGTTATTTTTTGAGCTCATGATATTTATGGGAAAATAACATAGCATGCAACCAATGTTGCTTTATTTCAGCTCCTAGTGGTGCTGGGTTTGAACATCTATTTTTGCGGACTTGGTTTGTTATGAGATGGATTTCTTTGGCTGTGTCCTTAAGCCTTGATTCGTTGAGCACCTATTTTTATCACGCAAGTACTTGTTATTTGTTGGTGTTTATGTCATATGCATAAGTGTTGTATTTAGCCAAAGTTAAAATGATGCATATTGTTTCATGTCATAAACAGTTGAATACTGACTGGGTATCATTGTATTTGTCTGTAGTGCTGTTTCAGTTAGTTTTTTATAAGAATTTTTTTTCCCGTCATTGTGTGCTTGTGAATGCTTCTAGTTTTAGCATACTATTTCCCTTTCAGTTCTTAAAATTTTTTCTTTGTTGTGCACTGTCTGTCATTTTTTGTTCGTGTACTTTTTTCTATCACGTTCGAACGTTTTTCGTTAGTGCTCCGTTTCTACTTTCGTTCGAACATTTTTATCCAGAACCTTTTCGTTCGTGACACGTTTTTACTTCGTTCGAACGCTTTGCCTTGTGTTCGATTCGCGTTCGACTCTTGTTCTAACATTTTCTGGGTATTTAAATACCTTTTGTGTGTTTTACGTTCGCACGTTTCTTTTTCCCCTCTCCACCGTGGTTCTTCCCACTTTCTCTCCAATTTCTTCCCTTCCAAGTCAGATTCAGAGTTTTATGGGCCTCCTCTACTTATTTTTCTGCCTCATCTCCCTCTCCAAGGTAATGGCTCTTTTTCTTTTCCTCTGTCAATTGGTTTTCTCGTTTTTAGGGTTTCTTTTCTCACTTCATTTTTAGCCTTTTTTTTTCTTCGATTAAAGGCGTATGATGTCTTGTGATTCTAGGTTTATTGTTTTTGTGTGATATTTTGTGGAGATTTGCATGTGTTTAGGGTCGATTTATTTTTCGGCCTGTCGCCATTGCGTTCGAACGCAATTTGATTTCACTATTTTATTTTCTTCTGTTTTCGTACTTTGTTTGTGTTGCTCCTTGTTTTTATGCATTTTCGTATGTGTTCTAGATGCCAAAGAAGTCGGTCGCATCCAAGAAACGTCCTCGCGACTCCCTCCATCGGATCGTTTTCGCAGTCCACAGCTGCTCGACTTTTCGATGATTATTTCTCTCAACGGAGCCTTTGCTTGGAACGAAATGTTTTAGAGGCTGAGTTGCGTGACTCATGAGTAATACTCTGCTTGTTAACCGGGGTGGAGGCCCGTTTCTCTCCGGATTCATTGGTCCATCTGACTCTCTGGTCCAGGAGTTTTATGCTAACATGGAGATGGTTTCCCCTTATTCTTTCTCGGGTTCATTCAAGGCCACCACTTGGACATCGATGCTTCTGTCATGTCCCAGATTCTTTCGATCCCAAAGGTGTCGTTTCCTCAGTATCATTGGCCGCCTCATGAAGGCCCATTTGATCAGCTCATTATGGACGTTGCCTCTGGCCAGCATCGTCCGTCCCTCGGTTGTATGATCGTTGTTGCCACCTTGCTGATGTCCTACCTTCTACTTAACCGGATCGTTTGCCACAACCTGTGGCCTAAATCGCATGTGAACACTCAACCCATCTCGAGGATTTCTTTTCTCTACGCCATCGAGCAGGGGCTATCTATTGACATCCTCGATGTCATTTTGCGTGAGATGATTCAAATTCGTACTGCCTCTTATGCTGCTCATACTCTACCTTACGGGTGCCTCATTCTCCGCATCATCACATCTTTGGTTCTAGATTTTAAGCATGATCCTCCGCTTCCTCTCCTGAAGCCCATTAGATGATAAACTGTGTCCTCTGGAGCTGTTCATCTCCCCGCACATGCTCGTGAGCCTTCTCATTCTCAAGCTGCTGATCCTGTTACTGCTCCATCTACTGCTCCTACAGCCTCAGCTTCTGCTTCATCCTCTTCCGTTGGTCCTCCTTCGGATTTTTATCAGCGCATATTGGACTCTTATGCGACTATATTGGCTGAGCTTCGGCTGCTTTCTGAAGGCCAATCAGAGATCCATACTTCTGTTTGCCGCTTGGAGACTCAATTTGCACGACATCTTGCGGATACCCATGCTCGCTTTGATGACGAGAGTGACAGTTCGGAGTCAGACTCATAGCCTTGCTTCATTTTAGAGGATTTATTAGAGTTAGGGGGAGTTTATCTATTTAGAGATCATTGTAGTAGCTTATCTCTTTTTTAATTACTTTTGTGATCTATTGATGACTATTGATGTATCTTAATGAATTTGATCTATTTTGAATGACATCGATTAATGACTGTTCCTATTTGCATGCTCACGGATACTGCATTTTTTTTCTATTTACTTCCCGTTTATTCTTATGATAACTGTGTGTGCCTGTTTGTGATGGGGATTTAGTTTTATTTTTTTTATTGTTGTTTATCCTGATATATGCTTTCTTTGTCATTTCATGACAAAAATGGGGAGTAATATAATAGGCTTGTTTCATATCTATGTTTTAAGGAGAGTTACGATTAAGGGGGAGACTGAGATTGATATACTTGTTTTATGTTATACTTGATAATCCCAATGCTTTTCACGGTATATTATTGTTTGTGGATGTTTCAGGTAAGCAGGTTTGTTGATGAGGTGGTATTGATTTTCAAGACTACTTGGTTATGTGTTACATCGAGTCTTAATGTAATAAGTCATTGTTTTGATGGTTGACAGTTGACTATTTTATTTTTAGGTCAATTACCGTAGTCTTTGTATTAGGTAGTGTTTTGTCACGAAATGCCAAAGTGGGAGATTGTTAGCACCTTTTTTATTGGCATGTTTCCGTGACAAAACGAGTTCAATTGAATTTTAATCTATCATGTAGATCTTTGTGCAATTGGACTGGTTTTTGGCTGTTTTGCATCAGACATACGTTCGTGGTGCGTTCGTTGAAGAGTTCGAACGATTGGCGTTAGTGCTGCGTTCGTTATTTGGTTCGAACGTGTGGCGTTAGTGGCACGTTCTCCATTGGGTTCGAACGAGATCATTCCAGAGAGCAAACGTTCAAGGCACGTTCTTGTTAGGTTCGAACAGGATCATTCCAGAGAGCATCCGTTAGTTGTGCGTTCGAGTGGCGTTCGAACGAGTCTTTCTAGTAGGCGTGCGTTCGTTCAGTGTTCGAGTAAACGTTCGAATGCTAGTCACATCTGAACGTGTTTTTGTGCCTTTTCACCTTGAAAAAAACCCTAGCTTTTCACCATACCTATAAATATAACATGTAGCTGCCATCCCCAAGTGTTGAAGTATATTTTCCTTGAGCCAAAATCTCTCAAAGCTTTCAACCTTTATTGAATTCACCATTGAAGACTTATTCATCTACTTGTCTTCTTCATTAATGGTGTGATTCCCTCTTTGATAAACCTTCAACACAACTTAACCCAAAATTCTCAACCTTTAGAGTTCTTTAGGAGGAAGTTTGGTAGTCGGAGTTCCGGTGTCAGAGGTGAAACAATCTACTCAGAGACTTTAGAGGTTCTGATGAAAACCGTGGGTCGCGGGCTTGAGGAGTTGCCTTGAGTTCTTGAAATATTGAGGTACTTGAGTCGGTGGAGTTACCACCATAGGTCTTGACCATCGCTGTAATTTTTTCTCTATATAGTGGATTAGGCTGGGAGCCGATATACCCGGAGTGGTTTTTTACTCGCATGAGTTTTCCACTTCGTCACCAAAATTATTGTGTAGATTTTGTGTGATTTATTGGTTTTTATTGTGGTTGCTTGTTGACATCCATAAGCACATTAATTAGGACTTGTCTTGGTTAATTATGAGTAATTCCACATAGGGTCAGAACCTAGGCTATTCGCGAACTTTCATTAATGAAAAGGGAAATATTCTCAATTTGATAAAATTTTACAAAAGAACGATATGTTAAAATAATAAGAAATTATTAACATGTCATATGATTATTAATTGGTGATATCATATTATCTATATATTTCTGTTGTATCAAAAATTATTGAATAAATTTGATTGATGAGTAGTTGAAATTATCTATGTTTTCTCTTATTGGATCATAACTACTGATATTTAAAATTAGATAAAATGACTGGAATCCTCTCGCCATCACATCAAATCTTATCTCCATTTGCTTAAGTTGATGATTTACCCTAATTTGAGTTTATTTAGTCAAGTTAATGAAATTGATTATTACTTTCTAACACGTATCCTCCTTATAAAGCACAGATAAGAGGCCAAACCAATTTATTTAACTGGTCTAAGGGAAAATTCTCTGTGAAATTCTCTGATTTTGAAGATTCTTGAAAGCAAAGAAAATAAATAAAGAAATAAAGAAGAAGTTTGCTTTATCTAATTATAGCCACTATTTCTACATAAACTCAGCAACTAATCACAATAAACTTTGAAGATTAATATCTGCTTCAATCAGCAGCAGTAACAGAGATTGGTGACTCCAACCAAAACGAGAGCTCTCCAGTCTCCACTTCTGTTCCAATGAAAACAGTGATGTTTTCTGCAGCAACAGCAGCAGCTCCATCAAGTTTCTTTGACAAAATAGGAAACACTTTCTCATCCATGCATCTCTTCAAGTCCATCCCAGTTTCACCATACTCTTTTACAGCGTTTGATGAAATCGCCATCAATGAAGAACCTGAAGGGCATATAATCACATCTCATTTCACTCCAGCACCATGAGCACACGCCCATTCTCTCAGCAGAAACCGAGCAATATCTACCAATGAACAAGGCCAATCATCCTGGTTCAACGATTCAATCTTGTCAGGATCTAGTGCAATAAATTTCCGCTCAAAATTTGCATGAATTTTCTCAGAGTAGCCTGTCATTGATCTCTGTGCTTCGTGTACAACAGAAACAAAGTCGTCATCTGTTACTTGCAATATCGTTTTCATAAAGGGTACCAACTAAAAAAAGGAATATTTCAGTTCCATCTCCAACAGCGAGACCCAAAAACAACCGAAGCCGCCGCTCTTATTAATCAGCTGCTGGAATTCAATCAAAGCTCGCCGCATGATGTATTTATACTTCTATAACTCTTTACGATGATCTTCTGTAGAATATATTGATTCGGTTTCACAAGCCTTGTTAAGGACATCAATGAATGTCTTCAGCTTTGATGTTTCCTCAGGATTCTTTTTCAACAAACATATGTGCTCTGCCATTAAGAAAGTATTTTAATTAACGTTGTCTAAGAATTTGTTTTCTATTGAGTTTAATGATTGTTGTATAGTTTGATAGTCTTATATAGAGGTGCTTTCCTAATTCTATTTTGATTTCCTTGTTATATTTTGACAACGTTTGACGACGAATTCCGCATCATTCGAGAACTACTACGGAGAGATTTGAGAATAACAAATCGAATTCGAATTATTATTTTTAATAGCCATTAATTGAAAAAGTGTAATTATTTATAATTAAATTATTTTTTTAAAAAAAAATAACAGCAATGATTAACGGTAAATTTGGGAGCGGTAGAAATAATAAAGATTTCAAATAATTTTAATCTTGAGAAAACATTTTATGCAACTGAGTATAGGTTTTTTAGAGTTATCTCACCCTCATGAGTTATGCGATCCTTTGTCCCCGACCATTGTAGCGTGTCACCCAGGACATAGGGGGCAAGATGACTTGAAGTCATCCTCACCTTCCATCGGCTTATCACCGACAACTTACTCAAGGTTCCAAACTCAATGGTGACAACTAAGCACGAGAGTTGCGCTCGTTGCGGGACTTAACCCAACACATTACAACACGAATGTTAGGAGAATTTCTGTGCATGAGCTGTAATTAGCAAAATAGAAAGTAGAAGGCAGAAGAGATCTAGGATAAGAGGGAGATGGGGAGAGAGAGAGAGAGAAAAAAAAAGTTGTTGAATATTGCTTGTTTATTTTCTCTGTCAATTGGTACATTCATAGGCTATTAGCCCTTCATTATTGCCTAACAAAAGTACCAATTAAAATATAAATCAAATCTCCTTAAATCCCTCCCTGAATCCTACCTAAGCCTTTGTTGTCCTCTTAATGGCTGAGTTCAAATTAAGCCTTAATTGTAATTTTCCAATTTTGCATCATCAGTTAACGATTGAATACACTTGTATCTTTGTTGCGCCTTGTGTAGACTTTTAGGGGAAGGTTCAATTGTGTAACATTCTCACCCCCATGGGAAGACGACTTATCCTCAAGTCGGAGCTCATCCAAATTGACAAGGTCCTCACAACTTCAATCTTCTAACAGTAGGCTTGACCATTGTACAAGAGCTTGAGGAACGGTTTCCCCATTTCGATGTATGGTACGCCTAGCTAGGATGGTAACTGGTTGGTGGACTGGATGGTGATCTTCAGTTAGAGCAGGCAGATCATGAATATGCGGTGTTGATTGGCCATGGTATGGCTTTAAGAGAGAACAATGAAACATTGGATGTATGCGAGTAGTGGGTGGTAATGCCAGGCAATATTCAACTGATCCAATGCGTTTCTCTACTTTGAATGGCACGTAATAGCGTAAGCCAAGCTTGTGAGGTGAGTGTTGGCGTGCTGTTAATTGGCGATAGGGTTGAAGCTTTAACAACACCAATTGGTCTGGTTCAAAAGATACTGCAGTGTGGTTCTAGACGGTGTAGAATTTCATGGATGTTTGTGACTTGAGCAAGTTGTCTCTTAGTTGGGATAATATCACATCACGGGAACAAAGGTCTGTGTCGATTGCTTCGAAGGCAGAGGTGCCAGTGCAATAATTGAGCATCGATGGAGGTTTATGGCCAAATGTAACTTCAATTGGAGTCATTCCTGCCGAAGCTTGAAAGGTCGTGTTGTGGTGGTACTCTGCCCAACTTAGTAAATTAGACCATTTATTCGGTTGGTTGTGAATAAATGCTCGCAAGTATTTCACGATGCACTGATTGACTTGCTCGGTTTTTCCGTCAGATTCTGGGTGATAAGTAGATGAGAAGTTGAGCTTTGTTCCTTGGAGGTTCAAAAGTTCTCGCCAAAAATGGCTCTGGAATATTGGGTCACGATCAGAAATTATTGATTTAGGCATGCCGTGGATCTTGCCCACCGACTCCCAAAAAATGGATGCAACTTGGGGGGGTTGTATCGTCGTGGTAAGGCAGCTAGATGTACTCCTTTAGAGAAGCGATCAACCAATACCAAGATAGTTGTATGGCCTTCGGATGGTGGAAAATGAGTGATAAAGTCCATCGATAGGTCAGCCCATAGGGAAGTTGGAGGAACAATTGGTTGCAGAAATCCATAAGGGTGTTGGTTTGTGGGTTTGCACTTTTGACATATATCACAAGAGCGCACATATTCTTCAACCTGTTGTCACACTTTCTTCCAATAAAAATATGGTGCTAGCTGTTGGAGAGTGAGTTGGCACCAGAGTGACCCCCAAGAAGAGATGCATGACACTCAACCAAAATGAGAGGAATCAAGGTTGAGTTTTCTGGTAAGTGCATGCGGCCTCATAGCGCAGTAACCCATGTGAGAAGGACCATCCTGCTGTTTTAGATTTGTTGGCTGATAATTCTTGTATAATTTGCTGAAAAAATGAATCATTAGCCACTTCTTGCACCAAGATTGTTATCTCAGAGCTAATAGGTCTGAAAATGGCTAGGAGGACTTGGTTAGTTGTGGTGCTTATGTTGCTAGGTTCAGAAACAGATGGTTTGCCATTTGTTTTATGAGCAGCGGTGGTGGAAGGGTTTTTATCAGTGAACCCAGGTACGCGAGAGAGAGCATCTGCTGCGGCATTCGAAGATCCCGGCTTGTACTCGATGGAATAGCTATAGCCCACTAGTTTGGATAGGAATTGTTGTTGCTCTAGAGTTTGAATAACATATTTTAGCATATTTTGCAAACTACGGTGGTCAGTTATAATAATGAAGTGATTTCCTAGTAAATATTGACATCACTTCGCCACTGTCGATTGAACCGCAAATAGCTCTCTAACATATATGGACTTGTCTTGCATTATTTTGGAGAGTTTTCGACTATAAAATGTGATCGGGTGTGATTGCTGCATGAGGACCGCACTTATGCCTAGACTATAAGCATCTGTCTCCAATACAAATTGTAAGGAAAAATCTGGTAATGGAAGCACTGATGTTGAAGTCATGGCTGACTTGAGTGCAGTGAAAGTTTGGTGTGCCTGGTTTGACCAATTGAAACCATCTTTTGTCAGGAGATCCGTGAGGGGTGTGCTACGGATGCATAATGGCGGATGAAATGGCGGTAATAGCCTGTGAGACCAAGGAAACCACGAACTTATTGCTGATTGGTAGGCATCGACCATGTAGTGATGGCCATGATTTTTGAGGGATCGGCTGCCACCCCTTGTGTGGGGATGATATGGCCAAGAAATTCAATGGAGGGTCTTCCAAATGTGCATTTGGATCTTTTCACTGCCAAGTTGTGATATTTCAGTGTCGAAAATATTTATCGAAGGTGGCCTATGTGTTCCTTGTGGCTGTTGCTATAAACCAAGATGTCATCAAAAAACATGACAACAAATTTTCTTAGGTATGGTTGGAATACCTCATTCATTAGAGCTTGGAAGGTCGATGGTGCATTTGTAAGTCCAAATGGCATGGCTAAAAATTCAAAGTGGCCGTGATGTGTGTGAAAAGTTGTCTTGGGCACATCTTTTTCGAACATTCGCACTTGATGGTAGCCCGTACGAAGGTCAAGCTTGGAGAAAATTGATACACCATGGAGCTCGTCAATTAGTTTATCCACTGTGGGAATGAGAAATCTGTCTTTAATGGTGGTTGCATTCAAAACACGATAGTCTACGCAAAAACACCATGTGCCATCCTTCTTTTTCACCCATAGCACCGGTGAACTAAAAGCTTAGCGACTTAGACGAATGACACCTATTCGGAGCAGCTCACTGACCTGCCTTTCTATTTCATTTTTCTGAAAGTGAGGATAACGGTATGGGCGAACATTCACCGCTTCGGTGCCTGGATGAAAGAGAATACAATGGTCAATAGAGTGAGCTGGAGGTAGCCTGGTTGGTTCAAAAAATACGTCTTGAAATTCATCCAGAAGAGTTGCCAGTAATAGTGGCTGTTGCTCAGCGCTCTTGGCTAAGGACAATGGGTCCCCACTAGTCGGTGTGGTCTGCAGGCACATGAAACATGAGCTTTATACGGGCCAAATTTGGTCCAAGGGTAATTGCAACCTATCGCCTCAGGCCCACCGTTAAATACACCCCCGAAATCCCCTAACCGAACCCAAAGACATTGAGCAGGCCCAGGCTCGGAGAAACACCAAGCCCAAAAACCGATAGCTGCCCTTTAAATGCCAACCTATGAAACGTCCAGACCCATAACTGCCCTTCATGACTGCCCATAACTGCCTCTTCATGACTCGACTGTTACAAGCACCCAAAACGTATGACAATTAAGGCATTCATGAGTCCCACCTCGAATCGCCTATAATAGGAACCAAAGTCCAGAAGAGAAAGGGCATGAGAGCTCTTCTACATATAGCTCGAATAATGTTCTCTCTAAAAACCTGTTACCTACAGCCCTCATGGTAGCTCACAGGAACCAAGGTAATCTCTTACCTTGCTCCTCCTTCTACGGTATTAATAGCTCAATTCCATTACTGACTTGAGCGTCGGAGTGCCCCCGGCACCCACCACACCGGTGGGTAGTCTACTCCTGATCACTCTACCTTTGTTTTGCAGGATCGCTAGTGCACATCCCTACAAATTCTTGATTGTGGACCTCGAACGAAATCCAGCATCCACAATTTGGCGCCCACCGTGGGGCCTTAGCGATTCATAGCAGACAATGATCTCTTAGTCTACGGTTCCTAAAACACAGCCAACCATGCCTTCTAGCAGTGAGCAAACATTAGATCCTGTGACCACACAGCCGGCCATACTCCAAGAACGATTACGCACCTTAGAATAAGAGAATCAAGCCACGCGAAGCTCCAAAACAACCCTACAGAAGCAATTGGGACATATCTCCTCAACTTCCCAATCAACTTTTCCAGACCTAGCATGAGGCAAATGTGTCATTCAACACGACATAGAAGAAAGTTTAGTATTTGACAGAAAGTCCACTCCACATGACAAGGAAGAACTCCTAGCTAGGGGCTGAAACACTACTCGACACGACATGGAACATGTCTTAGTTAGGGGCTAAGGTTCCAGTCGGAAATTTCAAATTCATTCAGAAAAAAGGTACAAAAAATACAAGAGGCATACCTCATGATAAGAGCAAACAAGCTCCAAGTGTTGGGTTTCTAGTAAGTCCCAAGGATCATTTTAAGGCATTGAAACAAGTATGAATACACAAAGGAGAATGGCGGAATCATACTCACAACGATCGGATTGGATGCATCAAAGAAAAATCATTTCCTCTTTGTTGAAGAAGCTCTCGGCCATGGTGGGTATTTGGACTCCATCTTCATCTTCAAGCTCCAAGATTTATCAATGGTGATTCCATGCTCATGAGATGGTTTCCCTATCACCTTGTATGCTTCTATGTGTGCTAGCACCTTGATGATTTGCCACAAATCACCATCTTCTTCATTGCTATATTCAGCCTTGCCAAACAAAAGATAAGAGAAGAATTTTGGTCTCCAAACCGTGAGAGGGAGAGGAGGGAAAAGCTTCAAAACCGTGAGCTCTTATGAAAGAGAGAGAAGAAATTGCTTTTTGTATATCTTAATTGATTTTCCAAAAAATAATTAAACATATAACAATTTTTAAATTTCAAAAAGTCAAGCCAAAAAAACTTGCCAACCACCACCATCATTTCGCATCAATCAATGAATAGTGACTGGTGTCAATCACTCAAAGTGAAAGACATCTATCACTTGATTGACGAATGAAGTGACGCTAGATGTGACTAGTGATTTGACGCTTGATGTGATTTGTGTGCCGCACTCGAATTCGAAATGCGAATGCGCTCGCAAACACTCCGGGGCTCGGGTTCGTTAATTTCGAATTAACGAATTTTGTGTTGCGTCGTAATTAAATCTAATTTAATTAAATAACCATGCCTAGCATAATTACTATTCACGTCGCTAACGAATTAATTCTAAATTAATTCGTTCGCCCGAATTAAAATCCGATTTCAATTCCGCGTCGAAATCCAATTTTGTTTAATATATCGAATATATTAATTTATCGATTAATTCCAAATTAACCGTTCTCTCTCTTTAAATAATATTTTATCCCAGATAAAATATCTCTGTAATTAATCCCAGATTAATTTTATCTCTCATCAAATTAATCCAGATTAATAAAGTACGGGTCATACATCATCGGTGAATCTTCGGGAAGCGACCCATGAGATCCCCGGATATGTTGGCAGTAAATACGGTCGTCGGACTATCCGAACACGTAAGTACCTTGTACTATATTTTTCCGATTTACAAGACAAGGTTGGCTTCTAGCAAAGTGCCATGCCTACCCAATTCTCCAGAAACATGCTTACATGAATAAGCGATCTATATCAGGCGTAGTATACATAGTATTGCGTATATCGATCCAGTATCGGATGGTCACGTGCTAGGCCTGGGGATGGAATTGTGTCTGCCCCGTACGAAGCACATATTGGATCTCTGGTAACTAGTCTCTATAATCGGATATACATGACCTAGTCATAATATCCCGATAGCTGCAGCATAAAAGAGAACAAGTTTTGTATCCTAGGTGATCATCATCTCCACTATAACTGAAGTTATACTTCCGGCTTGACATCACACCCAATACACTACGATTCTCAATATACCCAGAAGAGGCTTACACAGAACCGGTTAAAGCCTTGGATGAGCAAAGCCAAAGTATATTGATTGTCGCAAGTATTAGCGGTGCAAGTCTCAGGTTAAGACCAAATACACCTACCCTGATTTTGGACTTCCAGAGACACATAGTTATACTACCAATGGAATTCCGAAGGGGTCTATCCAGAGCGAAGCTGTTTCCCGTACCATCGGTAAAACACAACCTCCTATTACACTTGCATGAGTATCTTATACCCAAATATATGAGAACTATGTCGTTATGCCCTCATAACGCGCACAAGTGTAATACTAGTCTCTTATGCATTATCGATGTCCAATCTCGATAATACTCTGACTAGGGATATTTAATGATTTATCCTTCGTGGACTGATACTGTCTCATATCATCTCAATCCAGGAACAAATCATAAGGACCTCTTATCATTTATACATCTTGGTGATCTAATCACAAATGATAAGAGAGCAATCTCCTTTGTCACATAGTTAATTTGTACAACAACACCATGATCTGTACAAATAGTGACGCTATGGGTCATAATTGTCAAACAATCTCCCACTTGGCCTATAGCCAGTCACTCGAGTGTCCTACACCCGAACTATGTACGGTTCGCTCAAATTACTGAGAAAAGGTTTTCGTCAGCGGATTTGCATGATTATCATCTGATGTGATTTATTCGATCATCCCATCGCCACGATGTATGATCCGAACGAATCAGATGAATATCGAAGTATGTATCTGGATCGTTGATGAGACCATTAATTCTTTAGCCTGCGATGAAGCCTAGCTCAGCTGCTAACAGAACTATATCTATTCTAATTAGATTTTGTATCGATCCAGAAGGCTTCTATTGCTGCCTCAGCTGCAGCAATAACCCGCATTTGTTGTTTATTCGGTAACAGTATTTTACTTGGAAGATTTCCAGCTTACTGTTCCGTTATTCAAACTGTATAGTACAGTTTTTGCGACTCGTAGTCGTTTTATCGGTTTGGAAACTTGCAGTAGTGATCCCAGTCACTTCAAGTTCTCCTTCTCCATTTTATAAGACAGCATCCTTAGTTCTCTAAGATACTAACAGATGTTCTTAATATCAATCCAGTGACTATCACATGGATTGGCCTGATTGTGTCTCCATATGCTCAAAGCGTATGAGACACCAGGTCGCGTACATTTTTCAATGTACGATTTCTCGGAGAGTGTTCTCGAAAGCCAAGCTTTCACCGATTGTTTTATGGGAATATCATTTCCAAGAGATGACATATTATCATTATTTATAGGACAGCCACTGTCAGTGCCCTCCCACTAACCTCCTTATATACACAAGAATCATATCTTTTTGAATTAAATCATAAATCATTATGATTACATCAAAACGATAATTCCAAGATCTCAATGATTGCTTAAATCCAAACATGGATCGAATAACCTGCAAACCTTGTTTGCTAGTTTGTGTACGACAAAACCGACAGGATGTTGTAAACATCCTCCAAAAGGTTTCCTTTTCAGGAAAGCGATTTTCCCGTTCTGCTGACATATTTCATAAATGAAACATGCAGCATCAGCAAGCAATATCCAAATGGATTTACAGTGGCAACAGGTAAAAGGTTGAATCGTAATCAACACAATGTTGATAACGATACCTTTCCGCAATAAGCCTAGCTTTATACGTTGGTATGTTGCCATCCATGTATGTCTTCCTTGAAGACTTATATAGTACCAATAGGCACATTGTCTTGCGGTACATCAACTAGTATCCAAACATAGTTGATTTACATGGAATCCATTTCGGATATCATGACACTTTTCCATAATAAGGGAGTCGATACCTTGTATCACTTCCTCATACGTAGTCAGTTGGTATACCTCAATAAGATTCACATCTTTATGAGGTGAGATCAGAAACCCATACCGTAGGTTGTCTTCTGACTCTCTCCGACTTACGCGGTTCTTGTGTATTCGAAGATTACTGGTATAGTTTCATCATTGATGAACTATTTATGTTCCATTAGGAATCGGTGCCTGGAATAGTATTACTCCGATTTTCATCGAGTTTTACTATCCTCCCACTTACCACTGCATATAGGTATTCCTTTTAGGAAAATCGCATGGTGAGCAACAATTAAATTGTTCTCTTGTGAATTGTATAAGTACTATACTTTGGTATCCCTAGGATAACCTACAATTTGGCACTTATCCAATTTGGGTTTTAGTTTGGTATCATCCAAACATATGCCTAGCATACCCAAATTTTCAGGAATGAGAAACCCGGTTTCTTTCCTGTTCATATCTAATATGAAATCTGTCTAACAGATTTTATGGAACCTTATTCTAAATAAGTTATGCACTGTTTATGCTTATCCGTTGAAGGAAATGGTAGCTCAGAATGACTCATGATTAACCTTATCATGTCCAACAAAATTCGGTTACTCACTATTTGGACACACCGTCAAATTGACGTGTTCCGAGAGGAGTCCTCATTGAAAGAATACTATAATCTTTCAAGTATATTAGAAACTTATTGCTTAAGTATTTTCATCATGGTCTAACCGCGATGATTTAATACTTTAGCCGATCTGTTTGTCTATTTCGTGTCGAAACTTTAAAAGTTTCTTATTTGTGTTTCATAAAAAACACATAACCATAACGCGATGCCACATCCGTAAAAGTCATGAAATATTCATGCATTCTAAATACATAAAAAGGCGCGTATAAATAAATATAATAATGATATGTGGATGGATACTTAAAAATTGATCCTAGATCAAATCTCTCCATTTCCTCTCTCCCGCTAGCACAAGTATTTGCTTCTACCCGTTACACTACACTTCTAAAGAAACCTCATTTACATTGAGGGGAATAGGTGAGAAGAGAAATACAAAGAGTATGGAGGTAATAGGCTGGACACGCAGGTCCAATTTAAATAAATTCCAAATTTATTACAACAATTTCTAAAATTGCCCCACCCATCTAATATTCATCCGATATACATTATTCATGCATCGCAATCATGTATTCATACAAGCATGTTATCAATCAATCTAATCAAATTAATTAATCTGATAATTAATGACCATCCAACGTTCAAACAACGATTTGATTTTGCGCGAGTCAAACTCATTTTGCGAATAAGTACTCAAAGTATGAATTCTCGAATTAAATTAAACTACATAATTAAATCCAATTCAATTTGTATTTAATACTAATTCACTATTTAATTCCAAATTAAATACTACACTTTATTAATGAACTTTTACGATTTAAATTCCAAATTTAATCGTTACGGGTCTCAAAGCCCGATTAACGTCCAACGTTAATTTAATTAAAGTCCAATGGGCTTTTAATTAATTTCTTAAGGCGTGGACTTTTGGTCAACTCGGTCAAACCAAATAACCAAATCCCAATCAAGGAATTACCCCATAAGCCTAGAAATCAATTTAGGCCCATTAGGCCCAATTAAATTTATTAAGGTCCATTAGTCGTATTTGGGCTTTATGGAAATGGTTTTGGGCCCAATTGGATCGAACCAATTTAGCCTAAACCAATCTTGGTACAACCAAGCCCAATAAGCCCAATAACAACTTTAAAAGCTCAATTTCCAAAATTAGCCCAACATAATTAAATTACAAAATTTCAATTTCACAATTTAATTACACAAAGTTTATTACATAATTAATTACCCAATTAACATTTCTAAAACATCAATTAGCCTAATTAATCATGCTCATTAACAACAAAATATGTCCAACACATTTTATCAAAAAATCAAACCCATTTCATGCTCTTCAAGTCTCGGCAATGGGGTTAATTTTATGTCCAATTTTAATTCAATCCAATTAAATCCAATTAAACATTAAATCAACATTCTCAATTGATTTCCAACTCATCCAATGAATCAAAATCAAAAAATTCCAAGACATTAGGGCAAGCATGACTTTCGGCCAAGCTAAGTCATTAGGGAAAAATTGATCCAACTCAATATTCATCAAATTAATCATGCATAACACCATGTTATCATCATTCAAGCATATATCAACAATCAATTTCATCAAAACATGCTCAAATCATTTTTACCCAAATTTTACCCTAATCATGTTTCATGCTCAAATGGCTCTGATACCATTGTTGGGTTTCTATTAAGTCCCAAGGATCATTTTAAAGCATTGAAACAAGTATGAATACACAAAGGAGAATGGCGGAATCATACTCACAACGATCGGATTGGATGCATCGAAGAAAAATCATTTCCTCTTTGTTGAAGAAGCTCTCGGCCATGGTGGGTATTTGGACTCCATCTTCATCTTCAAGCTCCAGGCTTTATCAATGGTGATTCCATGCTCATGAGATGGTTTCCCTATCACCTTGTATGCCTCTATGTGTGCTAGCACCTTGATGATTTGCCACAAATCACCATCTTCTTCCTTGCTATATTCGGCCTTGCCAAACAAAAGAAGAGAGAAGAATTTTGGTCTCCAAACCGTGAGAGTGAGAGGAGGGAAAAGCTTCAAAACCGTGAGCTCTTATGAAAGAGAGAGAAGAAATTTCTTTTTGTATATCTTAATTGATTTTCCAAAGAATAATTAAACATATACCAATTTTTCAATTTCAAAAAGTCAAGCCAAAAAAGCTTGCCAACCACCACCATCATTTCCCATCAATCAATGAATAGTGACTGGTGTCAATCACTCAAAGTGAAAGACATCTATCACTTGATTGACGAATGATGTGACGCTAGATGTGACTAGCGATTTGACGCTTGATGTGATTTGCGTGCCGCACTCGAATTCGAAATACGAATGCGCTCGCAAACACTCCCGGGCTCGGGTTTGTTAATTCTGAATTAACGAATTTTCTGTTGCGTCGTAATTAAATCTAATTTAATTAAATAATCATGCCTAGCATAATTACTATTCACGTCGCTAATGAATTAATTCTAAATTAATTCATTCACCCGAATTAAAATCCGATTTCAATTCCGCGTCGAAATCCAATTTCGTTTAATATATCGAATATATTAATTTATCGATTAATTCCAAATTAACCGTTCTCTCTCTTTAAATAATATTTTATCCCAGATAAAATATCTCTGTAATTCATCCCAGATTAATTTTCTCTCTCATCAAATTAATCCCAGATTAATAAAGTGCGAGTCATACATCATTGGTGAATCTTCGGAAAGCGACCCATGAGATCCCCGGATATGTTGGCAGTAAATACGGTCGTCGGACTATCCGAACATGTAAGTACCTTGTTCTACGTTTTTACCGATTTACAAGACAAGGTTGGCTTCTAGCAAAGCGCCATGCCTACCCAATTCTCCAGAAACATGCTTACAGGAATAAGCGATCTATATCAGGCGTAGTATACATAGTATTGTGTATATCGATCCAGTATCGGATGGTCACGTGCTAGGCCTGGAGCTGGAATTGTGTCTGCCCCGTACGAAGCACATATCGGATCTCTGGTAGAGTAAAGACCATCATTGACCAATGTTTAGATCCTGTAGGATGAGGAATGAAGACCCTCATGAATCTTCATCATTACTAGAGTGTGTAGACTCTTCCATGTACCTTCATCAGGTATAATGAAATGTTTAGATTCCCATGTACTTTCTTCAGGAGTATGTGTAGTGTAGAGTTTCTTGGACCTTCATCGTGAGTAGTAAAATGAAAACTTGCTTAGACCCCATCACATCTGGTAACTTGTAGTATGGAGATGTAGAGTCAACATATGACCTTCATCTAGACTAGGAAAATTTGAAGACTCTCATGGTCTTTGACCAGCAGTATGGAGATTGTCCTGGTCTCACCAAGTCCAGTTGATAGGGGACATCCCCCATAGACTCATGTTTAGTCTAATGAAGACATGGACTTCCTACAGTTCATACGAAAATATCGTGTGAATTATCTCCTGAACCTTCATCTAGTTCAGTCGACCGGGGACATCCCCCAATGACTCATGTCGAGTCAACTGAGGACATGGACTTCCCACAGTTCATACGAAAATTTCGTGTGAGTTATCTCATGAACCTTCATCTGGTTCACTCGACCGAGGACATTCCCCCATGGACTCATATTGAGTCAAGTTTGACATGGGACATCCCCCATAGACTCATGTCGAGTCAAATGAAGACATGGACTTCCTACAGTCTAGATGACACATGTCATGTGAAATAACTCATGAACCTCCATCTTATTCAGTCGACCAGGGACATTCCCCCATGAACTCATATTGAGTCAAGTTTGACAGGGGACATCCCCCATAGACTCATGTCGAGTCAAATGAAGACATGGACTTCCTACAGTCCAGACGACACATGTCGCATGAAATAACTCTTGAACCTCCATCTGGTTCAGTCGACCGGGGATATCCCCTATGGACTCATATCGAGTCAAGTTGTAGACATATATTACACATGTCGTATGACATATATCCGGACCTTCATCTGGTTCAGTCAACTGGTTATTTCCCCATTGACTCTTGTATAGTCAAGTTCATGATCCTGACCTTCATCTAGCTCATTTGACTGCACACATCCACGATGGATCATGTAGAGTCAAGTTCATAACTCGACATTCGTTTGGTTCAATCAAGAGGTAGCATCGACGCTCAGGTACACCTTCGTCCTCTGGTCTCGACACGCATGTCAAATACTCTCCAAGCCAAGGACTCATTGACTTAGAGAGTAGGGGACAAACTGTACGGGCCAAATTTGGTCCAAGGGTAATTTCAACCTTTCGCCTCAGGCACCGCTAAATGCACCCCCGAAATCCCCTAACCAAACCCAAAGACATTGAGCAGGCCCAGGCTCGGAGAAACACCAAGCCCAAAGACTGATACCTGCCCTTTAAATGCCAAACCATGAAACGTCCAGACCCATAACTGCCCTTCATGACTGCCCATAACTGCCTCTTCATGACTCGACTGTTACAAGCACCCAAAACGTATGACAATTAAGGCATTCATGAGTCCCACCTCGAATTTCCTCTAATAGGAACCAAATTCCAGAAGAGAAAGGGCATGAGAGCTCTTCTACATATAGCTCGAATAATGTTCTCTCTAAAAACCCGTTACCTATAGCCCTCATGGTAGCTCACAGGAACCAAGGTAATCTCTAACCTTGCTCCTCCTTCTACGGTATTAATGGCTCACTTCCACTACTGACTTGAGCGTTGAAGTGCCCCCGGCACCCACCACACCGGTGGGTAGTCTACTCCCGATCACTCTACTTTTGTTTTGCAGGATCGCTAGTGCCCATCCCTATAAATTCTCGATTGTGGACCTCGAACAAAATCCAGCATCCACAAGCTTACACCCCCCTGATGTGATCATTTTGATAAAGCCTGCTGGAGAAAGTAGACGAGCTGAGGGGGAGTCATTGCCATGTAGCTGGATATGTTGTCCTTGTAGACTGAATTCCATTGTCAGGGCTGCATAGTTTGTCAAGATCGAACCCAATGTAGCCAACCATTGCCTAAAACAACATATGTGCCTTCAATGTCTAGTACGAATATATCCAGGTGGAAGATGTGAGCTTGTAGAAATAACGACACCTCAATGCAGATTTGATGATAGTGAAGGTAATCACTGCTGCCGACACGTACCTTGAATGGTTGGGTGGGTGCTGTAGGTAATGCCAAAAAGGATGACATGCAGTTAGAAATGAAATTGTGTGTACTACCACTGTCGATAAGCACCTGAATCTTATGGCCATTTATGCTTCATTGCATATACTCATTGATTTGGCCGAGCGTTGCCCCAAAAAGGCATTAAGGCTAATTTCTGAACTGGGTTCTTCCTCTGATTGCGGTGTCGAATCGGCCATTGGTGTCTCCAAGTTGTGTATGGAATTATCTTCCATTCCTTCTAAGTAAAGGAGCGAAGCATGTGCTTTGCAACGGTGGCCTGGGGTGAAATGATCGTTACAGTTAAAACATAACCCTTTTGTTATTCTATCTTGCTGCTCTGTTGCGGTTAATCTACGGACGGGGAGTTTATGTGCTAGGTTAGGAATGGCCGGAGCTATAGGCTATGGTTGTGGGATTGGTCGAGCAACCCAAGGTTTTGGTGCTGATCGGGTATCAGCGAACTGATCTTCAAAAACCTGAGCTAAAACAAATGCATCATCAAGGTCACGAGGTCGTTGTGATGTTACTGTGCGTTGAATTCGCGGCTGGAGTCCTGAAATGAATGAACTTTTTAAGACCTCAGGTGTAAGGCTAATCACTTTATTAGCCAATGCCTCAAACTTGTTTTGATATTCTGCCACTGAAGTCGATTGTGGCTTCATTAGTTGGCCAGCTGGGTCGGTGTATTCTGATGGACCGAATCGTTTCTGCAGACCGGAAACAAAAGTGTTCCAATATGTAAGACGACCTGCTTGAGCCATGCTTTCGAACCAACAGGACACTGGTGTATCGAGGTGCATGGAGGCTAGGAGTAACATGTCTTCCAATGGAATTGTGTAGTACATGAAGTACTGTTGAATGCTAAAAATCCAATCAGTAGGGTCACCAGATGAAAACCGAGGGAATGCCAAACGAAGGTTGCAATTCATATGTGTCTCCGGCTGAGTTTCTGGTGTGCGTAGTGGTTGTTGTGGTCCAGGGCCAAGAACAATTGATGAATGTTGATGTGGTGGAATGGAAGAGTTAGCTCGTATTCGCTCAATCATTGTAGCCAATAAGCGTTGTTCCCGTTCTTGCTCGCGCTGTTGGGATAGCTGGTCACGGTTTTCCATTGCCATGTTAAGTTGTACTAGTAATCGCTCAAAAATATCGTCGTCGGTGTATTTCGAGCGAGTATGGGGTGCCATTGTAGAGGTTGAGGAAGAAATGAAAGCACCAAATTGTTAGGAGAATTTCTGTGCAGGAGCTATAATTAGCAAAATAGAGAGTAGAAGGCAGAAGAGATCTAGGATAAGATGGAGAGAGAGAGAGAGAGAGAGAGAGAGAGAGAGAGAGATATGTTGAATATTGCTTGTTTATTTTCTCTGTCAATTGGTACATTCATAGACTATTAGCACTTGATTATTGCCTAACAAAAGTACTAATTAAAATATAAATCAAATCTCCTTAAATCCCTCCCTGAATCCTGCCTAAGCCTTTGTTGTCCTCTTAATTGCTGATTTCAAATTAAGCCTTAATTGCAATTTTCCAATTTAACATCATCAGTTAACGATTGAATACACTTGTATCTTTGTTGCGCCTTGTGTAGACCTTTAGGGGAAGGTTCAATTGTGTAACAACGAGCTAACAATAGTCATGCACCATCACATTGCATTAGCGGAGTGGTAAACTTCACAGCAGGAGTGAAGCTTTGATACTCGTGCTTTGTTCGCATCTCTCATTCCCCAAGTCACTCTTCTTCAAGAGGATTTGCAGCATGTCAAGCCCTAATAAGGTTCTTCACTTTGCATCATAATTTAAACACTCCCAAAGATGCTCTAAGTTTAACCGTACTTAAGCTGTGATTAAGTTATGTAGGAGGAAGAGGAGGGGAAGATGCTAGGATCTTGGGAGAGAGAAGAGATGGAGGTAAGAGTAGTTCGCGATCCTTTGTCCCCGACCATTGTAGCGTGTCACTCAGGACATAAAGGGCATGATGACTTGACGTCATCCTCACCTTCCATCGACTTATCATCGAGAGTTTGCTCAGGATTCCAAACTCAACGGTGACAACTAAGCACAAGAGTTGCGCTTGTTGCGGGACTTAACCCAACAACTAATCACACAAGCTAACGATAGCCATGCACCACTTGTGCTCAATTCCCCAAGACATCTCTTTCAAGAGGATTCGCGGCATGTCAAGCCCTAATAAAGTTCTTCATTTTGCATCAGAATTTAAACACTCCAAAGATGCTCTAAGTTTAACCAAACTTAAGCTGTGATCAAGTGGTGTAGGAGGAACAGGAGAAGATGCTAGGATCTTCGCATCTTGGGAGAGAGAAGAGGAGGTAAGAGTAGAAGCAGAAGCAGAAGGAAACAGAACAATATATCTCTTCATAAATATAAGATATCAAGTCAATCAAACAAAACTACAGAGGCCGCCTATTTTTAGGCAAGTTACAAGTATATCCTAAACATAATCTTGATGAAGTTAATGGACCAAAAAGAAACAAGTCCCTATTCACACTTGATCGACTTGTATATTTGTCGAACAAAGAGAAGTGAGGCACGGAAACCCACTGTCCCAAGCATAAGGAAGAAGCCATAACAGATGCAAGCCATGTACCCAAAGAAAAACGAGGTCTGCATAAAACCAGACATATCCGATCGTGCATGGTAGTAGTACAAGCAGTAGGCATAGATGAAAACACCAGTAGATGCACCACAAAGAAAAGACCTGTGAAAGATCAAGATCACAGATCAGTCCATAAACATAAAGGAAGAAATTGAAAATGATTCCAAGTTATATTAATTTAGAAAGCCAACTGAGAACATAAAATTGCAAAGTATCAAAAAACTCTCAAAATAGTTCATGACTTCTACAACTACGGGCTATTTCGGACACTGTAAAATTTAACATCGCACATTGCTAGCAATGGGTTCCTTCCTGGACAGGTTTATAAGCCATAGGCTCTCCTAACTTAATAGACCCGTTTTGGGTTGTAAAACCCAATAACAAAACCACGACGGGCGGTAAGCCCAAAGCGGACAATATACTAGGTTGGTGGGCTCGAGCTGTTACATATAAAATTGTGTGATGAAATATATCTCAAATAGACTGCCCAAATTAACCCCCGAACCTCTTGGTTGAAAACAAAATGTCTTAACCACTCGATGTTTATATAAATTCTGACAGACATAACAGCCATAGGTAGTGATCCTCTGTATATAAAGAGAATATAAAAGTGCATACCTAATAAAAATATGAGATAAAAACCAAATGAAGAGTTAATTATAGAACATCCATGCTAGATTAACTTCATACCTAATAGATAGACTCCTGATGATAGCAATTATTCCACATAATTCACATAATGACACCTATGTTAGCAAGTACAAGAATCCAGCACCTCAAGGCACACTAGCTATCTATGCAATAATAATCCCAAAATGTTCTGCAAAAGTTTATCATTCAGGAGAGAAAAATGTAAGCTTTTCACCCACTACTGCTACCTAAGATATTCTAGAACATCTTGGTTCAACAAGCGAGATCTCTAAGGGCAGTACTTTATGTCTTAGAACCCAATGTCACCAACATCAAAGTAGAGACAGCGTTTAGTTATTATTTAGGTCGGGAAGGACTAAGGATAAAAACAGAGATATTTTAGCACATAAAATAATATGATTTTCAACCTTTCTGCCAATAGTCTATTTCTAAGTGACACATGCAATACATGGAGTATTGGAAGCTTAACAAGTAATTGGTATGAACCTAAAATGATCATAGCATAAAATCCTCACAACACAAAAATGTTGTCACTCCCAAACGTAAATCGTTACCTAAAAAAAGATCAAAAGGAAAATGGAACACAAACACACTCAAACAATAAGAGAAATAAATTGCTAATATTCGAACCATCAAATTAAAAAGCTTAAGTGCACCAAAAACATTGAATGACCGAATGGTGTACAAAAAGACAACAAAAGATAGCTGCGTACAACTGCTAAAGTTCCATATTAATTTGCATGAACCTACGGCAATTACAAAGCACCACAGATAGTAAGTTGGCTCTGAATAGGTGAATGAATGAACCGGAATAATATTCAGTAATCTCCTGGTTGAACACTCAAGTGTAACACCAGAAACTAGTAAGAAGCTAGGTCACATAGATAAAAGATGTATCCCAAGGGGCATTCTAGCTAACCCCATATGAATTTGTTCAACACTATTCAGAGGGATGGTAATTTATACAAAACTTTGGTGAAGTAAAAAAAAAATAGATTTAACATTCAATCGATAGTTATCAAACACCAAAGTTTGACAGAAGAGAGCAGCTTTCCAAAAGACATGGAGTGCCTCAAGTTATGAAACCAAAAATGAGAATAAACTTTTAAATGGGATAAAAGAAACCAGAAGAAACAACCAGTTGTTCATCATTCACATTGCGATTTTAAAAGAGAAAAAAAATGAAAAAAATGAACAAATAAAGAGAGAGTTTATATACCTCCACCACCATTCATGATCTTCAGCAGCAAGTTGGAAGTAAGTCAAAGCCACAGTTATGAAAGCAGTAACAATCAGAAGAATAATAAAGACGATAAAGAGGATGCTGTATATCGTGTAAATCCTGTGGCCCCATACACTTGCAAATATGTAGTAAAGCTCAATGTAGATTGCACTAAATGGAAGGAAACCAGCCATTGCCATCTGAGGAATAGCACTCCTATACCAAGGCAGTAGTGGGATCTCTCGAGGGTACTTGGTCGTACGGCAAGGAGCTTGGAACTCTGCCTTGCTGTTTTTTCCAGCAATACCACCCAACACAAGTAATGGTGATGTGATTAATGTCCATATGAGAACCATCACCACAATAGTGCCAAAAGGCAGTGCTGCAGTCGCACTGTAAGCAATGGCAACGGTATTAAGGAAGCAGAATGTCAGGAACAGAGGACCACAGAAAAGGCATCCAGTCAGCAACAGATTCCTCACCTGTCAAACCAACAATTTAACAATAAAACGATTCAAAATATCCAACTTATCAAAGCATCATCCTATAAGGTATAAATTATAATATCTGCAGAAAATATTCATACATGCATACCCAGTTTGTTCCTTCAAGCTGACAGTAGAACGAGGCTGCTGTATATCCTGCGATCCCAGAAGTAAGTGCATATATGACCACCAGTGCTGTAAATAGAGCTCCTCGGTTGTATGGATAAAATACACCCACGAGGGCAAGCATAAAAATAAATACCGTGCTAGAAAAAATGCAAATGAGTTAAAAATCAACGACTGGCATAGAAAAAGAATCAAAACAAACCAAATGAACTTGAACAAACAACAGTCCAAAAAATCCTTACAGCGTAAGCAACTGGGTGCCAGAGCCAAGGGCTGCAGCAAAGATAGATTTGTATTTGGGGAACCGGAACACATCACCATGGATATACTTCCATCCTGTCTCTTCCTGGTCATCAGCAGCTTCCTCATCTTGGGCATACCTATCAACAAATTAAACATACATGGTGAGCATTTAAGTAAGGAAAAGATACATCAGTAGATAAGCAAATGAACATCTGGTCAGAATTTTAAAATATAAAACTTACTTCACAAAATCATTCTTCAGAACTCGCATGAGAATCGTCGCAAGAAAACCAGTCAAAAGTAGAACAGTCACACACGAATTTACAATCGAAAACCAATGAATTTCCAAATGATGTGACAATGAAGAAGACATTGAGTACTTATCCATCCTCTTCTCAAAAGGGATTTCAGTTTCCTTCCATTTTACACTATACATGAACTCCACATCAACCTCCTTATCCTCCGTCAAGTCCACCAAAGAATGAGGATCCATTCGTGCACTGATCTCAATCACACGGTCCTTATTGTAAAGAATATCAAACTGTATATGCTTGTAAAGGAAATACTTGTACTCACTTGGGTGAGTCTTCCCCTCCTTGTCAACTTTACCAATCAAACCCCAGATGGGTAAGTCATCATAGTACATTTGGAAATAGTAGTCTTTTCCTATAGCACTTCGGAACTGAGCAACTTCTTGCTCGGTCAATGTCTTGTGACAAGCAACAGCAGTGTCTTTCTCATCTCTGAAGTTAAGTTTATAAGGAGCACTAACAAGTCGGTCCCCATTCAACACCTCACCAAGTGCTTCCCTTTTCTCTTTTATTATTCCATCTGCCATCAAAATTTAACTTAATTCAACTCCTACATAACGTATTGGAATAATTCTATTGACCTCCGCTAAGATTTTACTAATATACAAAAACTATGCAAAAAGGGTAACAGAAAAAACCTGGGGAGCAGAATGGCAGATCAAAATACCGATAAGTTTCACTGAAATCACATCACATAAAAAACAAAATCAGCATAAAAACAATGATTTGAGCTCTATACAAATGTGAATTCTTAAGGGCATGTTTGGAAGGATTGATAATTTAGTTCAATTTCTGGAAACTCGAATACATGAATGGCATTTGAATCCAAACATGCCCTTAAACAAATAAGGATCTCAGATCCAATTCGAGATCTTAAAGGAAATGATAAGAGTTACCTGGGGTTGTGGAAAGGGCCGACCTTGTTAGCGTATAGAGGGACAACGTCACCGACCTTGTAGCAGTGATCGGAGGAATCAGATCTCACACGACTCAACCAACAGGCGATCAGAACCCCGATAACAAGAATTGTAATGGTGGAATCGCTCATTGTTCGACTAATTTTCCGAGGACGATACAAGAAGTGCAATTTTCCAAGTGACAATTAACGAAACAGAGAGCATAGATGGAGGTGAGGTCATATAATTTATATATCTATTAAGACCCCAAGATCTGATTTATTTATTTTTCTATAACTCTCTTTCTTTTTAGTTTTGAGACTTCAGTTCAAAAGTTGAATTCAGTTAAATAATTTATCCGTCCGGGGGAATTTAGTTCATTAATGCACCCGGTTTGATTTGGTTCAATTGAACCGGATGGTTTTTTTTTTCGGATTGATCTTGACCAACCCATATTTACCCTCCTATAATTTTATGGGGATACATATAGGGATAAAACAAATCAACGAATCAAATCATAATGTACTAAATTCGAATTTGATTCGTTTATTAAACGAATCCTGAAATTAAGATTCAAATTATATTCGTTTAATAAATGAATATCCGTATTTGATTCATTTATTCGTTTACATAAAATTAAACGAATCGAATCGAATTTAGAAACGAATATTCATATTCTTCGTTTACACAAAATTAAACGAATCTAATTTTGTATTCGTTTAATAAACGAATATTCGTATTCGATTCGTTATTCGTTTAATCAAAATTAAATACAAAATATCAGTTGTAGATTGTGAGACCAAATCTCTTGCTATTTTATTTAAAATTCAATTAGTGATTTACCTTATCTCCCTCACACTCCATCACCCCCACTTCTCTCTACTTTAACCCCAAATCCAGCAACCACACACACACATCCTAATAAAACTCAACAACTTCTCTATTTAAAACAACAACTAACCCCAACTCTTCCTTTAGTGTATGCTTGGTGTGAATCAACTAGAGAGGAAACAAGATATTAAAGTTAATTCCAGAGACCATTGAACAATTAGAGAGAGAGAGACATACTCGTAGAGAGAGAAAATGCAAAACCATTAGAGAGAGAAAACGCGGAAGAGAGAGAAAGTGTGGACAGGAGAGAGAAAGGGCTTGTTCGTCATCTTCTCCTTCTCATCTTTTCCGGTGAGTGACCACTCCAGGAGAATTCCCTCGCTGAGATGAAGCCAACATTGTCGGTCTGATCACCAGAATCCTCCGTATGCACTCCCAAGCGGCACCCACGCGCGCCGCGTCGTTTCTTCACGCGCCCAAGCGTCACCGTACGTGTAGTACACCTCCTGGACCAAAATCTTCCCCCCGTCGAGATACGCGGGTTAGAAATCTCGTCTGCCCAATTCGGACCTTCGGTTATCGTAAAACGAGGTAAGAACGAGAGTTAACGCCGTTCGATCGTTCATCGGTAACCCCGAGCATTCGCCATCAAAATTAGACTATATATCATATATCAAGCATGACTAATGTAATGGATGAAGGATCAGACCTGCTCTAATACTAATTTTTATTGGGGTTTTGGCGCGGGCGCAACGGAAGCTCGCGGTTCAGGTGAAATCGTAATTTTAAAAACTTTTAAAATTACCGAATAGATTATTCAATATCCAATATGAATAATTCATTCATATTTCACCTAAACATATTTATTCGATATCAAATAACGACATAAATAGTTAAGAAACATCGCGAAACTTTTACGAAAATATTTTTTCGCAAAATGACATAAAACGTATTTTTGACCGAACCGACCACCCAATACACATGAGGGCTGCCCAAGTCAGCCCCAACAGTACTAGGGCAATTCATGGGCTGCCCGAACAGTGACCAATTCACTGTTTGGGCAGCCGTCACCCGGTTGGCTCAAAAGTCACCCGGTAACGCCTTTTTTCACCGTTTTCACTTATTTCAACTCCGAAACAATTTCCGGGAATTATTCCAATACCTAAAACACATCCAATACATTTATATGACATGATTTTTATCAACATAAACCCAGTTTTCCAGATCTGATCCAGAAACCAAAAATATCAATATTTCATGTTTTAATACAATTTTCTTAACATTAATGACATTAATCACAACACCAATCCAAGCCACCACTAATGAAGCGCCCAAGAACAATTCTAGGCATTACAAGAATGGTCATAACACTCTAGAATGGCAACATATCATCAAATGATCAAATTGAACCAATATTACAATAATATCATTCAATTCTACTCCACGCATGCACCAAGTCTTCTATTTCATCTTCAAAATCAAAAACACACAAATTCTAAAGAAAATAAGAAACCCTAGAATCTCTCTAGATGCTCAAGAACAAGAAACTTCTTTCTAAGCTTAGGGATATAAAGAATTACCTTTAATTTTCCTAATTTCCTTAAGCTATTTCTTGATTTTCTTCACTTTTCCATCTTAAATCATCAAGCAAATTTGGAGAGTATTTGGAAGAGGAGTTTCGGCCATAGCTTCCCTTGGAAGGGAATTTTTTTTTTTTTTACTTTAAAAAATCAAAATACCGACTTAAGAAGTGTATTTTGGTCAATTTTCTAATTTAATTCAATTAAATAAAATCAAGCTTTATATTAGCAAATCAAATTTGCACACCTTAAGCTTAATTAAAACATGTCACACGTAACCAATAATAAATAAACATTTTTTCATAACAATTATGAAAAAAATATCATTTAATTATTAAAATATTTAACATTTAATATCTAAATAATAAATATATAATATATTATTATATATGTATTTTATTTACATTAAATAACAAATACATATATTAATGACATGTGTCAAAGTCTCATTTGATAATTAATTAATATGTATCAAATCAAATTTTATATCAAATACAAATACACATTAATTATTAATTGACCAAAATCCCCTAAAGCATGTGTTTTCGTTTAACCGTTTAAACGATATGAATTAACTCATTTAATTTGTTGAAGTATTATGAATAATCTGTATTATTCATAAGAGGTTGTCCAAGTGCTCAATGAGTACACTTCATATTGTGAGACTCTATAAGTTTAAGTTTATCTGTCACGAAATCCAGTTTCGTGTCCATAATTCACCCACTCATGAATTATGACGACCACGAATATTCTCGCTAAACTATGCAAGTCGAGGTCATTGCATACGTATAATCCCTCCGTCACAGGCTATCCATATTATACCTATGATATAGATAAGAACGCCAAATCCTTATGGTATAATATAGTCGACTTTCAAAATTTAGGATCTCTAAATAACACTCAAAACTCGCTTCCGAAGTTATACCACGACCATGGATTTACTAGATCGCAAACACGTGTAGGAAACCTATGCTCTGTACACAGGACTGACGGATTCTATCTTGATACGCACTGGATATCATGAGCATCAGTCCACACCCAACGAACAGACGGAGGTCTGATCTAAATAGATCGGTGACGTGACTGCCATTAAAGTGTGGAGGATAACTCATATATCCACTGTGGTATCTCAAGTCAAATGACCACTATGCTCGCTCAACTCGAGAAGATTCCTATTGATGTTGGTGTACCATCTATTAGGAAATCTTCAGTGAGTCGTTCAGTGTTTATCAAATAAACACCTGCATGTCTATACGAGTCTCCCGAGACTCATGGTTCATTGGGATAAACCATCGGACCAAGTCACGATATACGACATGTACAAGTATCATCGGATTTTACTAACCGACCCGTGTTAGTAAATCTTGACCAGGAACATTATTTAAGGATATACAACTAATAGTGACGCTTCCCAATGTCAATTACAAACTACATTGTAACTGCGCACTACATTGTAAATCCTAGGGTCTTTGTCTAATATACACGTATCACTAAATCAGATTTAGTTTCAATCTAATCATAATTAGATATCTAATCGTAATTAGATCGAATATGTATATAAAAGATAAGAGGTGCTACCATTAAATAAGTAATATTATGGAAAAAAGAAATTGTTTGTATTTATGAATCGAACATAAATACGATCCGGATTGGCACTCCAAGCACCAACCATAATAATTTCTCCCACTTGCTCTTGAGCCAATCCACGGTATCATATACACATCTAAATGTGTATCACATACTCATGGCCCTCAAGAGCTCACCTAGCACTTTAAAGGTAGGCAACAACAAGTAAGCCCACTATAACAAATTGAGTTTGTCCAACAAACCCAATCGTTTCCCTTAACCATCATCATTCATGTTTTGTAGAACCCAAGTTCTACATTAATATGACTCAGATGTGATATCAATATTGTGCTATAGCTATTAAGTTGTCTATGTATTTAGAGATCAAATCCAAAATACTATGTAGATAACCACAAACAAATACTAATATCAAAACTTCTAGTCTATGAGATCATTATGCAACTTCATAAGTCAATACTTCATAAGTTACAACTAATTCTACTAATTCAGTAGAATCAACCGTGACACTCCCACTGCAACCTTTCTGACTTTATATGACATAGACCATCTAACGTCATAATTAGACTCAAAACAAATCTGACCATAATGGTTGCGAATTAAATTCTCCATGAATAAGAAACTCGTTCTTAATATCTCAAGGATAATAAAGAACATGTTTCAAGACACTCCTATGGTCTACAGGGTATCAAAATAATCGTAACAATTACAATAAATTGATATCTTTAATCGCACATAATATAATATTCATATTGCCATCATCCTACATGCATAAAATTGACTAGACATTCTAATCAATTTCTCTTTCGATAAAGGAACCATACTTTACGAAAGATGAATATTATATATAAAAGACACACTAACTGTCAAACATTACACTAACTGTCATACAAATAGTTTTGATGTGTCCTTTGTTAGATCATATCTAATGCACGACTAATGGGAGTATCTCACAAGTCTCTTAGTTTTATATCATATATGAAAATTTATATAAAAAATATACAGAGACTACTCCCACTGTTTTCACGGAGAAAAAAAGACTTAGGTAAATCTTTTACCTCATAAACATCTCATTATTACATTAATAATGATAATGTCATTAGGATATATAACACTAGAAAGAAATTTGTATGCTCCCACTAACCAAACTATCATATGTGTATTCTCTATGCTTTGATAAAATCAGACAATCTGACTGTTTCAAAATTAGAAAACACTGATTTTCAGAAAGCTTACCTGGGTTTACAGTAGCATCTATAAGCTAGTATATCAATTGTGATATTAGCAGAATACAAACTCCATGGCCATTCTAGAATGAACTTTTCAATAAAGAAACCATAATGGATCTCTTATTCGAAGAAACCATTCAGGAATGCCATTTTGCATTCTTTAGCCAAAATACATAGTTTAATATCAACATTAACCAACAGATCTTTAATTGTTCAATTAGTGCGACTAAAGACAAGTTTTCTCAGAATCTACAATAGATTACTGTGTATAATCTTTCTCACTGTCATACTATAAAGGTCAAACCTTTAATAAGCTCACTTTGCTTTTGCTGCGTAAACAATTTGCATATTTTATGAATGATTCATAATAAAAGCTTAATCAGTTCCAAACTTGATTGTAGTAAGCTATGAACAATATTAGATCTATGGTTTAATGCTAACTTCCAAAATCGATATCAAATTGTTGGTTTCTAGATTAGGTCCCAAGATTCATCAAATCAAGTATGAAAAACGCATGAATACATCAAAGGAGAATGGCGGAAACATACTCACATTGACCGGATCTTGCAACGCGAAGAAGAAGCCACTTCTTCCTCCTTGTTGAAGCTCGGCAGTGGCCTCCTTGAACTGCTATGGTGCTCGATTTTGGGCTGTGAAACTCCTCCAAGATTCGGCCATTGGAAACTCCATGGAAGCTCCAAGCTTCAAGCTCCAAAATTGATTCCAAGCTCAAGTGTTCGTTTCTCTATCACCTTTGTATAACCAAAGTGTGTGCTAGCACTTCTTATTCTTCATTTTGTTCGGTCAAACCAGAAATTGGAGAGAAGAAATCGGCTCCAAGCCGTGAAAGAGAAGAGAAAATGGAGGGAAGAAAGGTTTCCTAGAAATCGTAAGTGAGAGAGAGAAAAACAAAAAGAAAATGTATTATATATGTATTTATTTTATTTTCTAAAAAAAAAACAAATACATAAATCACTTTCATTTATTAAAAGTCAAAAAGTAAAAAGCAATAATTGCTTTTCAACTACCATATCAATCACTCAAATCAAGTGACAAGTTGTCACATCACTCAAAGTGACATTTGATTTTACGCTTGATGTGACTAACGATTTGACGCACGATTTAACTTGCGTGTCGCACTCGAATTCGAAATACGAATGCGCTCGCAAATAATCTCGGGCTCGGGTTCGCTAATTCTAAATTAACGAATTTTCCGTTGCGACGCAATTAAACGATTACGCCTAGCGAAATCACTACTCACGTCGCTAACGAATTAATTCTAAATTAATTCGTTCGCCCAAATTAAAATCTAATTTTAATTCCGCGTCGAAATCCAATTTCGTATAATATATCAAATATATTATTTTATCGATTAATTCCAAATTAATCGTTCTCTCTCTTTAATTAATATTTTATCCCATATAAAATATCTCTGTAATTAATCCCAGATTAATTCTCTCTCTCTTCTAATTAATCCCAGATTAATTAAAGTGCGAGTCATACATCATCGGTGAATCTTCGGGAAGCGACCCATGAGATCCCCGGATATATTGGCAGTAAATACGGTCGTCGGACTATCCGAACACGTAAGTACCTCGTACTACGTTTATACCAATTTACAAGACAAGGTTGGCTTCTAGCAAAGTGCCATGCCTACCCAATTCTCCAGAAATATCCTTATAGGAATATGTGATCTATATCAAGCGTAATATATCGTAGTATTGTGTATGTCGATCCAGTATCGGATGTTCACGTTCTAGGCCTGGGGCTGGAATAGTGTTTGCCCCGTACGAAGTACATATCAGATGTATGGCAACTAGTCTCTATAATCGGATATACATGACCTAGTCATAATATCCCGATAGCTCGAGCATTTAAGAGAACGAGTTCCGTATCCTATGTGATCATCATCTCCATATGACTGGAGTGATACTTCCGTCTTAACATCACACCCAACACATTACGACCTCAACCAAAGTATATTGATTGTCGCAAGTATTAGCGGTGCAAGTCTCAGGTTAAGACCAAAGACACATACCACCCTGATTGCAGACTCCCATAGACACATAGTCATACTACCAATGGGATTCCGCAGGGGTCTATCCAGAGCGAAGCTGTTTCCATACCATCGGTAAAACACAACCTCCTATTACACTTGCATTAATATCTATACCCAAATATATGAGAACTATGCCATTGTGCCCTCACAACGTGCACAAGTGTAATACTAGTCTTTTACATATTATCGATGTCCAATCTCGATAATACTCTGACTAGAGATATTTAATGATTTATCTTTCATGGACTGATACTGTCTCATATCATTCTCCGTCCAGGAACAAATCACAGGGACCTCCTATCATTTATACATCTAGGTGATCTAATCACAAATGATAAGAGTGCAATCTCCTTTGTCACATAGTTAATTTGTACAACAACACCGTGATCTGTACAAATAGTGACACTATGGGTCATAATTGTCCAACAATCTCCCACTTGGCCTATAGCCAGTCACTCGAGTGCTTGACACCCGAACTATGTACGGTTGGCTCAAACTGCTGAGAAAAGGCTTTTCGTCAGCGGATTTGTATGAATATCATCTGATGCGATTTATTCGATCATCACATCGCCGCGATATATGATCCTAACGAATAAGATGAATATCAAAATAAGTATCTGGATCATCGATGAGACCATTAATTCTTTAGCATGTGCTGATGCCTAACTCAGCTGCTAACAGAACTATATCTAATCTAATTAGATTTATTATCGACCCAAATGGCTTCTATTGCTGCCTCAGCTGCAGTAATAACCCGCATTTGTTGTTTATTCGGTAACAGTATCTTGCTGGAAGATTTCCAACTCACTGTTCCGTTATACTATTGTATAGTACCTATGTTACGACTTATAGTCGTTATCATGAAAGCCAAGCTTTCACCAATTATATTATGGGAATATCATTTCCAGAAATGATATATCATCATTACTCAGGAATTTACTGTCAGTGCGCTCCCACTAACCTTCTTATATACACAAGAATTATTTCATTTGAATTAAATCATAAACTATTATGATTACATCAAAACGACAATTCCAAGAACCTAATGCTTGCTTCAATACAAACATGGATCGAAAACCTACAAACCTGTTTGCTTGTTATGGTTCGACAAAACCGTCAGGATGTTGTAAACATCCTCCGAAAGGTTTCCGTTAAGGAAAGCGGTTTTGGCATTCAGCAAGCCACATTTCATGATGAAACATGCAGCATTAGCAAGCATTATCCAAATGGATTTACCATGGCAAAGGGGAAAATTTCGTCGCAATCAACACAATGTTGATAACTCTAACCTTTTTGCTACAAGTCTAGCTTAGTACTTGGTATGTTGCCATCCATGTATGTCTTCCTTGAAGACTTATATAGTACCTATAGGCACAATGCCTTGTGGTACGTCAACTAGTGTCTAAACATAGTTGATATACATGGAATCATCTTCGGACTTTATGACACTTTGCAATAATAGAGAGTCGATACCTTGTATCACTTCCACATACGTAGTCAGTTGGTATACCTCAATAAGATAGACATCTTTATGAGGTGAGATCAGAAACCCATACCTCAGGTTGTTTCTAATTCTCTCCGACGTACGTGGTTCTTGTGTAATCGAAGATTATTGGAAATCGTTTCATCATTGATGAATTATTTGTGTTCCAATAGGACTCGGTGCCGATAATAGTATACTATTTTCATCGAGTTTTATTATCCTCCCACTTACCACTGCATATCGGTATTCCTCTTAGGAAAACCGCATGGTGACAACAATCTAATTGTTCTCTTGTGAGGAGTATAAGTACAATACTTATGGTATCCCTAGGATAACCTACATTTGGCACTATCCAATTTGGGTTTTAGTTTGGTATCATCAAACGTATGCCTAGCATCCCAAATCATCAGGAGTGAGAAACCTGGTTTCTTTCCCGTTCATATCTAATATGATATCTGTCAAACAGATATTTATGGAACCTTATTCAAAATAAGTTCTGCAATGTTTAGCGTATCCGTTGAAGGAAATGGTAGCTCAGAGCGACTCGTGATTAACCTTATCATTTCTAACAAAATTCGGTTAATCCTGTTCGGACACACCGTCAAACTGATGTGTTCCGGGAGGAGTCCTCTTTGAAAGAATACTATACTCTTTCAAGTATATGAGAAACTTATTGCTTGAGTATTTTCATCATGGTCAAACCGTGATGGTTTAATACTTTAGCCGATCTATTTGTCTATTTCGTGTCGAAACTGTGAAAGTTTCCGATTTGTGTTTCAAAAGAAACACGTAACCAAACGTGATGCCACATCCGTAAAGGTCACGAAATATTCATATCCACTTCTAGCCTAGCTAGACATGGGCCCACTTACGTCACTATGAACGAGGGCTAACAGATCGGTGGCACTGGCACTTTTACCAAGTAAATAGTGTTTTAGGCACTTTGCCCAATAAACTAGATTCGTAGACTTTATTTGAATAGAATCAAATAGTCCTAGTACCCACTCTTCGAAAGTGTGGATATACGAGTCTTGTTTAAATGTGTCCTGACAACAATGCCACATACAAGTTTCAACCTGATCAAATCAGTTGAGCTATTTATTTGTCATATTATATATGTGTGAGATTTATTTATATTCTAAATATAAATTCTGTTGTTCACATCTAATGTGTTTATCTCAATATCATCTTTATATAATAAAACACTTTAGTGTTCTAGAATATAAAGGTTCACCCGCAGCGGGTTAAACACTGATATAAAGATAATGTATCTAGTCAAACTAGTTACATTATAACAGTTTCCTAATTTAAGTACTAACCCGAAGGTAGTTCCTAAATTCAGGTATCTACGGTTAAAACAACGACTTTCGTCCATTTCCAATTAGATTAGATAAATCTCATTGATGTCAGTATCCTTCAAAACAGATTCTGAACATCAATAATATTTATATATATTATGTATCACACTAAGTATCTAAAATCTAATTTTAATACTAGCTGTGAACATAATTATGACAATCATATTTGAAGTCAGAGCCTTGCTCATCTTCAATTCCTTCTTGGGATATGTCTTTTATCTTCCCAGAAGATTATAATGATTTTGCCTTTGCCATTTTCAACATTCCAGTAGCCTTTGGCCAAGCCTCGGGTTTCTAGAATATCGAAGTAAGGTGCGCCTTACGCTACTTGCCTAATTGCAAAGTTTGACTTTGTCTCCTTGAGAATAATCATTAATTCTCCAAGAATTTTTTATTGCAATTTAGTATTTCAAAGATCTAATCTAGATCCATGAAAATCCTTCAATTTCATTATCATACTTTAAGGATCTAATCCTTAGTTCTGATTCAGAAATTAAGGAGTCTACTTGACAAGTATAAGGATTAAGCACTAAAGTTATCATTACATGAATATTCCAAATATCATGTTCCACTTATTTGCTTAACTCCAGGCTTAGGCATAATATATTATTTTATCAAATAATAACTTATTATTTTCCAGGACCATCCTGAAACAATTCCCAATTTGAAAATTAAAGTCGTTTAAATACATTTTCACCCAGGATTATGTTTTAAACACTAATCTTTCATTTTATCTTGATTCTAATAGTCCAACTATTTAATCAACGATTTGTGGTACTATGTATTATATTGATTATTATAGTCAACTATACAATCAAATATAATTTAAATTAATTAACCTCAATTACATTGATTACTATAATCCAATTATAAAATCAACTGTAAATTGAAATTAATTAATTCAATATATTGATTACTATAATCCAATTATATAATCAACTATAATACAGTCCAACTGTTTATTAAAACAACAATTTAAATATTAGTCCAACTAACATTTAATTTAACGACGAAATAATTTATGATTGAGCGCGTATAGCTAGTAATTGAACGAGTATTGCAAATTCAATTCTTGCCTCCCACTATTTTTCGGCGAGCCTCCCTTCTCTGTCGAGTACTCGGGAAACCGTGTTTCCTAGTGGGCTAGGATCCCGTTAAATATCACACAATCTTGACTTTGGCCAACAAATTGTATGATATTAACTAGGTAGATCTCTAAGATCGATTGGATCCAATCCAATTCCTAGATCCGGTAGCGGGACATCCAAGTCCGAAACATATATCTTATATATGCCAATACATCCAATGTATTACCTAACCTTTTTCCTCTGAATCAACTAATCCTTGGCTTTGGCACAACAAACTTAGTGATCCCAGTCAAGCGCGACCCATTGACCATGGAAAGCTTCGTAATCAATGTCGATGGACAAGAAGTGGTCTTGACTTTGGCCAACAAACCACAACTTGGACAAGACACTGATATGGAACAAAGCCTTCGTGATTCAAACACATCTTCGACAGACAAAGGCCTTGACTTTGGCCAACAAACCAATGTTGTCTTGGATCTTGAGTAAGAATCACTCAATGGAAGGAAAAAACGCATAATATTTGTGAGGGTTTTTCGCGTGCAAATTGGCAACCAATTTATTATCTTTGTTAAGGTCTCATCATCATACACCCTTAATATGCATTCTAAACACATAATAAAGCGCATATGAATAAAATAATAATGATATGCGGATGGATACTTTACATTGATCCTAGATCAAATCTCTCTTTCTCTCTCCCGCTAGCACATGTATTTACTTCTACCAGTTAAACTACACTTCTAAAGAAACCTCATTTACATTGAGGGGAATAGGTGAGAAGAGATACAAAGAGTATAAGGTGAAAAGGCTGGACACGCAGGTCCAATTAATAATTAAATTTATTACAACAATTTCTAAAATGCCCCACCCATCTAATATCCATCCGATATACATTATTCATGCATCGCAACCATGTATTCACACAAGCATGTTATCAATCAATCTAATCCAATTAATTAATCTGATAATTAGTGATCATCCAATGTTCAAACAACGATTTGATTTTTGCTCGAGTCAAACTCGTTTTGCGAATAAGTACTCAAAGTATAAATTCTTGAATTAAATTAAACTACATAATTAAATCCAATTCAATTTGTATTTAATTCTAATTCACTATTTAATTCCAAATTAAATATTACACTTTATTAATAAGCCTTTTACGATTTAAATTCCAAATTCAATCGTAACGGGTCTCAAAGCCCGATTAACGTCCAACGTTTATTTAATTAAAGTCCAATGGGCTTTTAATTAATTTCTTTAAGGTGTGGACTTTTGGTCAACTCGGGTCAAACCGATAACCAAAGTCCAATCCAGGAATTACCCCATAAGCCCAGAAATCAATTTTGGCCCATTAGGCCCAATTAAATAATTAAGGTCCATTAAGTCATAATTGGACTTTATGGATGCAGGTTTAGGCCCAATTGGATCCAACCAAATTGGCCTAAACCTAACTTGGTACAACCAAGCCCAAAAGGCCAATTACAACCTATAAGGCCTAAATCCAATTTCAAGCCCAATTAATTAACTTATAAAATTCCAAATTCCACAATTAATTAACCTATGTGTAATACACAATTAATTACCCAATTAACATTTCTAAAACATCAATTAGCCTAATTAATCATGCACTTTAATATCAAATAGTGTCCAACACAATTCAATCAAAATCAAACCCAATTTACATGCTTAAAGTCTCGGCAATTAGGGGTTTTTCCAATCTGATTCGGTTTCAATCCAATTGAATCCACAATCATCATTTCCCAAATCAATTCAACTCATCCAATGAATCAAAAATAAAAAACACAATGAATTTTATTTCTTACTAAATTCGGCCAAGCCAACTATTAACGGGAAAATTGTTCCAAATCAAAATTCAATCCAATTGAACTTCAAAACAACATTACCCAAATAATTTTAAGTCATCCAATGATCAAAAAACAAAAAATTACCAAGACATTAGGGCTTACAATTTTCGGCCATGCCCAAAAATTTGGGGAAAAATGGATCCAATCCAATTTCATGAAATTGATCATGCACAACTTCAATTAATCAACATACAAGCATACTTAATCAATCAATTTAACCAAATCATGCTTCAATTGATTTTACCTAATTTCAAACCCTAACTTTTTCATGCTTGATCAAAGCTTAAGATACCATTGTTGGTTTCTAGATTAGGTCCCAAGATTCATCAAATCAAGTATGAAAAACGCATGAATACATCAAAGGAGAATGGCAGAAACATACTCATATTGACCAGATCTTGCAGCGCGAAGAACAAGCCACTTCTTCCTCCTTGTTGAAGCTCGACAGCGGCCTCATTGAACTGCTGTGGTGCTCAGTTTTGGGCTATGAAACTCCTCCAAGATTCGGCCATTGGAGACTCCATGGAAGCTCCAAGCTTCAAGCTCCAAAATTGATTCCAAGCTCAAGTGTTCGTTTCCCTATCACCTTTGTATAACCCAAGTGTGTGCTAGCACTTCTTCTTCTTCATTTTGTTCGGTCAAACCAGAAATTGGAGAGAAGAAATCGGCTCCAAGCCGTGAAAGAGAAGAGAAAATGGAGGGAAGAAAGGTTCCTAGAAATCGTAAGTGGAGAGAGAAAAACAAAAAGAAAATGTATTATATATGTATTTATTTTATTTTCTAAAAAAAAACAAATACATAAATCACTTTCATTTATTAAAAGTCAAAAAGTAAAAAGCAATAATTGCTTTTCAACTACCATATCAATCACTCAAATCAAGTGACAAGTTGTCACATCACTCAAAGTGACATTTGATTTTACGCTTGATGTGACTAACGATTTGACGCACGATTTAACTTGCATGTCGCACTCGAATTCGAAATGCGAATGCGCTCGCAAATAATCTCGGGCTCGGGTTCGCTAATTCTAAATTAACGAATTTTCCGTTGCGACGCAATTAAACGATTACGCCTAGCGAATCACTACTCACGTCGCTAACGAATTAATTCTAAATTAATTCGTTCGCCCAATTAAAATCTAATTTTAATTCCGCGTCGAAATCCAAATTCGTATAATATATCAAATATATTATTTTATCGATTAATTCCAAATTAATCGTTCTCTCTCTTTAATTAATATTTTATCCCAGATAAAATATCTCTGTAATTAATCCCAGATTAATTCTCTCTCTCTTCTAATTAATCCCAGATTAATTAAAGTGTGAGTCATACATCATCGGTGAATCTTCGGGAAGCGACCCATGAGATCCCCGGATATGTTGGCAGTAAATACGGTCGTCGGACTATCCGAACACGTAAGTACCTCGTACTACGTTTTATACCAATTACAAGACAAGGTTGTCTTATAGCAAAGCGCCATGCCTACCCAATTCTCCAGAAATATCCTTATAGGAATATGTGATTTATATCAAGCGTAGTATACCGTAGTATTGTGTATGTCGATCCAGTATCAGATGTTCACGTGCTAGGCCTGGGGCTGGAATTGTGTCTGCCCCGTACGAAGCACATATCGGATGTCTGGCAACTAGTCTCTATAATCGGATATACATGACCTAGTCATAATATCTCGATAGCTCGAGCATTTAAGAGAACGAGTTACGTATCATATGTGACCATTATCTCCATATGACTGGAGTGATACTTCCGTCTTAACATCACACCCAACCACTACGATTCTCAATATACCCAGCATTGGCGTACACAGAACCTGTTAAAGCACTGGACGACCTCAACCAAAGTATATTGATTGTCGCAAGTATTAGCGGTGCAAGTCTTAGGTTAAGACCAAATCCACCTACCCTGATTGCAGACTCCCATAGACACATAGTCATACTACCAATGGGATTCCGCAGGGGTCTATCCAGAGCGAAGCTGTTTCCCGTACCATCAGTAAAAACACAACCTCTTATTACACTTGCATGAGTATCCTATACCCAAATATATGAGAACTATGCCGTTGTGCCCTCACAACGTGCACAAGTGTAATACTAGTCTTTTACGTATTTATCGATGTCCAATCTCGATAATACTCTGACTATGGATATTTTATGATTTATCCTTCGTGGACTGGTACTGTCTCATATCATTCTCCGTCCAGGAACAAATCACAGGGACCTCCTATCATTTATACATCTAGGTGATCTAATCACAAATGATAAGAGTGCAATCTCCTTTGTCACATAGTTAATTTGTACAACAACAACACAGTGATCTGTATAAATAGTGACGCTATGGGTCATAATTGTCCAACACAAATATCGCTCCCCACTATAATTATAGAATAATTTTGTTCGATAAGAAAACAACAGAACCATTTAGTATCAAATACTTCGCAAATGATTCTAACATCTTATGGGACTTAATGGAATCTGTCTAAGTGTCTGTTTCATCTTATTAATTATGTAGTTCCATTTTTAGTTTATCACTCTCACATTTGACTTCAATAAGTCAAGTATTTTCTACAATCGCACTTGTACCTCAAAGGTGCAAGTACTTTCAATTATATAACCATTATACAAAAGAAAGATTCAAATCTCAAACTGTTCAAGATTCAAATTTTCTACTTATACATATCATATACGTAACTATAGAAACTAATGAAACCTTAATTAAAAGAATGAATTAGTGTAACAGGAGCATAACCCTAAGAGTATTGAAACTAATTCGGTAACACTCAATATCAAACGAATCAAATCATATATGATTCAATTTCTCCCACTAACCAATTCCATCACGATGGAATCGTAGAAGAATCATATTGAGTAAGAATCAAATTCATTGAATAACCTTAGAACTAATTGCCATAAAATTCATATGTTTGATCATATCAAACATCTTTGAACTATTCAAAGATTCATGATGAATTTTAAAGATACAATTTTCAAAACTTCAGATTGAATATTTTTGAACCAGTCAAAATATTCTATTCGTGTTTCATCAGAAACATATTGAATGTTCTCAAACCATTCAAGACGTTCAATATGTGTTCTTTTATAAACACGTAACTAAGTCATGAAAACTCATTAACTAAGTTACGAAGTAAAGAAAACTATCCAAAACAATTTCTAATTCATTAAACTACATGCATCCAATGTATTAATTTAATAAATCAGTGGTCCAATGACGATCATTGGTTAAATGAGATTTAATCACATCCTGAATACAATATTCATTAAATAGATAAGAATATATGGTGTGATCTTGTATCAGACCATCCTTTACCATAAGGAATAAACATCTAATGCTTATGTGATAAAATCTCATAAAGCATTGTTCTAAGTTATTAAGTTAACCAAATATTTCTCTTAATGTTTATCTCTCCATCAATGACACTACTAGTCATATTAAAATATGTTACAATTGTTTATAAAGAACAAGTAACTATCCAATAGTCGTAAGTTCTGATATCAAATATAAAAACAACCATTAAACACTATTTTAAATAACTAGATATGAGATCCGGAATCCAATACCTACAGCTGTCGTATGTGAGAATCGATATTCTCAACATACAACTATACACATCTATTTCTTAAGCTCTATAATTTGCCTTCAATTATTCACAACAATTGCAAATAATTGATTAGCAAACTGTGTCAAACACGTGACTTCTAAAAGTCACTAAAGTCAAGAAATGTAATTATAAGATAAATAAAACCTAATGGAGTTTTCTTAATGCCAGTCAAGAATCTCGAGACATGAACTAATTCACGTCAATTCTTACCGCATAAGAAACTATTCTCTCTAGATAATTATATCCTAAAACATATATCTATTTAGATTACTTATCGTGACTTAGTAACTAAGTCACTAACCATTTTCATTTTCAAGAAAATCGGAACAACAGTTCCTGATGGTTTTGACTAATCTAACAATATCCAAGTCTACTAACATTCTAGAACTTATTCTAGAAAAACGCAACCATAAGTAAAGTCAGAAAACATATTCAAATAATATCCATGCAGTGGATTAGAAGTTAATTCTATTAACAATATAGAATAAAGGAAAACAAAAAACAACAATTTTCATAATATTACATACTGCCTTAGTTATGGATTTTTAACCCAGCAGTGTCTCCCACTACTTTACGTGATACCGTAATCCCTAATGGAAAACGGGAATTCAATAATTAAATCGAATTCCATAGTGAGAAGTGGACCCCATGGATATATTTCGACTCACAGCTTTAGCATGATCTCGCCTACGTATATTCATTAGGTATACAACTCATTGTCAATCACACTCACTGTGACTCATGATTTTGGTCCTGACCGTTTCTCGTTATGACAGCTTTGGCACGTTCACAAGGAGGCGTATCAAGGCTTCACTTGCCAATGACAAACTCAAGCTACCGATGTAGTCCTGACAGTTTTGGCACGTTCATGATTTCCATTTTCACTTGAATTTATCTAGTATCAAATATACATCCGCATCGATAAAATTCTATCAACTACACCCTCACTACTTTGGCACGATCTCGGATGCAGCCATATAAAGATACCCATAAACCGTATTGACAAGACGGACCAAGAAACATGCATCCAACATGTCACTCTACTGCCTTATTTAAGCGGGGATTTTCCTCAAGAAAGCATTGCTCTACATCAAATGCAGAATATAATCTAGATCAATTTCTAAACAGTTCAATTCTATGTTAGAAAACATAACTTAACTTAACCATTAAATTTCTGTTACGTTTCCCGTTAGCGTAGAAATAAAAGTCAAGAAACATCTAAATTACATACATGTGCAAACATCAAAATTGGATTATATATCATATATCAAGCATGACTAATGTAATGGATGAATGATTAGACCTGCTCTGATATCAATTTTTGTTGGGGTTTTGGCGCGGGCGCAGCGGAAGCTCGCGGTTCAGGTGAAATCGTAATTTTAAAAACTTTTAAAATTACCGAATAGATTATTCAATATCCAATATGAATAATTCATTCATATTTCACCTAAACATATTTATTTGATATCAAATAACGACATAAATAGTTAAGAAACAACGCGAAATTTTTACGAAAACATTTTTCCGTAAAATGATAAAAATGTGTTTTTGACCGAATCGACCACCCAATGCACATGAGGGCTGCCCGAGTCAGCCTCAACAGTACTAGGACAGTTCATGGGCTGCCCGAACAATGACCAATTCACTGTTTGGGCAGTCGTCACCCGGTTGGCTCAAAAGTCACCCGGTAACGCCGTTTTTTCACCGTTTTCATTTATTTCAACTCCGAAATAATTTCCGGAAATTGTTCCAACACCCAAAACATATCCAATATATTTATATGACATAATTTTCATCACCATAAACCCAGTTTTCCAGATCTGATCCAGAAACAAAAAATATCAATATTTCATGCTTTAATCCAATTTTCTTAACATTAATCACATTAATCACAACACCAATCCAAGCCACCACTAATGAAGCATCCAAGAACAATTCTAGGCATTACAAAAGTGGTCATAACACTCTAGAATGGCAACATATCATCAAATGATCAAATTGAACCAATATTATAATAATATCATTCAATTCTACTTCACACATGCACCAAGCCTTCTATTCCATCTTCCAAATCAAAAACACACAAATTCTAAAGAAAAGAAGAAACCCTAGAATCTATCTAGATGCTCAAGAACAAGAAACATGCTTTCTAAGATTAGAGATATAAAGAATTACCTTTAATTCTCCTAATTTCCTTAAGCTATTTCTTGATTTTCTTCACTTTTCCATCTTGGATCATCAAGCAAATTTGGAGAGTATTTGGAAGAGGAGTTTCGGCCATAGCTTCCCTTGGAAGGGAAAAGAAAATTTTTTACCTTAAAAAATCAAAATGCCGACTTAGGGAGTGTATTTTGGTCAATTTCCAATTTAATTCAGTTAAATAAAATCAAGCTTTATGTTAGCAAATCAAATTTGCACATCTTAAGCTTAATTAAAACATGCCACACGTAACCAATAATAAATAAACATTTTTTCATAACAATTATGAAAAAAAATGTCCTTTAATTATTCAAATATTTACATTTAAATAATTAATTAATATAATTATTAATTATATATGTATTTTTATTTATATTAATAAGAAATACATATATTAATGACATGTGTCAGAGTCTCATTTGATAATTAATTAATATGTATCAAATCAAATTTTATATCAAATACAAATACACATTAATTATTAATTGACCAAAATCCCCTAAAGCATGTGTTTTCGTTTAACCGTTTAAACGATACGAATTAACTCATTTAATCTGTTGAAGTATTATGAATAATATGTATTATTCATAAGGGGTTGCCCAAGTGCTCAATGAGTACACTTCATATTGTGAGACTCTCTAAGTTTAGGTTTATCTGCCACGAAATCCAGTTTCGTGTCCATAATTCACCCACTCATGAATTATGACGACTGTAGGAGCGAAGCGGGGTTTACCGTTATGCCTATGATGCTCGGCGACCATGACATTGTTGGGCTCGCAGCCCGTAGAGAGTACAGAGTTTCCCGCGAGGGACTAAATCGGAGAATAAAGGAGTCACCACCCAGTATGAACTGGGAAAAGATTTATGGCTGCACTCACCCCTCGCAAGGGAAGTGTTGGAGTTTCTAGGTCAAACCAAGATCAATTAAGCAATGAAAAGTGCGAATACATCAAAGTAAAGTTGCGGAATACTCACTTTGATCGGCTTTTGCGATGCGAAGAACAAAAAAAAAATTTCCTTGAAGCTCTCGGCCAAGGTCCTTCTTTGTGCTCCATGTGTGTTCGGTCAACCCTCCATTTGTAGATCTTCAAGCTCAAAGCTTTGTAAATGGATTCCATGCTCATGAATGGGTTTCCCTATCACCTTTGTAAGACTCCTTGGATGTGCTAGCATCATTGAAAAAATTGCCACAAATCTTTCCTTAGCTTCTTCTTGTTCTCGGCCAAGCCAAGAACTTTGAGAGAATGGCTCCAAGGCCGAATGAGGGAGAGAGGAGAGAAAAAAATGTGTTGTGTGTGTTGTGTTTGAATTCAAAAATCAAATACATATTACATTTTCCAAAAATTGTACAAGGCAATTAAAGCCTTTCAATCAACTCACATCAATCAAAAGTGACTTGCATCACATCACTCAAAGTTGATGTGACTTCCATCACAAGAATGACTAATGATTTGACGAGTGATGTGACTTGTGGGCCCCACTTGATTCGAAATGCGAATGGGCCCGCAAACACTTCCGGGCTCGGGTTCGCTAATTCCGAATTAACAAATTTTCCGTTGCGACGTAATTAAATCAAATTTAATTAAATAATTATGCCTAGCAAAATTACTATTCACGTCGCTAGCGAATTAATTCTAAATTACGCCCGAATTAAAATCCAATTTTAATTCTGCGTCGAAATCTAATTTCGTATAATAAATCGAATATATTATTTTATCGATTAATTCCAAATTAATCGTTCTCTCTCTATAAATAGTATTTTATCCCAGATAAAATATCTCCGTAATTAATCCCAGATTAATTTTCTCTCTCATATAATTAATCATAGATTAATTATATCCGAGTCATACATCATCGGTGAATCTTCGGGAAGCGACCCATGAGATCCCTGGATATGATGGTAGTAAATCCGGTCGTCGGACTATCCGAACACGTACGTACCTAGTACTATGTTTTTACCGATTTACAAGACATGGTTGGCTTCTAGCAAAGCACAGTGCCTACCAAATTCTCCAGAAATATTCTTAAAGGAATATGTAATCTATATCAGGCGTAGTATACGTAGTATTACGTATTGCGATCCAGTATCGGATGTCACGTGCTAGGCCTGGGGCTGGAATTATGTCTGCCCCGTACGAAGCATATATCAGATCTCTGGTAACTAGTCTCTATAATCGGATAATCATGACCTAGTCATATTATCCCGATGACTGCAGTATTAAAGAGTACTAGTTTCGTATCCTGCGTGATCATCATCTCCATATGACTGGAGTGATACTTCCATCTTGACATCACACCCAATACACTACGATTCTCAATATACCCAGAAGAGGCGTACACAGAACCTGTTAAAGCTCTGGACGACCAAAACCAAAGTATATTGATTGTCGCAAGTATTAGCGGTGCAAGTCTCAGGTTAAAACCAAATACACATACCCTGATTCGAACTTCCATAGACACATAGTCATACTACCAATGGAATTCCGAGGGGTCTTTCCAGAGCGAAGCTGTTTCTGTATCATCGGTAAACATAACCTCCTATTTCACTTGTATGAGTATCCAATACCCAAATATATGGAAACTATGTCGTTATACTCCCACAACACGCACAAGTGCAATACTAGTCTATTCCGCATTATCGATGTCCAATCTCGATAATACTCCGACTAAGGATGTTTTAATGATTAAACCTTCATGGATTGATACTGTCTCATATCTTATCAATCCGGAACTAATCATATGGACTTTTATCATTTATATATCTCGGTAATCTAATTACAAATGATAAAAGAGCAACTTCCTTTGTCACATAGTTAATTTGTACAACAACACCATTTCCGTACAAATAGTGATGTTATGGGTCATAATTGTCCAAAATCTCCCACTTGGCCTATAGCCAATCACTCAAGTGTCATACACATGAACTATGTACGGTTCGCTCAAACTTCTGCTGAGAAAAAAGGTTTTGTCAGCGGATTTGTAAAGTTATCATCTGATGCGATTTATTCGATCATCACGTCGCCACGATGTATGATCTGAACGAATTAATGAAGTTTTTGAAGTATATACTTGGATCGTTGATGAGACCATTAATTCTTTAGCCTGTGTTGTACCTAGCTCAGCTGTTAATAGAACTACTCCTAATCTGATTGGGATTATTTAGATCCAAAGTGCTTATATTGCTGCCTCAACTGCAGCAATATTCCGCTTTTGTTGTTTATTCGGCAACAGTATCTTGCTTGGAAGATTTCCAGCTCACTGTTCCGTTATTCAAACTATATAGTACCCTTATTGCGACTTACAGTCGTCTTTGTCGGTTTGGAAACTTGCAGCAGTGAACCCAATCACTTTAAGTTCTCCTTCTCCATAGCTCAAGAAAGCATCCTTAGTTCATCTAAGATACTTAAGGATGTTCTTAACATCAATCCAGTGACTATCATTTGGATTGGCCTGATTGTGACTCCATGTGCTCAAAGCATATGAGACACCAGGTCGCATACATTTCTTTCATTGTACGAGTTCTCGGAGATTGTCAACAACCTTTAGATTTATCCCAGTAGATCTTTATTCCTAGAATAAAGGTTGTCTCTCCCCAGTATTCTACGGAGAATATTCATGAAAGCCAAGATTTCACCGATTGTATTACGAGAATGTCATTTCCAAGAAATGATACATCATCATTATGTAGGACAATCACTGTCAGTGCGCTCCCACTAACCTCCTTATATACACAAGAATTATTATTGTTTTGAATTAAATCATATACCATTATGATTACATCAAAACTATCGTTCAAAGAACTCAATGCTTGCTTCAATCCATAAATGGATCGAATTAACTTGCAAACCTTGTTTGCTTGTTTTGGTACGACAAAACCATCAAGATGTTGTAAACATCCTCCAAAAATTTTCCGTTTAAGGAAAGAGATTTTGATGTTCAGCTGCCACATTTCATAAATGAAACTGTAGCATTAGCAGCATTATCCAAATGGATTTAACCATGGCAACTAATAAAAGGTTTCGTCGTAATCGACACAATGTTGATAACGATACCTTTTCGCTACAAGCCTAGCTTTGTACGTTGGTATGTTACCATCAATGTTTGTCTTCCTTGAAGACTCATACAGTACCTATAGGCACAATGCCTTTCGGTACATCAACCAGTGTCCATACGTAGTTGATATACATGGAATCCATTTCGGACTTATGGCATTTTTCCATAATAGGGAGTCGATACCTTGTATCACTTCCTCATACGTAGTCGGTTCATCTTTCTCAATAAGATTGATATCTTTACAAGGTGAGATCAGAAACCCATACCTTCCAGGTTGTTTTCTGACTCTCTCCAACTTACGCGGTTCTTATGTATTTGAAGATTGTGGTACAGTTTCATCCCTGATGAACTGTTTGTGTTCCATTACAGAATCGGTGCCTGGAACAGTATTACTCCGATTTTCATCGAGTTTTACTTTCCTCCCACTTACCACTGCATATAGGTATTCCTCTGAGGAAAACTGCATGGCGAGCAATAATTACATTGTTCTTTTGTGAGATGTATAAGTACTATACTTTTGTTTCCCTAGGATAACCTACCAATTAGGCACTTATCTGATTTGGGTTTTAGTTTGGTATCATCCAAACATATGCCTAGCATTCCCAAATCTCCAGGAATGAGAAAACCCAGTTTCTTTCATGTTCATATCTAATATGAAGTCTGTCTAACAAATTTTCATGGAACCTTATTCAAAATAAGTGTTGCACTGTTAAATGCGTATCCCTAGAAGGAAAATGGTAGCTCAGAGTGACTCATGATTAACCTTATCATGTCCAATAAAATTCGGTTTCTCAGTTCGGACACACAGCTCAATTGAGGTGTTCCGAGAGGAGTCCACTATGAAAGAATATTGTACTCTTTCAGGTAATTGAGAAACTTATTGCTTAAGAATTTTTATCACGGTCTAACCGTGACAGTTTTAATACTCTTGCCGATCTGTTTGTCTACTTCTTGTCGAAACTCTTTGAATTTATCAAAAGTTTCCGATTCGTGGTTCTAAAGAAACACATAACTATAACGTGATGCCACATCCGTAAAGGTTACGAAGTGTTCAAATCCACTTCTAGTCTAGCTAGACATGGGCCTACTTACGTCACTATGAACAAGGGCTAACAGATCGGTGGCACTTGCACTTTTACTAAGTAAAAGGTGTTTTAGGCACTTTGCCTAATAAACTAGATTCGTAGACATTATTTGAATAGGATCAAATCCTTCCTAGTATCCACTCTTCAAAAGTGTGGATATACGAGTCTTGTTTAATGTGTCCTAGACAACAATGCCACAAATAAGTCTCATCTTGATCAAATCAGTTTGAGTTATTTGTTTGTCATGTCATACGTTTGAGATTCATTTATATTCAAAATATAAATACTGTTATTCACATCTAATGTGCTTACCTCAATATCATCTTTATAAAATAAAACACTTTAGTGTTCTAGAATATAATGGTATAACCCGCAACGAGTTATACTCTGATATAGAGATAATGTTTCTAGTCAAACTAGGTACATTTTAACAGTTTCCTAATTTAAGTACATACCCTAAAGGTAGTTCCTAAACTTAGGTCTATACGGTTAAAACAGCGACTCTCGTCCAGTTTCCGACTCACAGAGCAATCTCAACTGAAGTTAGTCTCCTGCTAATCAGCAGATTCCGCACATCAGTACATATATATGTACCACATCTAGTATCAAAATCCAATTTTGAAACTAGTAGTGAACATGTTTATGACAAACATGCTAGAAGCCGGAGCCATGCCCCTTTTCACTTCCTTCATGTCCGCCTTGTCCATACGGCAGTCACGCTTCTAATGACCCCGTTTGCCACAGTTTAGGCAGACATCTTGGGATATGTCCTTTGTCTTCATAGAAGACTGTAATGATTTTGCCTTTGCCCATTTTAGAAGCTCTGGCTTTGCCTCCCTGAGCATAGCCATCAACTCTCCAAGAGTTTAATCTTGGTTCACAACGAACCTGTCCCAGCTTTCGGGTAGAGACTATAAGATCAAATCTTTGGTAGTCTCGACCACGTAGGTAATTCCCATCTAACCTAGCTGATCGATGTTAGCAATCATCTGCGACACCTAGTGCTCGAAAGATGTACCATCTGACATACACGAGCGAAAGAGCTTCTTTTGCAATTCGTACTTTTAAAAATAAATCTATGAAGATCTTTAATTTCATCATCATGGTACAAGGATCTAATCCTTAATTTTGACGACAGAATTAAAGAGTCATTGCATCTAGCATAATGGATTGAGCACTAAAGTTATCATCACCATGAGTCATCCAAAACTCATGCTCTACTATCTGCTCAACTCCGGGTTTAGGCCCAAGAGGTTGTTCTATCAAATAGAATAACTTCTCAGTTCCCAGGACTATCCTGAGGTTTTATTCCCAATTTGAAAATTAAAGCCGTTTAAGAACATTTTTACCCAGGTTTATGTTTTAAACGATAATCTTTCAGTTATCTCGATTGCTATAGTCCAACTATCCAATCAACGATTTCAGGTACTATTAATTATAATGATTACTATAGTCTAACTATATAATCAACTATAATTTGTTTGGTTAAATTCAAATATATTGATTACTATAATCCAATTATATAATCAACTATAAATTGAAATAGTTTGAATACAGTCCAACTGTTTAATTTAAAACAATGATTAAATATTAGTCCAACTAATATATTTATTAATTAATGACGAAAAATGAAATGAGCGCATATTGGCAATTATCTAAACGAAATTGCAAATTTAATACTTGTCTCCCACTATTTTTCGGCGAGCCTCTAACCCTCTGTTGAGTACTCGGGAAACCTTGTTTCCTAGTGGGCTAGGATCCCGTTAAATAACACACAACCTTGACTTTGGCCAACAAGCTGTGTGATATTTAACTAGGTAGATCTATAAGATCAATTGGATCTCATCCAATTCCTAGATCCAGTAGGTGGACATCCAAGTCCGAAACATATATCTAATATATGCCAATATATCCAATATATTTTCCTAACTTTTTCCTCTGAATCAACTAAGCATTGGCTTTGTCACAACAAACTTAATGATTCCAGTTAAGCTGGACCCATTGACTTTGGAAATCTTCGTAATCGATGTCGATGGACAAGAAATGATCTTGACTTTGGCCAACAAAATCACAACTTGGACAAGACATTGTTAGGTTTCTACTATAGTCCCAAGATCAATCAAGAAATGAAAATATGTGAATACAATAAAGAAGTATGGCGGAATCATACTTACAATGAACGGATTTGTGATGCGGTGAACACAAAACTTTTCCTTGCTCCATCCTTGAAGCTCTCGGTCATGGCTCCAATTTGTGCTCCATGATTTTCGGTCAAGCTACAAGCTTGGGAATGGATTCCATGCTCAAGGGTTTGTTTCCCTATCACCTTTGGATGACTCTTTATGTGCTAGCATTGGAGAAAATTGTAACAAAATTCCCTTAATCTTTTCCTTGTTGCTCTCGGCATTGAAGGAGAAAGAGAGACAAAATTTGGCCCTTGGTCGAATGTAGAAGGAGAGAAGAGAGAAGTGATTAGTTGGTTGTGTTTGTGTATTTAGATTTTAAAAATCTAATACCAAAAACCAAAGTAAAAAATGTACAAGACATTTAAGACTTCCAACCACCACAATCAATCAAAAGTGACAACCATCACATCACTAAAAGTGAAGTGACTTACATCACAAGAATGACTAATGATGTGACGCGTGATGTGACTTGTGGGCCCCACTTGATTGAAATGCGAGTGGGCCCGCAAACACTCCCGGGCTCGGGTTCGCTAATTCCGAATTAACGAATTTTCCGTTGCGACGTAATTAAATCAAATTTAATTAAATAATTATGCCTAGCAAAATTACTATTCACGTCGCTAGCGAATTATTTATAAATTAACCCGTTCGCCTGAATTAAAATCTAATTTTAATTCCGCGTCGAAATCTAATTTCGTATAATATATTGAATATATTATTTTATCGATTAATTCCAAATTAATCGTTCTCTCTCTTTAATAATAGTTTATCCCAGATAAAATATCTCCGTAATTAATCCTAGATTAATTTACTCTCTTATTATTAACCTAGATTAATAATATGCGAGTCATACGTCATCGGTGAATCTTCGGAAAGCGACCCATGAGATCCCCGGATATGTTGGCAGTAAATTCGGTCGTCGGACTATCCGAACACGTACGTACCTAGTACTACGTTTTTACCGATTTACAAGACATGGTTGGCTTCTAGCAAAGCACCGTGCCTACCCAATTCTCCAGAAATATTCTTAAAGGAATATGTGATCTATATCAGGCGTAGTATACATCGTATTGCGTATTGCGATCCAGAATCGGATGTCACGTGCTAGGCCTGGGGCTGGAATTGTGTCTACCCCGTACGAAGCACATATCGGATCTCTGGTAATTAGTCTCTATAATCGGATAATCATGACCTAGTCACATTATCCCGATTACTGCAGCACATAAGAGTACCAGTTCCGTATCCTATATGGCCATCATTCCATTATGACTGGAGTGATACTTTCATCTTGACATCACACCCAATTCACTATGATTCTCAATATACCCAGAAGAGGCGTACACAGAACCGGTTAAAGCCCTGGATGATCAAAACCAAAATATATTGATTTTCGCAAGTATTAGCGGTGCAAGTCTCAGGTTAAGACCAAATACACCTACCCTGATTCGGACTTCCATAGACACATAGTCATACTACCAATGGAATTCCGAGGGGTCTATCCAGAGCGAAGTTGTTTCCGTATCATCGGTAAACACAACCTCCTATTACACTTGCATAAGTATCCAATACCCAAATATATGAGAACTATGCAGTTATGCTCCCACAACGCGCATAAGTGCAATACTTCTCTTTCCTGCATTATCGATGTCCAATCTCGATAATACTCCGACTAGGGATGTTTTAATGATTAAACCTTCATGGATTGATATTGTCTCATATCTTATCAATCCAGAACTAATCATATGGACTTTTATCATTTATATATCTCGGTAATCTAATTACAAATGATAAAAGAGCAACTTCATTTGTCACATAGTTAATTTGTACAACAACACCATGTTCCGTACAAATAGTGATGCTATGGGTCATAATTGTCCAACAAAATCCCACTTGGCCTATAGCCAATCACTCAAGTGTCTTACACTTGAACTATGTACGGTTCGCTCAAACTTCTGCTGAGAAAAAAACTTTCGTCAGCGGATTTGTAAAGTTATCATCTGATGCGATTTATTCGATCATCACATCGCCACGATGTATGATCTGAACGAATCAGATGAATAGTTGAAGTATATACTTGGATCGTTGATGAGACCATTAATTCTTTAGTCTATGATGTAGCCTAGCTCAGCTACTAACAGAATTACTCCTAATCCAATTAGGATTATTAAGATCCAAATGGATTCTATTGCTGCCTCAGCTGCAGCGCAATATTCCGATTTTGTTGTTTATTCGGCAACAGTATCTTGCTTGGAAGATTTCCAGCTCACTGTTCCATTATTCAAACTATATAGTACCTTTATTTCGACTTATAGTCGTTTTTATCGTCGGTAAAAACTTGCAACGTGAACCCAGTCACTTCAAGTTCTCCTTCTCCATAGCTTAAGAAAGCATCATTAGATCATCTAAGATACTTAAGGATGTTTTTAACATCAATCCAGTGACTATCACTTGGATTGGCCTGATTGTGACTCCATATGCTCAAAGCATATAGACACAGGTCACGTACATTTATTTCAATGTACGTGTTCTCGGAGAGTGGCAACAACTTTTAGATCTATCCCAGTAGATATTTATTCCTAGAATAAATGTTGTCTCTCCCAAGTAGTCTACGGAGAATTTTCATGAAAGTCAAGCTTTCACCGATTATATTACGGGAATGTCATTTCCAAGAAATGATACATCATCATTATGTAGGACAATCACTGTCAGTGCGCTCCCACTAACCTCCTTATATACACAAGAATTATTATCGTTTTGAATTACATCATATACCATTATGATTACATCAAAACTATCGTTCCAATAACTCAATGCTTGCTTCAATCCATAAATGGATCGAATTAACTTGAAAACCTTGTTTGCTCGTTTTGGTACGATAAAACCGTCAGGATGTTGTAAACATCCTCCAAAAGGTTTCCGTTTAAGGAAAATGATTTTGACGTTCAGCTACCATATTTCATAAATGAAACATGCAACATTAGCAAGCATTATCCAAATGGATTTAACCATGGCAACGAGTATAAGGTTTCTTCGTAATCGACACAATGTTGATAACGATACCTTTTCGCTACAAGCCTTGCTTTGTACGTTGATATATTGCCATCCATGTTTGTCTTCCTTGAAGACTAATATAGTACCAATAGGCACAACGCCTTCCGGTACATCAACCAGTGTCCAAACTTGGTTGGTATACATGGAATCCATTTCGGACTTTATGGCACTTTGCCATAACAGGGAGTCGATACCTTGTATCACTTCCTCATACAAAGTCGGTTCGTCTTCCTCAATAAGATTGACATCTTTACGAGGTGAGATCAGAAACTCATACCTCTCAGGTTGTTTTCGGACTCTCTTCGACTTACATGGTTCTTGTGTATTCGAAGATTGTGGTACAGTTTCATCCCTGATGAACTGTTTGTGTTCCATTAAGGACTCGGTGCCTGGAATAGTATTACTTTAATTTTCATCGAGTTTTACTTTCCTCCCACTTACCACTGTATATAGGTATTCCTCTTAGGAAAACCGCATGGCGAGCAACAATTACATTGTTCTCTAGTGAGTTGTATAAGTACTATACTTTGGTTTCCTTAGGATAACCTACAAATTAGGCACTTATCCGATTTGGGTTTTAGTTTGGTATCATCCAAACATATGCCCAGCATTCCCAAATCTTCAGGAATGAGAAAACCCGGTTTCTTTCCTGTTCATATCTAATATGAAATCTGTCTAACAGATTTTTTTATGGAACCTTATTCAAAATAAGTATTGCACTGTTTAAATGCGTATCCCTTGAAGGAAAATGGTAGCTCAGAGCGACTCATAATTAACCTTATCATGTCCAACAAAATTCAGTTTCTCTATTCGGACACACCGTAGAATTGAGGTGTTCCGGGAGGAGTCATTTATGAAAGAATACTATACTCTTTCAAATAATTGAGAAACTTATTGCTTAAGTATTTTCCACCATGGTCTAACCGTGACGGTTTAATACTTTAGCCGATCTGTCTGTCTACTTCTTGTCGAAACTCTTTGAATCTATCAAAAGTTTCCGATTAGTGTTTCAAAAGAAACACATAACCATAACGTGATGCTACATCCGTAAAGGTTACAAAGTATTCATATCCACCTCTAGCCTAGCTAGACATGGGCCCACTTACGTCACTATGAACAAGGGCTAACATATCAGTGGCACTTGCACTTTTACCTAGTAAAATGTGTTTTAGGCACTTTGCCTAATAAACTAGATTCGTAGACATCATTTGAATAGAATCAAATCTGTCCTAGTATCCACTCTTCAAAAATGTGGATATACAAGTCTTGTTTAATGTGTCCCAGACAATAATGCCACAAATAAGTCTCATCTGATTAAATCAGTTTGAACTATTTGTTTGTCATGTCATACGTTTGAGATTTATTTATATTCAAAATATAAATACTGTTATTCACATCTAATGTGTTTATCTCAATATCATCTTTATAAAATAAAACACTTTAGTGTTCTAGAATATAAAGGTATATCCGCAACAGATTATACTCTGATATAGAGATAATGTTTCTAGTCAAACTAGTTACATTAAAACAGTTTCCTAATTTAAGTACATACCCTAAGGGTAGTTCCTAGACTTAGGTTTCTATGGTTAAAACAGCGACTCTCGTCCCGTTTCCGATTCATAGATCAATCTCAACTGAAGTCAGTATCCTGCTAATCAGCAGATTCTGCACATCAGTACATATCTTATGTACCACATCTAGTATCAAAATCCAATTTTTAAACTAATAGCGAACATGTTTATGACAAACATACTTGAAGCCGGAGCCTTTCCCCTCTTCACTTCCTTCATGTCTGCATTGTCCATATGGCAGTCACACATCCAGTGACCCCGTTTGCCACAGTTTAGGCAGACATATTAGGATATGTCCTTTGTCTTCCTAGAAGACTGTGATGATTTTACCTTTGCCCATTTTAGAAGCTCTGGATCTGCCTCATAGAGCATAGTCGTCAACTCTCCAAGTGTTTACTCTTGGTTCACAATGAACCTGCCCCAGCTATCAGGTAGAGACTATAAGATCAAATCTTTGGCAGTCTCAGCCACGTAGGTAATGCCCAGCTAACCTAGCTGATCGATGTCAGCAATCATCTGCGACACCTAGTGCTCGACATATGTACCCTCTGACATACACGAGCTAAAGAGCTTCTTATGCAATTTGTACTTCTAAGAAAAAATCTATGAAGATCTTTAATTTCATCATCTTGTTATAAGGATCTAATCCTTAATTCTGACGACGGAATTAAAGTGTCATTGCATCTAGCATAAAGGATTGAGCACTAAAGTTATCATCACATGAATCTTCCAAAGATCATGTTCTACTATTTTGCTCAACTCCGGGCTTAGGCCCAAAAGGTTGTTCTATCAAATAGAATAACTTCTAAATTCCCAGGATTATCCTAAGGTTTATTCCCATTCTGAAAATTAAAGCCGTTTAAAAATATTTTTACCCAGGTTGTGTTTTAAACGCTAATCTTTCATTTTATCTTGATTGCTATAGTCCAACTATCCAATCAACGATTTCAGGTACTATTGATTATAATGATTACTATAGTCTAACTATATAATCAACTATAATTTATTTGTTTAAATTCAAATATATTGATTACTATAATCCAATTATATAATCAACTATAATTGAAGTAGTTTGAATACAGTCCAACTGTTTAATTAAAAAACAATGATTAAATATTAGTCCAACTAATATATTTATTAATTAATGACGAAAAATGAAATGAACGCGTATTGGCAAGTATCTAAATGAAATTGCAAATTTAATACTTGCCTCCCACTATTTTTTGGCGAGCCTCTAACCCTCTGTTGAGTAATCGATAAACCTTGTTTTCTAGTGGGCTAGGATCCCGTTAAATAACACACAACCTTGACTTTGGCCAACAAATTGTATGATATTTAACTAGGTAGATCTCTAAAATCAATTGGATCTCGTCCAATTCCTAGATCCAGTAGGTGGACATCCAAATCCGAAACATATATACAATATATATGCCAATATATCCAATATGTTTTCCTAACCTTTTTCCTCTGAATCAACTAAGCCTTGGCTTTGGCACAACAAACTTAATGATTCCAGTTAAGCGTGACCCATTGACCTTGGAAAGCTTCGTAATCGATGTCGATGGACAAGAAGTGATCTTGATTTTGGCCAAAAAATCACAACTTGGACAAGACACCGATATGGAACAAAGCCTTCATGATTCAAACACATCCGCGATGGACAAAGGTCTTGACTTTGGCCAACAAACCAGTGCCAATCTTGGATCTTGAGAATGAATCATTCAATGGAAGGAAAAACGCTTAATATATGTTGAGGGTTTTTCGCGTAATTGGCAACTAATTAATTATATTTGTTAAGGTCTCATCTTACACCCTTAAACATGCATTCTAAAAACATAATAAGGCGCGTAAATAAATTAATAATGATATATGGATGGATATATAACACAATTTGTTCCTAGAACAAATCTCTCCCTTTCCTCTCTCCCGCTAGCACAAATCTTACTTCTACCCAATTACATAACACTTCTAAAGAAACCTCATTTACATTGAGGGGAATAGGTGAGAAGAGAAATACAAAGAATCAAGAGGTAATAGGCTGGACACACAGGTCCAATTTAATAAATTCTAAATTTATTACAACAATTTCCAAAATTGCCCTCACCCATCTAATATCCATCCGATATACATTATTCATACACCACATCCATGTATTCACAGAAAGCATGTTATCAATCAATCTAATCCAATTAATTAATCTGAAATTAATGACCATTCAATGTTCAAACAACGATTTGATTTGCGCGAGTCAAACTCGTTTTAAGAATAAGTACTCAAAGTACGAATTCTTGAATTATATCAAACTACAACATTAAATCCAATTTAATTTGTATTCAATACTAATTCATTATTCAATTCCAAATTAAATAATTACACACTTTTTAATAAGCCTTTCCGACTTAGATTCTAAATCTAATCTTTATGGGTCTCAAAGCCCAATTAATATCCAATGTCAATTTAATTAAAGTCCAATGGGCTTTCAATTAATTTATAAGGCATGGACTTTGGCAACCAAAGCCCAATAAGGAATCACCATTTTGCCAAAAATCAATTTATGCCCATTAGGCCCAATTAAAATATTAAAGGCCCATTTTATTATATTTGGACTTTATGGATATGATTTTGGGCCCAATTGGATCCAACCAATTAACCTAACTTGGCCCAACCAAGCCCATTAAGCCAAATACAACTTTTCAAGCCCATTTCCAAATTTAGCCCAACTAATTAAATTCCAAAATTCCAAATTTCACAATTTAATTAACTAAAGTGTATAGCCATATTTAATTAGTCAAATTAACATTTCCAAAATACAAATTTACTTAATTAATCATACTAATCATCATCAACACATGTCCAACATTATTGAATAAAAAAATCATCTCATTTTCCATGCTATTGGTCACGACAATTTGGGGATTTTTTGTCCGATTTCGATTTCAATCCAATTTAATCCTAAATCAACATTTCCCAAGTCTTTCAAACTCATCCAATGATTCAAAAAATAAAATTACCATGACATTGGGGAAAATTTGATCCAATTCAATTTTCATCAAATTGATCATGCATAACACTATGTTATCATCATTCAAGCATATTCAAACAATCAATTTCATCAAATCATGCTCAAATCAATTTTACCCTAAATCATTTTCATGCTTAAACAAGGCTCTGATACCATTGTTGGGTTTCTACTATAGTCCCAAGATCAATCAAGGAATGAAAATATGTGAATACAATAAAGAAGTATGGCGGAATCATACTTACAATGAACGGATTTGCGATGCGTTGAACATAAAACTTTTCCTTGCTCCATCCTTGAAGCTCTCGGTCATGGCTCCAATTTGTGCTCCATGATTTTCGGTCAAGCTCCAAGCTTGGGAATGGATTCCATGCTCAAGGGTTTGTTACCCTATCACATTTGGATGACTCTTTATGTGCTAGCATTGGAGAAAATTGCAACAAAATTCCCTTAATCTTTTCCTTGTTGCTCTCGGTATTGAAGGAGAAAGAGAGACAAATTTGGCCCTTGGCCGAATGTAGAAGGAGAGAAGAGAGAAGTGATGAGTTGGTTGTGTTTGTGTATTTAGATTTTAAAAATCTAATACCAAAAACCAAAGTAAAAAAGGTACAAGTCATTTAAGCCTTCCAACCACCACCATCAATCAAAAGTGACAACCATCACATCAGTCAAAGTGATGTGACTTACATCACAAGAATGACTAATGATGTGATGCGTCATGTGACTTATGGGCCCCACTTGATTCGAAATGTGAGTGGGCCCGCAAACACTCCCGGGCTCGGGTTCGCTAATTCTGAATTAACGAATTTTCCATTGTGACGTAATTAAATCAAATTTAATTAAATAATTATGCTTTGCAAAATTACTAATCACGTCGCTAGCGAATTAATTCTAAATTAACTCGTTCGCCCGAATTAAAATCTAATTTTAATTCCGCGTCGAAATCTAATTTCGTATAATATATCGAATATATTATTCTATCGATTAATTTCAAATTAATCGTTCTCTCTGTTTAATATTATTTTATCCCAGATAAAATATCTCCGTAATTAATCCTAGATTAATTTACTCTACTTATTAATTAATCCCAAATTAATAATATGCGAGTCAACGTAATCGGTGAATCTTCGGGAAGCGACCTATGAGATCCCCGGATATGTTGGTAGTAAATTTGGTAGTCGGACTATCCGAACACGTACGTACCTAGTACTACGTTTTTACCGATTTACAAGACATGGTTGGCTTCTAACAAAGCACCGTGCCTACCCAATTCTCCAGAAATATTCTTAAATGAATATGTGATATATATTAGGCGTAGTATAAAGCGTATTGCGTATTGCGATCCAGTATCAGATGTCACGTGCTAGGCATGAGGCTGGAATTGTGTCTGCCCCGTACGAAGCACATATCGGATCTCTAGTAACTAGTCTCTATAATCAGATAATCATGACCTAGTCACATTATCCTGATGACTGTAGTACATAAGCCTAGCTTTGTACGTTTATATGTTGCCATCCATGTCGGTCTTCTTCTTGAAGACCCATTTGCATCCAATAGGCTTTACGCCTTCTAGTGCATCAACCAGTGTCCAAACTTGGTTGGTATACATGGAATCCATTTCGGAATTCATGGTATCTTGCCATAAACCGGAGTCGATACCTTGTATCGCTTCCTCATATGTAGCCGGCTCGTCTTCCTCAATGAGATTGATATCTACATGAGGTGAGATCAGAAACCCATACCTCTCAGGTTGTTTTCTGACTCTCTCCGACCTACGCAGTCCTTGTGTAATCGAAGATTATAGTACAACTTCATCCCTGATGAACTGTTCATGTTCCGTTGATGATTCTATGCCAGGAACAGTATCACTCCGATTTTCATCGAGTTCTATTTTCCTCCCACTTATCACTGCATTTAGGAATTCCTTCTCAAGGAAAACCGCATGTAGAGCAACAAAAACTTTGTTCTTTCGTGGGTGATAGAAGTAATATCCTTTGGTTTCCCTAGGATATCCTACAAATAGACATTTATCCGATTTTGGTTCTAGTTTGGTACCTTCCAAACGTTTGACGTATGCCCAGCAACCCCAAATCTTCAGGAATGGCAAACCCGGTTTCTTTCCTGTCCATATCTCATATGGTGTCTGTGGAACAGAATTTTACGGAACCTTATTCAAAATAAGTATTGCACTGTTTAATACATATCCCCAGAAGTAAATAGGTAGCTCAGTGCGACTCATCATAGACCTTACCATGTTTAACAAAGTTCGGTTTCTCTGTTTGGACACACCGTTTAATTGCGGTGTTCCGGGAGGAGTCCACTGTGAAAGAATACCATATTCTTTCAAGTAGTCAAGAAACTCATTACTCAAGTATTCGCCACCACGGTCCGACCGTAATGTCTTAATACTTTTACCGGTCTGTTTTTCAACTTTGTGTCGAAACTCTTTGAATTTCTCAAAAGTCTCCGACTTGTGTCTCATAAGATACAAATAACCATAACGTGATGCATCATCCGTAAAGGTTACGAAGTATTCATATCCACCTCTAGCCTGGCTAGACATGGGCCCACAAACGTCACTATGAACAAGGGCTAACAGTTCGGTAGCGCGTACACCTTTACCGCTAAAAGGTGATTTAGGCATTTTGCCTAACAAGCAAGATTCGCAGACATCATATGAATTTGGATCAAATCCGTCCAAGTACCCACTATTCGAAAGTGTGGATATGCGAGTCTTATTTATGTGTCCCATACGATAATGCCACATATAAGTTTCATCTTTATGACTTACTTTAAGCCTTTTGTTTGTTACATTTTGAGATTGATTTATATTCAAAATATAAAGACCATTATTTGCATCAGCTGTGCAAATTTCTATTTCGTTTTTATACATAAAACACCTAGTGTTTCTAAATACAAAAGTGTACCCATATGGGTTAACATAGATACAGAAATTATATTCCTAGTCAGACTAGGTACAAAATAACAGTTTGTAAGTTCAAGTACATGCCCCGATGGCAGTTCTAAAACAAAAGTGCCAACGGCCAAAACGGCGACTAGAGTCCCATTTCCAACACGGAGGTCAATCTCTCCCGAGGCCAGTTTCATGCTAATCCGTAGATCCTGCACATCAGTACAAATGTGAGTACCACAACCAGAATCAAAAATCCAATTTTTAACACCTCCAGTCGCCTTGGGCCCAGCCCTCGGAGACCGAGATGTAGAAGCAAAGTGCGCCTCGCGCTTCTTGCCCTTAAGAAGTTCCTTTTCTGCCTCTCGCAGCATGGATATCAGCTCTCCAAGAGTTTGCTCTTGGTTCATCATATTGTAGTTCATGATGAACCTACTTCAAGTGTCGGTGAGAGACTGCAAGATCAAATCTATAGAGGTCTCTATCTTAAAGACAATCCCCATTTGTCCAAGCTGCTCGATATCGGCAATCATCTGTGTCACATGATGTTCAACAGATGTACCCTCCGACATCCGAGCGCGGAAGAGTTTCTTCTGTAACTCATATCTCTGCGATCTAAGATTAGATCGGTGTAGATCATTCAACTTCGCCAACATGTTATAGGGATCCAATCCATTGTTCTGTCGACGGAATTACTGAGTCATAGCAGCAAGCATGATAGATTGAGCAGTTGCGTTGTCATCGCTATGTGTCTTCCAAAGATCTAGCTCGAGCAACTGATCAGATCTGGGCTTAGTCCCAAGAGGTCTCTCTATAGTATATAACAACCTCTCGGATCCAAGGACTATCCTTAGATTCATATCCCAATCGGAAAAGTTAGTGCCGTTGAAGTCATTATCGCCCATGATGATGTCCCAGGCACTGTTCTTTCCTGTCATTTTAATTGCGATAATCTAATTATCCAATTAACAATGTTAGGGTATAGTCCAACTGTTACAAGAAAAATAATACAATATTAGTCCAACTAATAAAATAATTTTGACGAAATAATTTGAAAGTAAACCTAAGTATTTGAACGAAATTGCAAATTCAATACTAGCCTCCCACTATTTTTCGGCGATCCTCTAACCCTTTGTGGAGTACTCGGGAAACCTAGTTTCCTAGTCGGCTAGGATCTCGTTAAATAACGCACAACCTTGACTTTGGCCAACAAGCTGTATGATATTTAACTAGGTAGATCTCGAAGATCAATTGGATCTCATCCAATTCCTAGATCCGGTAGGTGGACCTTCAAGTCCTAATCATATATACAATATATATGCCAATATATCCAATATATTTTCCTACCTTTTTCCTCTGAATCAACTAAGCCTTGGCTTTGGCACAACAAGCTTAATGATTTCAGTTAAGCGGGACCCATTGACGTTGGAAAGCTTCGTAATCAATGTCGATGGACAAGAAGTGATCTTGACTTTGGCCAACAAATCACAACTTGGACAAGACACCGATATGGAACAAAGCTTTCATGATTTAAACACATCCGCAATTGACAAAGGTCTTGACTTTGGCCAACAAACCAGTGCCAATTTTGGATATTGAGTAAGAATCACTCAATGGAAGGAAAACACTTAATATGTTTTGAGGGTTTTTCGCGTAAATTGGCAACCAATTTATTATCTTTGTTAGGTCTCATCATACACCCTTAAGCATGCATTCTAAAAGCATAATAAGGCGCAGAAAGTAAATTAATAACGATATGCGGATGGATATTTAACAATTTGTTCCTAGAACAAATCACTCATTTTCCTCTCCCCGGCTAGCATTATTCTACTTCTACCCAATTACATAATACAATAATAGAAACCTCATTAACATTGAGGGGAATTAGGTGAGAAGAGAATACAAAGAATCAATAAAGAGAGAAGGCTGGACACGCAGGTCCAATTTATAAATTCTAAATTTACAACAATTTCTAAAATTGCCCTTTCCCTTCTAATATCCATCCGATATACGCTATTCATTCATCACATCCATGTATTCATTCAAGCATGTTATTCAATCAATCTAATCATATTAATTAATCTTTGAATATTAGTGATCATCCAATGTTCAAACAATGATTTGATTTGCGCGAGTCCAACTCGTTTGTGAATAAATACTCGAAGTACAAATTCTTGAATTATATCGAACTACTCTTTAAATCTAATTTAATTCGTATTCAATACTAATTCATTCATTTAATTCCAAATTAAATATATACACTTTTTAATGCGCTTTAATGACTTAGATTCCAAATCTAATCTAAATGGGTTTCAAAGCACAATTAACATCCAATGTTGTTTAATTAAAAGTTTAATTAAAAGTCCAATGGGCTTTCAATTGATTTCATAAGGCATGGACTTTGTTCAATATGGGTCAAACCCAAATACCAAGGCCCAAGTAAGGAATCACCCTTATTTGCCAAGAAACCAATTTTGGCCCATTAGGCCCAATTAAACATTTAAAGCCCATTTGTTATATTTGGACTTAATGGAATGATTTAGGCCCAATATGGATCCAATCCATTTGGCCCAAACCTACTTGGCCCAACCAAGTCCATAAGGCCCAAATACAACAATTACAAGCCCAATTCAAAATCAAGCCCAATTTATTAAATTCCAATTTTCCAAATTCACAATTTAATAAACCAAAGTGTTTAGCCATGATTAATCTTTTTAAATTAACATTTCCAAAATACTTATCAAATCCATTAATCATGCTTTTCATCATCAACACATGTCCAACATAATTGATTGAAAAAATCATCTCATTACATGCTCTATAGTTCACGACATTTGTCGGTTTTATTTGTCCGATTCGTTTTCAATCCGATTGAATTACAAATCAACATTACCCAATTGTTTCATGTCATCCAATGATCAACCAAACAAAAATTACCATGACTATTAAGGGTAATATACATTCGGCCAAGCCTACTTTTTGGGAAAAAATTGATCCAATTAATTTTTCATGAAATTGATCATAAATAACTCCAAGTCATCCATATACAAGCATGCTCAAACAAGTAATTTAGTCAAAACATGCTCAAAATCAATTTACCCAAATTTTACCCTAATCTTTTTTATGCTTAAACCTTGCTCCATGATACCATTGTTAGTTTCTAGGGTGGTCCCAAGATCAATATAAGCATAGAAATAGAATGAATACGCAACGAAGAGTGGCGGAAACACAAGTACATTGAACGACTTTTGGATGTGATGATCAACAAAAATTTTCCTCCTTGCTAGAAGCTCTCAGCCAAGGTGGATTTGTTGAAGATATTCTACAAGTTCCAAGCTTCAAATGGATCCCAAGCTCTTAGTTTGGTTTCCCTATCACCTTGTATTGATTCTCTAATGTGCTAGCAAGATGGAAGAAAGAAAATGATTTCCTTTCCCCTTTGGAGAGCTCACGGTTTTTGGCAATGTTGGGAGATAGAGTTTTACTTTTGATTTTGTGTTCTTGTTTTCTAAAAATAATTACATAAAATCAATTACCAAATATTTGGTATATACTTCAAAAGTTAAACCAAAATTTTCCACAACCACTTCTTTCATGAATAGTGACTGCATGTCACTCACCAAAAATGTGACTTAGACATCTATCACTAAAGTGACAAGTGATGTGACTCGGGATGTGACTTGCGGCCACACTTGATTCAAAATCGGAGTGGCGTCGCAAACATATTCTGGGCTCGGTTTCGTTAATTCCGAATTAACGAGTTTTTCGTTGCGTCGTAATTAAATCAAATTTAATTAAATAATCATGCATATCAAAATTACTATTCACGTCGCTTGCGAATTAAATCTAAATCAATTCGTTAGCCCGAATTAAAATCCAATTTTAATTCCGCGTCGAAATCCAATTTCGTATAATACATCGAATATATTATTTTATCGATTAATTCCAAATTAATCGTTCTCTCTCTTCAAATAGTAGTTTATCCCAGATAAAGTCTCTCCGCTATTAATCCAAGATTAATAAAGTTCGAATCATACGTCATCGGTGAATCTTCGGGAAGCGACCCGAGAGATCCCTGGATATGTTGGCAGTAAATCCGGTCATCGGACTATCCGAACACGTACGTACCTTGTACTACGTTCTTACCAATTTACGAGACAAGGTTGGCTTCTAGCAAAGTGCCATGCCTACCCAATTCTCCAGAATTATTCTTAATGGAATATATAATCTATGCCAGGCGTAGTATACGTAGTATTGCGTATCTTGTGATCCAGTATCGGATGTCACATGCAAGGCCTGGGACTGGAATAGTGTCTGCCCCGTACGAAGTATATATCGGATCACTAGAAACTAGTCTCTTTATTATGGGATAATCATGACCTAGTCATATTATCCCGATGGTTGCAACCTTTTAGAGAACCAGTTCTGTATCCCTGCGTGACCATCATCTCCATATGACTGAAGTGATACTTCTGTCTTGACATCACACCCAATACATTACGATTCTCAATAAACCCAGAAGAGGTGTACACAGAACCTGTTAAAGTCCTGGACGACCAAAACCAAAGCGTATTGATTGTCGCAAGTACTAGCGATGCAAGTCTCAGGTTAAGACTAAATACACCTACCCTGATACAGACTCCCATAGACATATAGTCATACTACCAATGGGATTCCGTGGGGTCTATCCAGAGCGAAGCTATTTTCTGTACCATCGGTAAAACACAACCTCATACCACACTTGCATAAGTATCCAATACTTAAATATATGAGAACTATGTTGTTACGCTTCCATAACACGCACAAGTGCGATACTAGTCTATTCCGTATTATCGATGTCCAGTCTCGATAATACTACGACTAGAGATATTTAATGATTAAACCGTCGTGGATTGATACTGTCTCATATCATCTCAATCCGGAACTAATCATAATGACTTTCATCATTCACACATTTAAGTAATCTAATTACGAAATGATAAAAGGCAATTTCCATTGCTACATAATTAATTTGTACAAAAACACAATGTCTTTTATGTTGGACAATTATGACCCATAGCGTCACTATTTGTACAGATCATGGTGTTGTTGTACAAATTAACTATGTGACAAATGAGATTGCTCTATTATCATTTGTGATTAGATCACCAAGATGTATAAATGATAGGAGGTCCTTATGATTTGTTCCTGGGTATAGGATACTCATGCAAGTGTAATAGGAGGTTGTGTTTTACCGATGGTACGGGAAACTGCTTCGCTCTGGATAGAACCCCTCGTAATTCCATTGGTAGTATGACTATGTGTTTATGGAAGTCCGAAATCAGGGTAGGTGTATTTGGTCTTAACCTGAGACTTGCACCTTTAATACTTGCGACAATCAATATACTTTGGTTTTGGTCGTCCAGGGCTTTAGCAGGTTCTGTGTACGCCTCTGCTGGGTATATTGAGAATCGTAGTGTGTTGGGTGTGATGTCAAGACGGAAGTATCACTCTACTCATATGGGGATGATGTCAAGTAGGATACGGTACCAGTACTCTTAAGTACTGCAGTCATCGGGATATTATGACTAGGTCATGTATATCCGATTATAGAGACTATTTACCAGAGATCCGACATGTGCTTCGTACGGGGCAAACACAATTCCAACCCCAGGCCTAGCACGTGACATCCGATACTGGATCGACATACGCAATACTACGTATACTACGCTTGATATAGATCACTATATTCCTGTAAGGATATTTCTGGAGAATTGGGTAGGCATGGCGCTTTGCTAGAAGCCAACCTTGTCTTGTAAATCAGTACAAACATAGTACTAGGTACTTACGTGTTCGGATAGTCCGACGACCGTATTTACTGCCAACATATCCAAGGATCTCATGGGTCGCTTCCCGAAGATTCACCGATGACGTATGACTCGCACTTTAATTAATCTGGGATTAATTAGATGAGAGAGAAAATTAATCTGGGATTAATTACAGAGATATTTTATCTGGGATAAAATATCATTTAAAGAGAGAGAACGATTAATTTGGAATTAATCGATTAAATAATATATTCGTTATATTATACGAAATTGGATTTCGACGCGGAATTGAAATTAGATTTTAATTCGGGCGAACGAATTAATTTAGAATTAATTCGTTAGTGATGTGAATAGTGATTTCGCTAGGCATAATCATTTAATTACGTCGCAACGGAAAATTCTTTAATTTGGAATTAGCGAACCCGAGCCCGGGATTATTTGCGAGCGCATTCGCATTTCAAATTCGAGTGCGGCACGCAAGTCAAATCAAGCGTCAAATCACTAGTCGCATCAAGCGTCAAATCATTAGTCACTTTGAGTGATGTGACCACTTGTCACTTGATTTGATTAATTGATGTGATTGATGGAAGTGGTTGGCAAGGCTTTAATTGCCTTGACTTTTTGTATTTGGAAATTAAGTATTGTGTATTAGATACAAAAAAATGATATACCAAACACTTAACACACATCTCTCTCAATTTTCTTTTTCTCCTCTCTCCACCTACGCCCAAGGGGCTGCTGTTTTTCTTTTTCTGGTTCTGTTACTGCCAAGAATGAAGAGAAGCAATAGATTGATTTTTGTGGCAAAAATCAAAGGTGCTATCACACTTTTGGGTCTTGTAAAGGTGATAGGGAAACCCAGGGCTTGGAATACCATTCGAAAGCTTGGAGCTTAATGAAGGACATCAATGGCCGAATCTTGGAGAGGGAAAGCAGCTCACTGCCGAGCACTCTAGAAGAGAGAAGAAGAATTTTTGTTGTCCACCGCATCTACTCAATCGATCATTGTGAGTATTCCGCAACTCCGTGATGTATTCGCATGTTATTTTCAATGCTTGAAATGATCTTCGGATGCTTAGAGAATTCCAAAAATGGTATCTATGAGCAAGGTTGAGCATGAAAATATTTTAGGGTTAAAATTGGGTAAAATGATTTTGAGCATGATTTGGTTGAATTGTTTGATTAAGTGTGCTTAAATCATGTTGAATTGAAGATTGATTAGATCAATTTCAAGAAATTGTGTTTGGAATAATTTTCCCCTAATTCCTTGGCTTGGCCGAATGGAAGAGTGCCCTAAATGTCTTGGATTTTTTAATTTTTGATTCATTTGATGAATTAATATCAATTGGGAATTGTTGATTTGAGAATTAATTGGATTGAATTTTTCAATTGGACAAAAACCCTAAATGCCGAGACATATATAGCATGATTGGGTTTGATTTTTTGATAAATTGTGTTGGACATGATTTAATGTTGATAAGCATAATTAATTGTGTAAATTGATGTTTTAGAAATGTTAATTTGGGTGATTAATTATGTTATACACTTTAGGTTAATTAAATTGTGAAATTGGATTTTTGTAATTTAATTAGATTGGGCTTAAATTGGATTTGGGCTTGTAATGTTGTAAATGAGCTTAAATTGGCTTGGTTGTACCAAGAAGGGTTTAGGCTAAATTGGTTGGATCCAATTGGGCCAAAAACCGCTTCCATAAAGCCCAAATGCGACTAATGGACCTTTAATTATTTAATTGGGCCTAAATTGATTTCTAAGCTTATGGGGTTACTCTTTGATTGGGCTTTGGTTATTGGATTTGACCCAAGTTGACCAAAAGTCCACGCCTTAAAGAAATTAATTAAAAGCCCATTGGACTTTAATTAAATAAACGTTGGACGTTAAACGGGCTTTGAGACCCGTAACGATTAATTTGGAATTTAAGTCGTAAAGGTTTATTAATAAAGTGTAATATTTAATTTGGAATTAAATAGAGAATTAGTATTAAATACAAATTGAATTGGATTTAATTTTGTAGTTTAATTTAATTCAAGAATTCGTACTTTGAGTACTTATTCGCAAAACGAGTTTGACTCGCGCAAAATCAAATCGTTGTTTGAACATTGGATGATCACTAATATCAGATTAATTAATTTGATTAGATTGATTGATAACATGCTTGTATGAATACATGGTTGCGATGCATGAATAATGTATATCAGATGGATATTAGATGGGTGGGGCAATTTTAGAAATTGTTGTAATAAATTTGGAATTTATTAATTGGACCTGCGTGTCCAGCCTTATTACCTCCTTACTCTTTGTATTCTCTTCTCACCGGTTCCCCTCAATGTAAATGAGGTTTCTTTAGAAGTGTAGTGTAAGGGTAGAAGTAATACATGTACTAGCGGGAGAGAGGAAAGGGAGAGATTTGATCTAGGATCAATGTGTAAAGTATCCATCCGCATATCATTATTATTTTATTTATACGCGCTTTATTATGTATTTAGAATGCATGTTTAAGGGTGTATGATGATGAGACCTTAACAAAGATAATAAATTGTTGCCAATTTGCACGCGAAAAACCCTCAAATAATATTAAGCATTTTTCCTTCCATTCAGTGATTCTTACTCAAGATCCAAGACTGGCATTGGCTTGTTTGCCAAAGTCAAGGCCTTTGTCTATCGAGGATGTGTTTGAATCACGAGAGCTTTGTTCCATATTGGTGTCTTGTCCAAGTTGTGGTTTGTTGGCCAAAGTCAAGACTACTTCTTGTCCATCGACATTGATTACGAAGCTTTCCATGGTCAATGGGTTCCGCTTAACTGGGATCACTAAGTTTGTTGTTCCAAATCCAAGGCTTAGTTGATTCAGAGGAAAAAGGTTAGGCAATATATTGGATATATTGGCATATATAAGATATATGTTTCGGACTTGGATGTCCCCCTACTGGATCTAGGAATTGGATTGGATCCAATTGATCTTAGAGATCTAACTAGTTAATTATCATACAATTTATTGGCCAAAGTCAAGATTGTGTGATATTTAACGGGATCCTAGCCCACTAGGAAACACAGTTTCCCGAGTACTCGAAAGAGGGTTAGAGGCTCGCCGAAAAATAGTGGGAGGCAAGAATTAAATTTGCAATATTCGTTTAATTACTTGCCATACGCGCTCAAACAAATATCATTCGTCAAATAAATTAAATGTTAGTTGGATTAATATTTAAATTGTTGTTTTAAATAAACAGTTGGACTGTATTCAAACAAATCATTTATAGTTTATTATATATTGGATTATAATAATCATTATAATAAATAGTACCGAAATCATTGATTAAATAGTTGGACTATTAGAATCAAGATAAAATTGAAAGATTAGCATTTAAAACATAATCCTAGGGAAAATGTATTTAAATGGTTTAATTTTCAAATTGGGAATAAAATTTCAAGATAGTCCTGGAAGCTAATAAGTTATTTTATTTGATAAAATAACGTCTTAGGCCTAAGCCCGAAGTTAAGCAAATAGTAGAGCATAATCTTTGGAAGATTTATGTGATGATAACTTTAGTGCTTAATCCATTAAGCTTGTCGCAGTAGACTTTTTTTTTTTTGTCAGAACTAAAGGTTAGATCCTTAAAGTATGATAATGAAATTGAAGGATCTTCATAAATCTATACTTAGATTTTAGAAGTACTAAATTGCAATACATAACTCTTGGAGAGTTAATGGCTATTTTCAAGGAGATAAAGCCAAAGTTTGCAATAAGACAAGTAGCGCTAGTCGCACCTTACTTCGATATTATAGAAACCCGAGGCTAGGCCAAAGGCTTCTAGAATGTGGAAAATGGCAAAGGCAAAATCATTTTAATCTTCTGGGAAGATAAATGACATATCCCAAAATGTCTGCCTAAAATTGTGGCAAACGGGATCGCGGAAGCATGACTACCATTTGGACAATGCAGACATGAAGGAATTGAAGACGAGGCAAGGCTCTGACTTCAAATATGTTTGTCATAAATATGTAAAATACTAGTATTAAAATTAGATTTTAAATACTTAGTATGATACATAAATATGTATTGATGTTCAGAATCTGCTATGAGCAGGATACTGACATCTATTGAGATTTATTTGCGAAGCGGAAATGGGACGAAAGTCGCTGTTTTAACCGTAGATACCTAAGTTTAGGAACTACCCTCGGGTACATACTTAAATTAGGAAACTGTTATAATGTAACTAGTTTGACTAGAAACATTATCTCTATATCATTATTTATCCATAATGGATATACCTTTATATTCTAGAACACTAAAGTGTTTCATTATATAAAGATGATATTGAGATAAACACATTAGATGTGAATAACAAAATTTATATTTTGAATATAAATAAATCTCAAACGTACAACATGACAAACAAATAGCTCGAACTGATTTGATCAGAAGAAACTAATTTGTGGCATTGTTGTCTGGGACACAATTAAACAAAGACTCGTATATCCACACTTTCGAAGAGTGGGTACTAGGACAAATTTGATTCAATTCAAATAAAGTCTACGAATTTAGTTTATTGGGCAAAATGCCTATAACACCTTTACTTGGTAAAAGTGTAAATGCCACTGATCTGTTAGCCCTAGTTCATAGTGAAGCAAGTTGGCCCATGTCTAGCTAGGCTAGAGGTGTATATGAATATTTCGTGACCTTTACGGATGTGGCATCGCGTTATGGTTATGTGTCTCTTTTGAAACACAAATCGGAAACTTTTATTGTTTCGACACGAAATAGACAAACAGATCGGATAAAGTATTAAACCGTCACGGTAAAACCGTAATGGAAAATACTTAAGCAATCGGTTTCTAATATACTTGAAAGAGTATAGTATTCTTTCAAAGAGGACTTCTCCCGGAACACGTCATTTTGACGATGTGTCCGAACAGAGTAACTGAATTTTGTTGGACATGATAAGGTTAATCATGAGTCTCTCTGAGCTACCATTTCCTTCAAAGGATACGTATTAATAGTGCAGAATTTATTTAGAATAAAGTTCCATAAAATCTGTTTGACAGAATTCATATTAGATATGAACAGGAAAGAAACCGGGTTTCTCATTCCTGATAATTTGGGAATGCTAGGCATATGTTTGGATGATACCAAACTAAAACCCAAATTGGATAAGTGCCAATTGTAGGTTATCCTAGGGAAACCATAAGTATAAAACTTATACAACTCACATGAGAACAATGTAATTGTTGCTCACCATGCGGTTTTCCTAAGAGGAATACTTATATGCAGTGGTAAGTGGAAGGATAGTAAAACTTGATGAAAATCGAAGTGCTACTATTCCAGGCACCGAATCTTAATGGAACACAAATAGTTCATCTAGGATGAAACTATACCAATAATATTCGAATACACAAGAACCGCGTATGTCGGAGAGAGTCAGAAAACAACCTGGGGTATGGGTTTCTGATCTCACCTCATAAAGATGTCTATCTTATTGAGTTATACCAACTGACTACATATGAGGAAGTGATACAAAGTATCGACTCCCTATTATGGCAAAGTGCCATGAATCCGAAATGGATTCCATGTATATCAACTATGTTTGGACATTAGTTGATGTACCGCAATGCATTGTTCCTACTGGTACTATATAAGTCTTCAAGGAAGACATACATGGATGGCAACATACCAACGTATAAAGCTAGGCTTTTAACGGAAAGGTATCGTTATCAACATTGTGTCGATTTCGATTCAACCTTTTACCTGTTGCCACATTAAATCCATTTGGATAATGCTTGCTCATGCTGCATGTTTCATTTATGAAATATGTCAGCTAAACGGAAAATCGCTTTCCTTAAAAGGAAACCTTTTGGAGGATGTTTACAACATCCTGTCGGTTTTGTCGCACCATAACTATCAAACAAGGTTTGCAGGTTAATCGATCCATGTTTGGATTGAAGCAAGCATTAGGTTCTTAGAATTATTGTTTTAATGTAATCATAATGGTGTATGATTTAATTCAAAACGAAAATGATTCTTGTGTATATAAGGAGGTTAGTGGGAGCGCACTGACAGTGGGTGTCCTATAAATAATGATAATATCTCATTTCTTGGAAATGAAATTCCCATAAAACAATCGGTGAAAGCTTGGCTTTCGAGAAAACTCTCTGAGAAATCGTACATTGAAAAATGTACGTAACCTGGTGTCTCATACGCTTTGAGCATATGGAGTCACAAACAGGCCAATCCAAGTGATAGTCACTAGATTGATGTTAAGAACATCCGTTAGTATCTTAGAGAATTAGGGATGCTGTCTTAAACTATGGAGATGGAAAACTTGAAGTGACTGGGATCACTATAGCAAATTTCTTAAACCGATAAAAACGATTATAAGTCGCAAACGGTACTATACAGTTTGAATAACGGAACAGTGAACTGGAAATCTTCCAAGCAAGATACTGTTACCGATAAACAACAAATGCGGGTTATTTCTACAGCTGAGGCAGCAATAGAAGCCATTTGGGTCGATAATAAATCTAATTAGATTAGATATAATTCTATTAGCAGCTGAGCTAGGCTACAACGCAGGCTAAAGAATTAATGGTCTTCTCAACGATCCAGATACATATTTCGATATTCATCTGATTCGTTCGGATCATACATTGTAGCGATGTGATGATCGAATAAATCACATCAGATGATAATCATGCAAATCCGCTGACGAAAGTCTTTTCTCAGCAGTTTGAGCGAACCGTACATAGTTCAGGTGTCAGACACTCGAGTGACTGGCTATAGGCCAAGTGGGAGATTGTTGGACAATTTTGACCCATTGCGTCACTATTTGTACAGATCATGGTGTTGTTGTACAAATTAACTATGTGACAAAGGAGATTGCTCTCTTATCATTTGTGATTAGATGTCACGTGCTAGGCCTGGGCCTGGAATTGTGTCTGCCCCGTACGAAGCATATATCGGATCTCTGGTAACTAATATCTATAATCGGATAATCATGACCTAGTCATATTATCCCGATGACTGCAATACTAAAGAGTACTAGTTCCGTATCCTACGTGATCATCGTCTCCATATGAATGGAGTGATACTTCCATCTTGACATCACACCCAATACACTACGATTCTCAATATACCCAGAAGAGGCGTACACAGAACCTGTTAAAGCCCTGGATGACCAAAACCAAAGTATATTGATTATCGCAAGTATTAGCGGTGCAAGTCTCAGGTTAAGACCAAATACACGTACCCTGATTCGGACTTCCATAGACACATAGTCATACTACCAATGGAATTCTGACGGGTCTCTCCAGAGCGAAGCTGTTTCCGTACCATCGGTAAACACAACCTTCTATTACACTTGCATGAGTATCTAATACCCAAGTATATGAGAACTATGCCGTTATGCTCCCACAACATGCACAAGTGCAATACTAGTCTATTCCGCATTATCGATGTCCAATCTCGATAATACTCCGACTAGGGATGTTTTAATGATTAAACCTTCATGGATTGATACTGTCTCATATCTTATCAATCCGGAACTAATCATATGGACTTTTATCATTTATATATCCTGGTAATCTAATTACAAATGATAAAAGAGCAATTTCCTTTGTCACATAGTTAATTTGTACAACAACACCATGTTATGTACCAATAGTGATGTTATAGGTCATAATTGTCCAACATGAAGACCTCAAACCGTTGGGTTCGGAATGGTCCCTTACTTATGCCAGTATAATGGACGGGTTCACACAATGGTATAGCCAATTCTTTTGCAGTTCAAGCAAGATAATTCAAATAAACACACAAATTTGCACACCCATAAACGTTAATATAAATAAATTCAAATTAAATTAAGAAGTATAAGATGTGGTAACGAAAACTATAATACACGAAAATTAAGCGGGAAAAGTGTTGATAAATAAATAACAAACAAAAAGAGGTTTATCATGCATGTATTAGTATTTCCCGAGTGGTACGTGGAGTTATATCCCAAGTACAGACCGCACTACCGTCCATTCGGATTTGGCTACAGAATTTATGTCTGGGTTTCCATCCGATATACCACAAGGGATAATACCATACGTAATCATTTATGCAATGTAAAAAAAAAATAGACATGAAATAATATAATAATGTATATGCGGATAATGAACAAATAAAATGACGATAAATGGACAAAAAGATAAATAACAAAAAAAATACGAAATAATAAAATAACGATGAAAATAAATAAATAGATAAAAGAAAACAAATAACAGAATGCCAAAAGAAAGAAAAGATGTTACCAGAAATTTGGTCGTCTTTGGTGTATGACTTCGCATACCCGGCTGGACGTATTTTACGTCCAGCCAGGCATGCAGCGTCCGAAACTATAAAAATAAATAGAGTGCTCTCAGGTCTTACCTTTTAAGTTGCTTCTCGGAAGTGTGTTAGGCCGTCGCCGGAAGGATTGAAGCTGGTTCGCTGTTTGTTGTTTCTGGTTCGCTGTTTCACTCGTTGTTTTGCTATTTTCTGGTTGCTGTTTCGCTGTTTTCTTTTTGTTGTTTCGCTGGTTTGCTATTTACTGTTTTTGGCTTGCTATTTTGGTTGTTTTTGGGCTACAATTTTGGTTGTTTTTGGGGGTGCTATTTGCTGTTTTTGGCTTGCTATTTTGGTTGTTTTTGGGCTGCTATTTTGGTTATTTTTGGGCTGCTGTTTTGGTTATTTGCTGGTTGTTTTGTGGTTGTTTTTCTCGATTTTGGTTACTGTTTTTGGCTGGTTGTTTTGGTTGTTTACTGGTTGTTTTGTGTTTGTGTTTCGGTTGGTTTTGAAAGGGTTTTATAGCGAAAATCCGGTAACGCAGCGGAATAGTGGAAAATCAAAATTTTCCGATTTCAAAACTTTTTCAAGGATTAATTAAATAAACTTATTTATTTTATCAAATTATGAAATATTAAACAACAAATCATATTTTTGTGTAATTACCGAATTACCCCTAAACATAGCAATTTGTTCAACCTAATCTGAAATTGTTCGAAACGATTTTGGATGAATCTAAATCATTTATAAGATGATTTTAACATGTCATCCACATCAAAAATCAAATTGCAACATGAACCCCAAAAATATTGAAATTGCCGTGAGCCCCCCCTTTGTCCAAATTGTGCATTTTGCCTTTTCAATGTTCAAAACACATCCAAATGAAATTCAATCAACATAAGATTTTATATGTATTATATACACATCCAAATACACAACATAAATGAAAAGCCCCAAATTTGTAAGTGGTCTCAAACCCTAATTTTTCAATTTCTTCAAATTGGACAAATTAGACCAAATTTGTTAAATCTAATACTTCAATCATGTTTCTTCCATTACAATCAAGCCTCACCACAATGAAAAAACTATAGAACAAATCTAGGTCATTTAAGAGTGGGTCAATAACTCTAGATTAGCAACAAGTTTCCAAAACCATCAAAAGAATGCTTGTTAACATATTAGAAGCATTCTTTGAACTTCATACATGCATATACCTATTCTCAAACTTCCATCAAATAAAAAAACACAAAGAATAAAGAATAGAAAAACATGAGAACATCACAAGATGTAGCCTAGAGCAAAAGGAACATTTTCCTCTCTAATAGTAAGTTGGAAAAACTTACTAAAAACCAAGCTTTCTTTGATTTTCTCCTTTTGTCTTTCTTCTTCTTCCTCAAGCTTCTTTTATTTTTCTTTCAATGGAGTTTTTAGATAAGATTTTGGTTAATAAAAAAATATCCAACACTTGGCTATTTTTTGTATCATGGCCGAAAATCAACAAAGAAAAATATCTAGGTATATTTTTTCAATTTGTTTAATTTAAGCCCACTTGTTTACTTGCACTTTTCATATCATTAACACTTTAATGAATTCTTTAAAGTCAAGTAAAGCATATTTAGGTCATCTCACATTTATCATAACTTTAAGATATTTGTATTTCAATTAATTTAATCATTTAATAATTAAATAATTAATTAATTAAATATAAATATATTAAATATATGTATTATATTTACATTAAATATTAAACACATATATATTTATTTTGTTAGTCAAATATCTCAATTTGACAATTAATTAATGTGTATTTGAATTAATCCATCATTAAATGCAAATACACAAAAATAAGGAAATGACTATGAGGTCACTACACATGTATTTTATGTTTAACCTTTAAACGACTTTATAAATAATCAATATTATTTATAAACGTTGCCCTAATGCTCTACGAGTATATTTCATTAGTGAGACTCTCTAGATTTAGGCATATCCGTCACGAAATCCAATTTCGTGTCCATAATTTATCCACCCGTAAATTATGACGATCACAGATAAACTCTCTGAATCATACAGGTCGAGGTCATGGAAAATGTATAATTCCTCCGTCACAGGTATCCAGATATATCCCAGAGATATAGATGTAAACGTCAAATCTCTATAGGGATTATCCCGTCGACGTCTCTATTAGCAATCTCAAAAAAAAAATATTTAGAACTGGCTTCTAAATTGTACCACAGGCCTATGGTTTTTATCTGATTGCTAATCATATGGACTACCTATGCTCTGATACACAGAACTGACGGATCCTATCTCGACACACACAGGACACCCTGAGAATCTATCTACACCCAACGAACAAGGGAAGGTCTGATCTTAATAGATCGGTGACCTGACTGCCATCTAAGTGTAGAAGATGTCTCATGTGCCCATAGTGGTATCTCAAGTCTAAGAATCACAAATGCTACTCAACTCGAGAAGATTCTTATTGACGTTGGTGTACCATCCGTTAAGAATCTTCGGTGAGTCATTCAGTGTTTATCCGCTATAAACACCTACACGTCTATACTAGTCTCCAAGACTTATGGTTCATTGAGAAACCATTGGAATCATATATTCCAGTATACGACATGTACCGGTCTCAACGGGTTTACTATACTGACCAAGTAGTGTAAACCTTGACCAGGAACTGTCTGAGAATGAAAACGTCATGATACTACTCAATGTCAGTTACGACGCTTTTGCAACAGCACCATGACTAGTCATTCTAAGGTCATTACATCTTTACCATATTAAAAGATAAATTATATTTTAGAAACTGCATATATTTTTCAAAATAATAACATTTTACAGTAATATTCATAAAGAAATACAACCGGGAATTGGCGCTATGAGCACCAACCCCAACAAAAACTCTCAGTTGCTCTAGTGCCAATAACGATTGTATCTAGTACCCATAGACTCCATGTGTTTATCAAACAACTTCGGAGGTATGGCCTTCATCAGCGGATCGCTACATTTTCTTCACTCGGTACCTGCACACGATAATATCCCCTCGCGACACAATCTCTCGAATGATGTGGTACTTGCGTTCCATATGCTTCGACTTCTGATGCGCCCTTGGTTCCTTTGCTTGCGTAATGGCTCCAGTATTATCACAGTATAACGAAATTGCATTCTCGATACTCGGTGAAAAAGTTTCATCGTAGTCGACGCCAGGTCGCTGCGTGTAACCTTTTGCTACCAGTCGGGCCTTGTAAGTTTCAACCTTACCAACATGCCCTCGCTCCTTTTGTAAACCCATTTACAACCGATAGGAACAATTCCTTCAGGAAGCAGAACCAAGTCCCAAAATTGATTCTCATAGATTGAGTCTATCTTGGATTTCATGGCACTTTGCCATTTCACGGAGTCGATGTCCAACATCGATTCTCTATAGGTGAAAGGATCAGTCTCTTCAACTAAGAGAACATCTAGACTCTTTTCTTGTATCAAATACAAGCGTTCAGGAGGTCTAGATACCATTTCTGACCTACGGAGTGTGTGTGTTGATGTTCCTTCATCTACTTGAACTTCAGGTTCCTCCGTTGGTTCGTTGTTTTCAGGTTAGACTTCATCAAGTTTAACATGTCTATGATTAGCACCTTCTGACAAAAATTCTACTTCTAGAAATTTTGCGAAGTGAGCTACGAACACATTTCGATGCTCGGTATCATAGAATAGATATCCCATCGTATTCGAAGGATATCCGACAAACCTAAACTTTTTCCCTCGAGGTGAAAGCTTATCTTGCTGAGTCACTCTGACATAGGCAGGATAACCCCAAACCTTAATGTAACTAAGATTTGGACTCCTACCGAACCATATCTCATACGGTGTCGTAGGAACAGCTTTTGAAGGAATCTTATTCAAAAGATGTGCAGCTGTTAAAAGAGAGTAGCCCTATAAGTAATATGGCAAATCTATGAAACTCAACATCGATTGGACCATATCCAATAAAGTCTGATTTCTCCTCTCAGACACTCCATTGTGATGTGGAGTACCTGGAGGAGTATATTGAGCGAGAATCAAATTCTCCTTCATATAATCCATGAACTCACTGCTCATATATTCGCCGCCTCGATCAGATCGAAGGCATTTAATATATTGACCAATTTGTTTTTCTACTTCATTTGGGAACTCTTTGAACTTTTCAAAGTTTTTTGATTTATGTCGCATCAAATAGACATAACCGTACCGTGACAGATCATCGGTAAAGGTAACGAAGTACGAATAACCACTGTGAGCAGTCTGACTTAGTGGACCACATACATCAGAATATACGAGTTCGAGTAAGTAAGTGGCGCGGTGTCCAACACCAGAAAATGAGGCTTTGGTCATCTTACCCTGAATATATGATTCACAAGTTGGATATGATTCAATGGTGAGATATCAAACCATTCCTAACCAATTGGGTAAGGCGTTTTAACGCCTATAAGACCTAGTCGCATATGCCAAAGTTCAGTATTATTAATTACAGGTAAACTATGATTATTAACTCTATTATTTAAAATATCTTTTGAAGTTTGCAATGTATAATGACCATGCTGGTTTGGACAACAAAGGATCTGAATATTACTTTTATCATATAAATACAAAGAACATTTCTTAATATTAATACGATAACCTTCTGTATCAAATATAAAAAGAGATATAATATTAGCTACACATCCAGGTACAAAATGACAGTCATATAACAAAAGTGTCCCATTAGGCAATGAGATCTCGCATACTCCCACTGCAACTGCATCCAGAGAGTCTCCACTCCCGAATCGCAACTACATCTCTCTAGGCTTCAGTCTTCTACTTTCCTTCAGCACCTGCAACGAATTTCAAATGTGAATGAGACAAGTAGAATCTAAAATCCAGCTGGATGTAACGGCTTCACAAGCCAAAAATATATCAATAACTGGAAAATTAAATATAACTGAAGTCTATGATCTCTCTCTCCTCAGTTGGGCAATGTAGTCAGGACAATTCCTTTTCCAGTGCCCGACTTTACTATAGTCATGGCACTTGTCTTCAGAAGCCCTCTTGGGCTTTGCTATCTTTGTCTGTGGTTGAGTACCGAAACCCTTCTTCTTCTTCCCTTTCTTCTTTTTTCCCTTTGACCAAGTCTGAGAAGAAGCAGATAGAGAAGTAGGTATCGGAGGGCGAGTCGGTACTCCCTTCTTAAGGTCAACTTCAACCGTGAGAAACATCCTATACAGATCTTGGTAGGTTCAGACAATCCAGTTCATGTTGAAATACATCACAAACTGGCGATAAGAAGCTGGGAGCAAACCAAGAATGAAATTCCTACCAAAAATGTCATTCAGAATGAGATTATGTTGCCTCAATTGATCGGTCAAATCGATCATCTGAAGTACATGCAGGCTATTAGCTTACCCCTCATCCAATCGCTCATGGAACAGTTCCATTGTGACCTTATGAACAACATCTTGTTCTTGGTTCTCAAACGATTGTCTTAATCGTGTCATCATAGTATAAGCATCTGACATGCCATAATATTTTTTTTGAGTCCCGGTGAAAGCGAACTTAAGATGTATGATTTAAATTTTAAATCATCATCCTTCCAAGCTTGGAAGACTTCACATTCTTCCGGTGTAGCGTCCTCTACCACAGCAAGGGGCAGTGGACCCTCAAGAACATATCCCAACTTCTCGGAATCAATGACAATCCTCAAATCCAAATCCCAATCAATGAAGTTATCAGCGCCTTTAAGTTTGTTCGCATCAAGCATACGCGCAAACTGATTAGTGGATGGTGCCGCCATTGCAAATCTATCATATAGATCACGAAAAACGGTTAGCAGAAAATTAAGCAGTTTCATATAATATCATAAGCATAAACTAGATCATGGATTTTTAATCTAAAAATGCCCCTCCCACTAAATCATACAATACTATAATCCCCAAACAGAATACAAAGATTTAATAATTAAATTAAATACAAATAGTGAAAAGTGGATCCCATGAATATATTTCAGCTCACAGCAGAGGCACGGTCTCGCCTACGTATATTCATCAGGTAAACGAATCATTTATCAATCACTCACTAGTGACTCATGGGTTTCCGGTCCTGGTCGTTTCTCGTTGTTGTTGTTAAGGCAGGCCCACAAGGAGACGTACCAAGGTTAAACTTGTCAATGATAAACTCAAGTTACTTGCGTAACCCTGACAGCTAGGGCACGTTTAGGATTCCGCTTTCGCTTGAATTTATCTAGTATCTGATATACATCCGGTATAAATAAATCTCTATCGGCTACACCCTCACAGCAGAGGCACGGTCTCGGATGTAGTCACAGAGAAATATTTATAAATCTTATTGACAAGACGGACCACATAACATGCATCAAATACATAATTACATTTAAACTTTATTAATTAGGGATTTTCCACTAAGTGTCATACACCCTAAATCTAATCAAATTAGATAAAAACATGCATGTATAAAGTCAAGAAAACATGATTAAACATGGAATTTAAAAGGCTAATCATTTTAGGGGGCCTAGAATCAAACTCGCTCTGATACCATTTTTGAAGGGGTTTTATAGCGGAAATCTGGTAACGCAGCGGAATAGTGGAAAATCAAATTTTCTAATTTCAAAACTTTTTCTCGGATTAATTAAATAAACTTATTTATTTTATTATCCAATTATCAAATTATGAAATATTACACAACAAATCATATTTTTGTGTAATTACCGAATTACCACTAAACGTAGCAATTTGTTCAACCTAATCTGAAATTATTCGAAACGATTTTGGATGAATCTAAATCATTTCTAAGATGAATTTAACATGTCATACACATCAAAAATCAAATTGCAACATGAACCCCAAAAATATTGAAATTACCGTGAGCCCCCCTTCTTGGTTGTTTCACAGTTTTTGGTTGTCTTTGTTTCGGTGTTTCTTGGTCTCTGGTTCACGTTGAGGATGGTTGTTTTTGTTGTTTCTGGTTTTGGTGGTGGCTTTAGGTTTTTTTCGTTTGTTCTGGCTTTGTTGTTTTTATATTGTGTTGTTCAGGAAGATGAAGAAGAAAATAGAGTGTCTAGGGTTGTCGTTCAAGCCTTAGGTTTTTCTTTTGTGTGTTTCCAGCCTAAAGAAGCCTCATTTTGTGATGATTTGGTGTCTAATTTATAATGTCTTGAAGGGATCTCCAAATAGGGAAATAAATCACATTGATTTGGTAGATATTTTCTTAAATTATTTTGGGAACACAATCTCACAAATTTGGTGATGAGAATATCCCAAATCTTGTTAAATTGGATGGGATCCCAAAATATTTGTTAATTGGAAAGTGTTGATGAGGGAATTTTGACATGTGAATTGCATGGGATTTTCTTTATTTTGGAAGGTTTGGGCGTGCATAAGAGGTTTGTATGGGCTTTGGGCCGTGTGTGGGTGTTTTGCATGGGCTTTGGGCGTGTGGATGGATTTGAGCCGAGGCTGGGTTGATGGGTCGAGGCTGAGGCTTGAAACAGCGACTGACTGAGTGAATCCGAGGCTGGCTAGTGAGTCCGAGGTGCTAATTTTGGAGGTTTTCTTTCCTTCCGGCATTCGTTTTCCATAACTTCCGTAACTTTTTAGGTAGTGCCTCCATACGAGGCTCATCATTGGGCTTATGCAAAGATGAAGTGTCTACAGTCGCCTCCACTTTGATGGGGCTTGTGCAGTGTGTGATAGTGACAACCCTATCAAAGTCATGCATGCATTTTTACTTACCTGGTTCGTCGGCCGTTGCCGGACTTACCTGTTGTTTCGCTGCTTTTGCGAGATGCTTCAACCTCTGGGTTGAGTTGATGGATAGGTGATTCGACCCCTGTGATTTGTTCCCTAACTGAAGTTGATGATGTGGGCCTCAACCCTAGGATTCATCCCTGCGAGACGCTTCGATCTCTAGGATTTATTCCCGAACTGAGTTGATTTGATGGCTAGGTGCTTCGACCCCTAGGATTCATCCATGCGAGATGCTTCGATCTCTAGGATTTATTCCCGAACTGAAGTTGATAATGTGGGTCTCGACCCTGGGATTCATCCCTGCGAGATGCTTCGATCTCTAGGATTTATTCCCGAACTGAGGTTGATAATGTGGGCCTCGACCTTGGGATTCATCCCTACGAGATACTTCGATCTCTAGGATTTATTCCCAAACAGAAGTTGATAATGCGGGCCTCGACACTGGGATTCATCCCTACGAGATGCTTCGATCTCTAGGATTTATTCCCGAACTGAGTTGAGTTGATAGCGATGTGCTTCGACCCCTGGGCTTTGTTCCCGAACCACCGAGTGTGAGATGTTTCGATCTCTGCGGTTTATTGCCGAACCATTCCTAATGTGAGTTGGTTCTTTTCCGCACCGTTCCAGAGTTGAGATGGTTCATTTCCGAATCGTTCCTGAGTTGAGATGGTTTATTTTTGAACCGTTCCTGAGTTGAGATGGTTCATTTCCGAACCGTTCCTGAGTTGAGATGTTTCATTTACGAACCGTTCCTAGTGTGAGATGGTTCATTTCCGAACTGTTCCTGAGTTGAGATAGTTCATTTCCGAACCGTTCCTGAGTTGAGATGGTTCATTTCTCAACCTTTCCTAGTGTGAGATGGTTCATTTCCGAATCGTTCCTCATGTGAGATGGTTCATTTCCGAACCGTTCCTGAGTTGAGATGGTTCATTTCCGAACCGTTCCTAAGTTGAGATGGTTCATTTCCAAACCGTTCCTGAGTTGAGGTGGTTCATTTTCGAACCGTTCCTGAGTTAAGATGGTTCATTTCCGAACTGTTCCTAGTGTGAGATGGTTCATTTCGGAACCGTTCCCGAGTTGAGATGGTTCATTTCCGAACCGTTCCTAGTGTGAGATGGTTCATTTCCGAACCGTTCCTGAGTTGAGATGGTTCATTTCCGAACCGTTCCTAGTGTGAGATGGTTCATTTCCGAACCGTTCCTGAGTTGAGATGGTTCATTCCCGAATCGTTCCTAGTGTGAGATGGTTCATTTCCGAACCGTTCCTAATGTGAGATGGTTCATTTCCGAACCGTTCCTGAGTTGATGGCGAGATGCTTCAACCCCTGATTCGTCCTCATTCCCGAGGTTATTCTCCATTCCTGGAGTGCCATTCCCGGCTTGCTCGTCCTCATTCCTGAGGAGTTGCTCGTCCTCATTCCCGATGTTGTTCTCCATTCCCGGAGTGTCATTCCCGACTTGCTCGTCCTCATTCCCGAGGTTGTTCTCCATTCTCGGAGTGCCATTCCCGGCTTGCTCGTCCTCATTCCCGAGGTTGTTCTCCATTCCCAGAGTACCATTCCCAGCTTACTCATCCTCATTCCCGAGGAGTTGCTTGTCCTCATTCCCGAGGTTTTTCTCCATTCCCGGAGTATCATTCCCGGCTTGCTCGTCCTCATTCCCGAGGAGTTGCTCGTCCTCATTCCCGGTGTTGTTCTCCATTCCCGGAGTGCCATTCCCGGCTTGTTCGTCCTCATTCCCGAGGAGTTGCTCGTCTTCGCCGCTTTTTTTTTTTGCCATCTACATTGAGCTTTACGACATTTTTGCCAATGTTTGGGGCCACAGGATTTACACGATATACAGCATCCTCTTTATCGTCTTCATTATTCTTCTGATTGTTACTGCTTTCATAACTGTGGCTTTGACCTACTTCCAACTTGCTGATGAAGATCATGAATGGTGGTGGAGGTACATAAACTCTCTTGTTATTTTATTTTCCTGGTACAATGATCAAAATTTACTGATTGTTTACTTCTTCTTTTTTTCCATATTTCCTAGTTATGCTTCATAACTGAAGATTTCTAGTGATATTTACTAACCAGCATCTTAATTTTTTCTATGAAAATTGATTTTTTATTAAACTAATAATTTTCTTTGACTTAACAAATGTCAGTTATACTGTATATTATAAAGTGCAATACATGTACAAGTGTTGAGTAGCACATCCATATGCTGTTGTTATGGGTGTTAGGTAGACTTTCTGTACAAGTAGACTTATTGGTTGCTGCTGGTGTTACACTTGAGTACTCAATTCTGAGACTATCCATTTAATTCTAATTAATATACTTATTCATATTTGTAGACCTACTAAATCTGAGAGGTGGATCCTAATTGGTGTATGACTATAGGTTCATGGAAATTAAGATGTAATTACAGCATTTATATGCAGCCAGCTTTGTTTGTTTGTTTTTTTTTTTTTGCCTGTAAACTTTTCAGTCATTAGATGCTTTTAGTTTACTTTCGTAAAGTTAGATTATCAGCACTTCAGCAGAAAGGATGAGAACTCTGTTATTCAATGCTCTACAATATTCTTTTTTCTTGTTATTTTCACTCTTACTCCCTTCCCTTAAATGTGAAATCCCTTAGGGGTGAGCAAAATCGGTTTCGGTTCCAGTTCCGCATGGAACCGGAATCTACCCAGAAAAAATCGGTTCCTAACTAAGTGGAACCAGAACCTACCCAATTAAATAGGGTACCCTATTATTCGGTTCCAATTCGGTTCCGGTCTGGTTCCGAATTACCCTATTTATATAACATTGTCAAACTTTGAAAATTGAAACTGCCAACAAAAAGAAACTAAATAATGCATGAACAAATAACTATCATTGTCACAAGATTCACTTTATTATCATACTTGCCAGTTGCCAATAGACAAGAAAACCTTTGAACTATCACAATTTATCAAAGAAAAATAAGAAGAAATAGAGATAACAATGTAATAACAAAAATGACAAGACACAAAATAGATTATGTAACTGCAACTTCAAAACCCTTTAACTCAGTCTTGGTCTTATCAATATTCTTTGTATCTAGATACATGGATAAAGCATAAATTCATCGTCATATTCATAAATGTTTGAGACCAAAATACAGCAGAAACAAAATGCATAAACAACAGCAACAAAGAGCTGAACAATAGCAATAAAGAGCAGAAACAACAGCAACAAAGAGCTGCAGCAGCCAACAAGACATCTTGAATAAAAACAACAGCAACAAAAAGCAACAACAGCATAAAAACTGCAACAGCAGCATAAAAACTGCAACAGCAGCAGAATAATAGGCCATGAGAACAACAAAATAGCAGAACAGTAGGCCATGAGAACAGCATAACAGCAGCAGAAAACAACAGCAAAAAGCCAAAAACATCTTCCATGAGATGAAACTGCAGACACAACAAAATATTAAAAAAAAATCAGAAAAATAGGACAAACACCAGAAATAGAAATAAAAAATGAGGAATTACAGCAGTAAAGAAATGACTCACTCATAAAATTTGATCATCCGTATCAGCATTGAATTCACTATCAACAATATCATAATCATCTACAATCGTCAGCCTACTCGCTTCTGTTACAAATATTAAATACTAGTTAGTTAGTGTATGGATATAATTAAAAGTACAGAAACATAAAACATAATGCCTTACCTGCATCATATTTTTCTGCATCTTCAATTAGTTCCTCAATATTTATTGGTGTTGGCGCACTCCTTAACCAATCTTGAGTACATATCAATGATTGAACAATTTTTGGAGTTAAACAACTGCGAAATGGATCAAGAACATGACCAGATGTACTGAAAGCCGACTCCGAAGCCACAGTGGAAACGGGAATCGCCAACACATCTCGTGCAATTTGAGAAAGAATCTTGTACTTGAATCTATTACTCTTCCACCAACCTAAGATATCAAGATCTTTCACACCATCTTCACAAGCTTCTTCAAAGTATTTTTCTTACTCAGATTTAGGCTCCACATCTTGTTCATCTCTTATAAACCTCATCAATTCATCTTGAATATATATGTCATCGTTATTACCACCATCACAACCAGACCCTTCCATCATACTTGAGGTTTGAGATAAACGACTTGTACTTGCTTCATAACTTCTGTTGTTACTACATTTATTATAAAACTCAAATAAACGTTGCAAAACACTCTTCAAGTTTTCACATTTTTCCGCAACTTTTGTATTATCATTACCAAAAAGTCTCTTATAAAAAAACTTACCCACATACATCTTATATCTAGGATCTAACACAACAGCTATTAAAACCATAAAGTTTGTCTTATCAACATTTCCATAGTACTTATCAAACTTTTCTTTCATTTTACGACACATACTTTTAACATAAGGATCTGATTCATTTGCCCATTCATTCATGCAAGTGAGGATGGAAATAATATCATGAACATAAGTATTAGATGTGACATACAAAGATCCTGATAATTTTTTAGTGACAACATAGAATATTTTTTAAAATTTTGCCAAAACCTTGGCATTTTGCCAATCTTCCCAAGTGGGAACACCATCATCACTCTCAAGTTACGTCCTATAGGCAACATCTTCATCATCCATCCTATCAAATGCTTTTTGAAATACAAGAGCCGCCTCTAGCATTAAGTAAGTGGAGTTCCACATAGTTGAAACATCAAGACAAACTTTACAACTACTAGATATTCTCTCTCTCTCAACACACACTTTAAATTGATGGGCTCTAGCCGGAGAACTCCACACATATCTAACTGCACTACGAATTCGACTAATAGATTGTTTAATTTCAACAAGGCCATCCTTAACAATCAAGTTCAAAATATGAGCAGCACATCTCATATGGAGAAAGTCTCCACCCATAACTAAGTTTGGAAGTCTACCCTTCAAATACGTAATTGCGACATCATTAGAACTAGCATTGTTTACTGTAACCATAGACACTTTGTCATCAATACCCCATTCTTGAATACATGCTTCTACCATTTTTCCTATATCTTTCCCTTTATGACTAGGTATTTCAACAAAACTAAATTCTTTTGTGCAATTTCCAATCATTATCAATAAAATGAGATGTGAGACATAAATAACTTAGAGTTTGTACATAAGTCCAAATATCTGTCGTCAAAATTATTCTTGTATTTAAGGATTTTAAGCATTCTCGCAAGCTAGTCTTCTCACTAACATAGACTTTCATGCAATCTCTAGCAATAGTAAAGCGAGAAACAAATTTAAACAGAGGTTGTAAAGCATGCACAAACTCTCTAAAACCATCACGATATACTATAATAAAAGGCAACTCATCTTTTATAATACACCTAGCAAGCATAATCCTACAGTACTCTTGATCAAATTTCCATGTTGTAAGAGTATTAGGTTCATTGTTACCACACGTCTTGCTTGAAAGTTGTTTTTGCTTCTTATTATATTGTGAGGATAACTAGTGCATCTTTTAAGATGTTTTTTCATCGAAGATGTACCTGATGTCACTTTGTATGATAAAGCTTTTCCGCAATAATTACATTTTGTATTTTCACATGTCCCGGTATCTGGATTAGGCAAACGCTCAAAATGATCCCACATATCGGACACATTTCTGCGAACTCGAGATAACTTTGAAGTAGCGTGACTGCCATCATTAGCATCCATTTTTTTATAACTGCGAAAAAAATTACAACAGGATTATATCATCAATCAATAATAATAATAAAAAATTAGGGAACAAGTTCATCAATTAATTGGTTATTGGCTGATGCAAAAAGGCAGAGCATCATATCTTGAAAGCATCATTTCAATGAAGGTTTGAAATGATGCTCACAGCTAGTAAACTTGGAAAATATATCACTGTGACTCTGTCTACAGACTGTGACTTTCCCCTATCATTATGAATCAATCAAACCTTCATCGATTAGGTGGAGAAGACTCCAATACTGTGACTGGAGTCAAGCATATTAGTGCGACTCTTAGTTTTTTGCATATCAGTGTGACTCTTAGTTTTCACATATCACAATGACTCTTAGTTTTTTGCAACCTAAGTCACAGTCACACTCAAATTTATACAAAAAGGCAGAGCATCATATCTTGAAAGCATGAAAGAAAGAGAACTTTGCAATGCAACCTAAGAGTTAATTTCAACACAGACCGTCCAAAAAGTAAGAGCACAAAGTAAAAAAAAAAAAAAAAACTAAAACAAGAAACATAAATAAACAGGAATTGTGGCTGATTTGCTACAACTACAAACAAATTTATGTTGCTTATATCTTCATCATTTCATTAACATGCATGCCTATATCTTTAATTAGACTTCCAAATTTTCGTTGCCTCTTGTTAGTTGTTTTCACAGAGAGGAAAATTAATGGAATAAAAAAATTTATTATCGGCTCAAAAGAGAGAAGTGGTGAAGGTGAATTACCTGAAACGGCGACGCTTGCTAGGGTTAGTGGGAATGGCGGCGAAGGCGGCAGCGGATTCCTAAAAAGTAGTGTAGAGAAATGAGAAGTGATTCAAATTCAAGTGCGATGGCAGCGATTCAAATTCGAAGAAATGAGAAGTGAGCAGAAATTTGTATGTGGCTACGACTCGATGAGAACTGAGAAGTGATTCAAATTGAATTTGACAAATCCTAAGAAATGAGAAGTGATTCAAATTCGAGTGAGTGAGTGAGTGAGAAGAGTGTATCTGCGATGGCAGCGATGCGAATGGGTTTTTAGGGTTGCTGCTTTCTTCAGTTTTATCCTTTCAAAAAACGATGTCGTTTTGCGAAAATCGGGTATCAATCCGGTTCTATATTCGGTTATCTAATCGGGTATGAAATCGGGTATCAAATCCGGTTCTACATTCGGGTATCAATACATGTATCGAATCCGGTTCTAAATTTGGTTCCGGTTTCGGTTCTATGGTCCGGTTTCGGTTCCGGTTATTCTGGAACCGGAATCGTAATCGGACCGGGGTAAAAATCGGTTCCATCTATTTGGAACCGGAACCGGACCGGTTACAACCGGTTCCGGTTTCAAACCCGGATTTTCGGTTCGGTTCCAATCGGTTCCGGGTAGACCCCGAACCGGTGCTCACCCCTAAATTCCCCAACCCTATTGTCGTTGCATTTGATCTCAAGGTTCTTGTACCTCCCAAAGAGACCTAATTAGTGTAACCAACTAATATGCTCAATATTGTATCATATCTTAGAAAGTACTAGAGGATGAGTCTTAGTGTAACGGTAAAGTTGCTTCATTGTGATCTAGAGGTCACAAATTCAAGTCAGTCACAGAAATAACCTTTTTGCAAAAAAAATAAGGATAAGGCTATGTACATATTGAATCCTTTACGCTGGGTCTTCCTTATCTTAGAAAGCACTAGAGTTTATTAAGAAATATCACTAGCCCACTCATTTGATAGTGAACATTTGGGATTTCTTGTTATATATAGGTTACAGGTTAGGGCAGCATGAGGTGATGTCATACTTGATAACATGTGGTATAAATTAAGAAAGTAGGCATGTCTTACATAATGGTCATAACACTATCATTCCGTCGTGTTTAAATTGATGACAGTTGTAGAATAAGAGCTATCTCCAGGTGTCTTCCTATTAGCTATGAAGTGAATCTAGAATGAGGATTTAAAGTTAATCTTTACTCTTTACTTTGTTGCTATATGACGTTTTTATTACACCTTTTACTGCTTTGGGGTTATAAAGTTGTCTTCGCATTTCCAATACATGGAAAACATATTGTGTATGCTGTTTTTCTTTTCAATTTTTTTTTTTTAAAAAAAAAAAATAATAATAATCAAACTTGGAATAAGGTTTTAATTGATACCTGATTGTTCTTTAAGTGATATGTGGTCTTAATTATTGACACATGTCTTTCCTTTGCGGTGGATCTACAGGTGTTTTAATCTATGCCTACTGCTTGTACTATTATTATGCACGATCAGACATGTCCGGTTTTATGCAGACCTCATTCTTCTTTGGTTACATGGCTTGCATCTGCTTTGGCTTCTTCCTTATGCTTGGGACTGTTGGTTTCCGCGCCTCACTGCTCTTTGTTCGACACATATACAGGTCGATCAAGTGTGAGTTGTGGCTTGGCTCTTTCGGTCCATTGACTTTATGGAGAACGATGATGAAGATCCTAATAGAGATCTACCAATGGATGTTGGATGTAGTTGCAGGGGTAGGAATTATCTTGTTGCTATTTCATTATAGTATTCTTGTTCATGTTTTTATTCGGAGACATTTTTTTCGGGTGTTATTTACGGCTGACTATACTTGTCACTTGTCCATAAATTGCACATTATATTTTTGTTTTTATATTTGTGGTGAATATATTGCTCTCGCCGTCCTAAAGTAAAAGGCACATGAGTGTCTCAAAGTTTGAACAATAGGCCAACTTTTCCTATAGCGGAAAATTAGGTTCATGCGACCCTTACTGAGGTTCACACTTTGTAAGTCAGTTCTCTCATAGTATTCGGACTCAAATTTCATTTTTCAGATTTCTACACTCATATAGCGGCAAGTTATAAAAGTTAATAAGCATTCTCATAGCATACGCAAGCAGGCCCGCACTGATCCGGGAAATGAATAGTATATTCAGATATAAAAATATGATATTTTGTTAATATCGTGATCATTACATTATATCATTATACAAGCAACATATAAGGACGAGAGGGTTCACGGTTAATGCCTTTAGATCATCGAAATCCCCTTGGCCACCTAAGGCTCACTTAAGCTTCCCCCATAAATAGCTTTTAAAGACATTGCAAAGAGTTTCTGGGAACTCTTTCAGCGAGTCAATAAGCCATAATATAAGTGACTATGTGATAAAATTGCGTCCCCGGACAAACTCATCTTGATGGCTTTCTACAATACCCTACTTTACGGCAAAATGCACTGTTAAAGCCAAAAATGGGCACACTTCATGAATTTACTAGCAAACTTCAGAATCAGACTTCACGGCAGAATTTCCCCAGTACATGTGATCATGAACTTCACTTGTGACCTGGGCCCAACTCGATCTGGCACTTTGGAACATAAGCTCCTTCAAGGTTAATATCAAGGTTGTACTTCTTACGATATGATTTATAAAATGTATTTCATAATTGACCTACCCCAAGGTGGTTATTATAAGTTAAATTTTAAGAATCTGAAACGGTAGGTTACACTCATAAAAATGTAGTTAAACATACTAATTTCGTTTTGACCAAAAATCGGTTATTAATAAATTTTAAAAATATAAGATATTTTCAATATATTTATTAATTGAGATTGTCTCTATTTTAATAAGATGTTGTGATCGACCCTAAGCAACACAAATGCTTATTAAATTTCCGAGGGTAATAGTAGCAATTGTTTTTTTATGTTTTGCATATGCATCATGCATCATGATTACTATGCCAAATTAAATTTTGAATTTTATGCATGGAATAATTTAGAATATATTTTTATTTTATTTCAAAAATATGTCAAACTCAATTGCCTAATGGAACTGTTAAGGTTTTGGGTGGTAATTCGGGTAAACGCAGCGGAACGCCGGAAAATCAAAATTTTCCGATTTCAATAATTTTTTTTGGGTAATTAAAATAAACTAATTTATCTTAATTACTCAATACTTAAAAACTGAAATTTTTACCCAAAAATCGGATTTTTCAGTAATTACCATTTTGCCCCAAAACTTTGTATTTTAATCATTTTAGTCCAAAATTGTCAAATACAATTCTAATTGATTCCGAATCAATCCTAAAATGATTTATACATGTCTAAAACATGAAAATACAGTTTGCAAACCAAAGAAACCGAATTTCCAGAATTTACCGAATGGTCCCTAAACTTTTAAGAATTTGCAATTTGATCCTTTTTGTTCAAAACATGTCAAGATCAAATCCAAAAATTCCCAAATTTAATATACATCATATATACATCAAATATCATCACATATATGAAAATCCCCAAATTTGGTGAAGGTTAAAAACCCTAATTTTATAATTTCACAAATTAACAAAATTAACACCAAATTAATTAAATTCAATACTTTAATTCAATTCCCACAACACCAAACAAGCCTCACCATCATTAAATAACTCAAGAAAAATTCTAGGTCAATCATGAGTGGCTAAGTAACTCTAGAATGACAACTTCCATCAAATGGTTAAAAACACTACTTAATAAATAATTTAAAGTAATTTAAATCAATTTACATGTTTCCATCTTTCATCCAAGTTCCCAATCATCAAATCACACCCATAAAATAGTAGAGAACAAACTAAGCTACACATGTTGAAGCTTAGTATGATATAAATAATTTTCATGAAAGAAAAAGTAAGAAAATACTTACTAAAATCTTGATTTCCCAAGCTTTCTTTCTTTCTTTCTCCTTTTTCTCTCTTTCTCTCTTTGTATTTGATTTTTAGGGTTCTTGAATTAATGAAACAAAAAAGAAAACAAGGCTTTATATATTTTTGCAAATTTTCGAGAATTTAAAAAAATAATATCCAAGTAATTTTCAATTTTTGTTTCAATTTAAATTAAAAGGATAATGATTTAATTATTTTTGGTATAAATTCATTAAACATTTTAATGTTTATCACAAAATAACTAATTAAATCATGCCAATTTATCCAATAAAGATTGGCCGCTTTATCCAATTAAAAAATACCATTTATCTTACTTTAAAAAAAAAAGCAAAAGATATATATCATTTAATTAATTTAATTATTTTACATTTGAATAATTAAATAATTAAATACAAATATCTTAAATATATGTATTATATTTACATTAAATAATAAAAATACATATATTAATAATAAATATCAAATATCACAATTCGACATTTAATAAATGGCCTAAAGATCTCAAAAGCATGTATTTTCGTTTAACCGTTAAACGACTTATAAATAATCACTATTATTTATAAAAGTTGCCCTAGTGCTCTACGAGTATATCTCATTAGTGAGACTCTCTAGGTTCAGGCATATCTGTCACGAAATCTAATTTCGTGTCCATAATCTACCCACCCGTAAATTATGACGAACAAGGATAAAATCTCTGAACCATACAGGTCGATGTCACTGCATATGTATAATCCTTCCATCACAAGTATCCGGATTATCCCAGAGATATAGATATAAATGTCAAATCTCTTTAGGTATAATCCCATCAACGATTCTATTAGCAATCTCTTAATAACACTTAGAACTGATTTCTACAGTGTACCACGGGCCCATGGATTTAACAGATTGCTAATTCTATAATGGATACATATGCTCAGTACACAGAACTGACGGATCATATCTTGATATGCACAGGATATCATGAGGATCAGTCCACACCCAACAAACATGCGGAGGTCTGATCTAAATAGATCGGTGACGTGACTGCCATCAAAGTGTGGATGATACCTCAAATATCCACAGTGGTATCTCAAGTCGGAGGATCACTATGCTCACTCAACCCGAGAAGATTATTATTGACGTTGGTGTACCATCTATTAAGAATCTTTGGCGAGTCGTTTAGTGTTTATCCGATATAAACACCTACATGTCTATATGAGTCTCCCGAGACTCATGGTTCATTGAGAAACCATTAGAATCTGTTATTATAATATACGACATGTACCGGTCTCAATGGATTTACTTACTGACCAAGTAATTGTAAACCTTGACCAGGAACAGTTAAAGAATGATAATGTTATGATACTGCTCAATGTCAATTGTGACGCTTTTGCAACTGTATCATAACCAATCACTTTATCGTCATTTACGTCTTTACCGTATAATAAAAGAATTTATATTACAGAAACTGTTTATTTTATTCATTAATAAAATTTATACATGAGTATTTACAGGGAAATACATAAGAAATTGGCACTCAGAGCACCAACCCTAACAAAATCTCTCACTTGCTCTAGTGCCATTATTGATTGTATCTAATACCCATCGACTCCACATGTTTATCAAATAACTTCGGAGGTATAGCCTTCGTAAGTGGGTCTACTACATTATCTTTACTGGGAACTTTGTACACGATAATGTCACCTCGCGACACAATCTCTCGAATGATGTGGTATTTTCGTTCCACATGCATCGATTTCTGATGCGCCCTCGGTTCATTTGCTTGTGCAATGGCACCAGTATTATCACAATATAACATAATCAAATTCTCGATACTCGGGACAACTCCCAATTCTGTGATAAACTTCTTAAGCCAAACATCTTCTTTTGCAGCTTCAGAAGCAGCAATTTATTCCACATCTGTGTTGGAATCAGTTGTAGACCCATGGTTGGAACTTTTCCAACAAACTGCACCTCCGTTAAGGGTAAATATGAATCTTGATGTAGACTTTCTATCATCGGGATCCGATTGGAAATCAGAATCCATATACCCATTAACCTGCAGATCGTTTCCTCCATAAATGATAAACTTATCCTTAGTACCTTTAAGATACTTCAAGATATGTTTAACAGCCATCCAATGGTCATTTCCTGGATTGGACTGATATCTACTGGTTACACTAACCACGTAGCTAATATCAGGCCTCGTAGATAACATGGCATACATAATGCTACCCAAACATGAAGCATAAGGTTGATTAGACATTTTAATCTTCTCATCTTCTGTTTGTGGACACATCTTCTTCAAAAGATGAATGTCATGTCTGAACGGTATATTTTTTGTCTTACAGTTAGTAAAATTGTACCGTTCAAAGATCTTATCTATGTATGTCGATTGGGATAACCCAATAAGTTTCATTTCTCTATCCCTATAGAGCTTTACACATAAGATATAAGAAGTTTCACCCAGGTCCTTCATGGATAAATTCTTGTTGGGTTCTCCTAGAACATGCCAAGGATCTATTAAGCATAAAATTTGTGTGAATAATCAAAGTAAGTTACGGAAAAAGTACTCACATTGATCGGCAATTGGGTGTAAAGATAACAAAAATTTGCTCCTTTGTGTTGTGCTTCAAGCTCCTCTTTGTATGAATGGTTTAGCTCCAAGCTTGAACTTAGAATTTCAAACTCTTGGATAGGTTTCCCTAACACCTTTGAATGACCCCTTTGATGTGCAAGCAACCCATATTTTTGAAGCAAAAATCACTTACCATGAACCCTAAGCTCACAGCAAAGGAGAGTGAGAGAGGGGATAGTTTCGGTCATTGTGAAGAAAAGAAAGAGTGAGTTGTGTGTTTGATTTCCAAAATCATGTAAACATTTTCCAAATTTCCAAAAGTTAGTAAAGGTCATTCATACATCAATAATAAAATAAGCTAATGTGTTTTACAAGCAAACAACAACTAACAACTTCCATCAAGCTAAATGACAAAGTTGACTAGTGATGTGACTTGTGGGCCCCACTTAAAATTCAAAATTCGAGTGGGCCCGCTAAACACATTCGGGGCTCGGGTTCGTTAATTCAGAATTAACGAATTATCCGTTGCGACATAATTAAATCTAATTTAATTAAATAATTATGCCTAGCAAAATTATTACGAAAGTCGCTTACGAATTAATTCTAAATTAATTCATTCGGCCGAATTAAAATCCAATTTTAATTCTGCTATGAAATCTAATTTCATTTAATATATCGAATATATTATTTTATCGATTAATTCTAAATTAATCGTTCTCTCTCTTCTGTTCAAGTTTTATCCCAGATAAATACTTGTCGTAATTAATCCTAGATTAATTTTCTCTCTCGCATAATTAATCCTAGATTAATTCTGTTCGAGTCAAACGTCATCAGTACATCTTCGGGAAGCGACCCATGAGATCTCTGGATATGTTGGCAGTAAATTCGGTTGTCGGACTATCCGAACACGTGCGTACCCCGTACCACATTCTTATCGATTTACAAGACATGGTTGGCTTCTAGCAAAGCATCGTGCCTACCCAATTCTCCAGAAATATTCTTTTAAGGAATATATAATCTTTGTCAGGCGTAGTATACGTAGTATTGCGTATTATGATCCAGTATCGATATCACATGCTAGGCCTAGGGCTGGAATTATGTCTACCCCGTACGAAGCATATATCGGATCTCTGGTAACTAGTCTCTATAATCGGATAATCATGACCTAGTCATATTATCCTGATGACTGCAGTACTTAAGGGTACTAGTTCCATATCATGCGTGATCATCATCTCCATATGACTGGAGTGATACTTCTATCTTGACATCACACCCAATACACTACGATTCTCAGTATACCCAGAAGAGGCGTACACAGAACATGTTAAAGCCCCAGATGACCAAAAGCAAATGATACTGATTGTCGCAAGTATTAGCGATGCAAGCCTCACGTTAAAACCAAATACACCTACCCTGATTCGGATTCCCATAGACACATAGTCATACTACCAATGAGATTCCGAGGGGTCTATCCAGAGCGAAGCTGTTTCCGTACCATCGGTAAATAGAACCTCCTATTACACTTGCATGAGTATCCAATACCCAAATATATTAGAACTATGTCGTTACGCTTCCATAACACGCACAAGTGTAATAATAGTCTATTCCGTATTATCGATGTCCAGTTTCGATAATACTACGACTAGGGATATTTAATGACTAAACCTTAGTAGATTAATATTGTCTCATATCTTTTTAATCTGGTACTAATCATATGGACTTTTATCATTTATATATCTTGGTAATCTAATTACAAATGATAAAAGAGCAATGTCCTTTGTCACATAGTTTATTTGTACAACAACACCATGTTCTGTACAAATGGTGATTCTATGGGTCATAATTGTCCAACAATCTCCCACTTGGCCTATAGCCATTCACTCAAGTGTCCTACACCTGAACTATATACGGGTCACTCAAACTTCTGCTGAGAAGCAGTTTTCGTCAGCGGATTTACAATGTTATCATCTGATGCATTTTATTCAATCATCACATCGCCACGATGTATGATCTGACGAATCATATGAAATAGTCGAAGTATATACTTGGATCATTGATGAGACCGTGGTTCCTTAGCCTGTGCTGAAGCCCAGCTCAGCTGCTAACAGAACTACACCTAATCCAATTAGGATTATATAGATCTAAAATGCTTCTTTTACTGCCTCAGCTGCAACAATGTTCCGCTTTTGTTATTTATTCGGCAACAGTATCATGCTTGGAAGATTTCCAGCTCACTGTTCCATTATTCAAACTAAATATGTACCCTTATTGCGACTTAAAGTCGTCTTTGTTGGTTTGGAAACTTACAGCGGTGAACCTAGTCACCTCAATTCTTATTTTCCCATATTTCCATAAAGTATCCTTAGTTCGTCCAAGATACTCAAGGAAGTTCTTTAGATCAATCCAGTGAACATCACTTCAATTGGCCTTATAGCATCTACAATGCTCAAAGCATATGAGACATCAGGTCTCATACATTTCAAAAATGTACGAACTCTGGGGGGTTGTCAGCAGCCTTCTAGATCTATCCCAGTAGATCTTTATTCCTAGAATAAAGCCTGCTTCTCCTAGGTATTCCATGGAGAATTTTAATGAAAGCCAAGCTTTCACCGATTATTTAATATGTGAATATCATTTCCAAGAAATAATATGTCATCAACGTATAGGACATTCATTGTCAGTGCACTTCCACTAACCTTCTTATATACACAAGAATCATATTTGTTTTGAATTAAATCATATACCATTATGATTACATCAAAACGCTGGTTCCAAGAATGAAATGCTTGCTTCAATCCATAAATGGATTGATTTATCTTGCAAACCTTGTTTGCATGTTTTGCACGATAAAACCGTCAGGATGTTGCATACAAACATCCTCCAAAAGGTTTCCATTTAAGGAAATCAGTTTTGACATACCATGTGCCATATTTCATAAATGAAATATGCAGCATTAGCAAGAATTATCTAAATGGATTTAATCATGGCAACAGGTGAAAAAGTTTCGTCGTAGTCGACACCATGTTGATGACGATACCTTTCGCTACAAACCTAGCTTTGTACGTTTGTATGCTGACATCAATGTTTGTCTTCCTTAAAGACTCATTTAGTACCAATAGGCATAAAGCCTTCCGGTACATCAACCAGTGTCCAAAATTGGTTGGTATATATGGAATTCATTTCGGACCTCATGGCACTTTGCCATAAAAGGAGTCAATACCTTGTATCACTTCCTTATACGTAGCCGGTTTATCTTCCTCAATAAGATTGATATCTATATGAGGTGAGATCAGAAACCCATACCTCCCAGGTTGTTTTCTGACTCTATCTGACTTACGTGGTTCTTATGTATTCGAAGATTTTGGTACAGTTTCATCCCTGATGAACTGTTCGTGTTCCGTAAAGGAGTCGGTACCTGGAACAGTATTACTCTGATTTTCATAGAGTTTTACTTTCTTCCCACGTACCACTGCATATAGGAATTCCTCTTAGGAAAACCGCATGGAGAGCAACAATTACATTGTTCTCTTGTGAGTTGTATAAGTACTATACTTTGGTTTCCCTAGAACAACCTACAAATAGGCACTTATCCGATTTGGGTTCTAGTTTGGTATCATCCAAACGTTTAGAGTATGCCCAGAATTCCCAAATCTTCAGGAATGAGTAACCCAATTTCTTTCCTGTTCATATCTAATATGAAGTCTGTCTGACAGATTTACATGGAACCTTATTCAAAATAAGTATTTCACTGTTCAATGCGTATCCTCAGAAAGAAATTGGTAGCTCAGAGCGACTCATCATTAACCTTACCATGTCCAACAGTTCGGTTTCTCTATTTGGACACACCGTCCAATTGAGGTGTTCCGTGAGGAGTCAACTATGAAAGAATACCATACTCTTTCAAATAATTGAGAAACTTATTGCTTAAGTATTTTCACTACGGTCCAACCGTGATGTTTTAATACTTTTGTCGATCTGTTTTTCTACTTCGTGTCGAAACTGTTTGAATTTTATCAAAAGTTTCTGACTTGTGTTTCATAAGATAAACATAACCGTAACGCGATGCCACATTCGTAAAGGTTACGAAGTATTCATATCCACCTCTAGCCTAGCTAGATATGGGCCCATTTATGTCACTATGAACGAGGGCTAACAGATCGGTGGCACTTGTACTTTTACCAAGTAAAAGGTGTTTTAGGCAATTTCCCTAATAAACTAGATTCGTAGACATCATTTGAATTAGAATCAAATATGTCATAGTACCCACTATTCGAAAGTGTGGATATACGAGTCTTGTTAATGTGTCCCATACAATAATGCCACTTTTAAGTCTCAACAGATTTATTCAGTTTGAGCTTTTATTTTTCATATCATATGTTTGAGATTCATTTATATTCTAAATATAAATTCTGTTATTCACATCTAATATGCTTATCTCAATATCATCTTTATAAACTAAACACTTAGTGTTCTAGAATATAAAGGTAAACCCGCAACGGGTTAAACTAGATACAAAGATAATGTTCCTAGTCAAACTAGATACATTATAACAGTCTCCTAATTTAAGTACATGACCAAATGGCAGTTCCAAAATTTAGGTTTCTACGACCAAAATAGTTACTTTCGTCCTGTTTCTGACTCGCAGGTCAATCTCACCTGAAGTCAGTATCCTGCTAATCAGCAGATCCCGTACATCAGTACATATATTTATGTACCACATCCAGTATCTAAAATCCAATTTTAAAACCAGCAGTGGACATGTTTATAACAAACATACCTGAAGCCGGACCCTTGTTCGTCTTCACTTCCTTCATGTCTGCCTTGTCCATACGGCAGTCACGCTTCCAGTGACCCCATTTTCCACAATTTAGGCAGACATCTTGGGATATGTCATTTGTCTTCCTAGAAGACTGTGACGATTTTGCCTTTGCCCCTTCTTCATATCCCTAGAAGCCTTCGGCCAAGCCTTGACCTTCTGGGTGTTGGACAATTATGACCCATATCGTCACTATTTGTACAGATCATGGTGTTGTTGTACAAATTAACTATGTGACAAAGGAGATTACACTCTTATCATTTGTGATTAGATCACCTAGATGTATAAATGATGAGAGGTCCCTATGATTTTTTCCTGGACGGAGAATGATATGAGACAGTATCAGTCCACGAAAGATAAATCATTAAATATCCCTAGTCAGAGTATTATCGAGATTGGACATCGATAAATACGTAAAAGACTAGTATTACACTTGTGCGCGTTGTGAGGGCACAACAACATAGTTCTCATATATATGGGTATAGGATACTCATGCAAGTGTAAAAGGAGGTTGTGTTTCACTGATGGTACGGGAAATAGCTACGCTCTGGATAGACCCCCTCGTAATTCCATTGGTAGTATGACTATGTGTCTATGGAAGTCCGAAATCAGGGTAGGTGTATTTGGTCTTAACCTGAGACTTGCACCGCTAATACTTGCGACAATCAATATACTTTGGTTGAGGTCATCCAGGGCTTTAACAGGTTCTATGTACGCCAATGCTGGGTATATTGAGAATCGTAGTGTATTGGGTGTGATGTCAAGACGGAAGTGTCACTCTAGTCATATAGAGATGATGGTCACGTAGGATACGGTACTGGTTCCCTTAAGTACTGCAGTCATCGGGATAATATGACTAGGTCATAGTTATCCGATATAGAGACTAGTTACCAGACATCTGACATGTGCTTCGTACGGGGCAGACACAATTCCAGCCCAATGCCTAGCACGTGATCATTTGATACTGGACAGAAATACGCAATACCACGTATACTACGCTTGATATAGATCGTTTATTCCTGTAAGCATGTTTCTGGAGAATTGGGTAGGCATGGCGTTTTGCTAGAAGCCAACCTTGTCTTGTGAATCGGTGTAAACGTAGTACAAGGTACTTACGTGTTCGGATAGTCCGACGACCCGATTTACTGCCAACATATCCGGAGATCTCATGGGTCGCTCCCCGAAGATTCACCGATGACATATGACTTGCACTTTAATTAATCTGGGATTAATTTAATGAGAGAGAAAATTAATCTGGGATTAATTACTGAGATATTTTATCTGGGATAAAATATCAATTAAAGAGATAGAACGATTAATTTGGAATTAATCGATAAAATAATATTTGATATATTAAACGAAATTGGATTTCGATGCGGAATTAAAATTAGATTTTAATTCGGGCGAACAAATTAATTTAGAATTAATTCGTTAGCGACGTGAATAGTGATTTCGCTAGGCGTAATCGTTTAATTACGACGCAACGGAAAATTCGTTAATTTGGAATTAGTGAACCCGAGCCCAGGATTGTTTGCGAGCGCATTCGCATTTCGAATTCGAGTGCGGCACATAAGTCAAATCGAGCGTCAAATCGCAAGTCACATCAAGCGTCAAATCACATGTCACTTTGAGTGATGTGACATTTGATTGATTGATGTGAGTTGATGTCAGATGAAAGAAAGCATTAAATGCTTTGCTTTTTGAAATTGAAAAAAAGGTAAATGGTTTATTAATTTTTTGGAAAATATAAATAAACCTTTTACATTTTTTCTTTTTTCCCACTCTGTCTCTCCTTTTTTGGTATTCACTTTTTGGAGCCAAAAACACTCATTCTTCTCTCTCGGTCTTGGACCGAATCTTCTCCTCTGTTTTTATGGTTTTGAACGAGCAAATACATGGAGAAGTAAATGATTTTGTTGCAAGATCAAAGTGCTAGCACACTCTAGGAGGCATACCAAGGTGTTAGAGTAGTGTATGCGTGAGCAAGGAATCACCTTGTGGAGCTTGGAGCTTCCATAGAGGATCACCCATGGCCGTTTCTTGGAGGAGGAAGACAAGCCACTACCGTGCAGTCCACCACCGAGCAGCCCACTACCGAGCATGGAGAGGGCAGTACGTTTTTCATCTCCAACCGCATCCAACCGATCAATGTGAGTTTTTCCGCACCTCCTATGATTGTATTCATACTTGTTTCATGCTTGATTTATGATCTTGGGAAGGTTTGAGTAGACCAACAATGGTATCTTGAGCCTTTGAAAGCATGAAATTGATTTTAGGGTTGAAATTGGGCAAAACGAATTTGGGCATGATTTAATGAAATTGGATGAATTAGTATGCTTAAATGTTGTTGAATTGATTGATTGATTGGATCAATTTGATGAAAACGTGTTTGGAACAATTTTCCCCAATTTGCTTGTGTTGGCCGAAAATGATAACCCTAAATTGTCTTGGAATTTTGATTTTTTGATTCATTGGATGAGTTAGAATCATGTTAGGGATGTTGATTTAATGTTTAATTTGGTTCAATTGGATTGGATTTGAAATTGGATATAAAATCCTCCTTGGCCGAGACTTTATGCATGAATAATTGGGTTTGATTTTGATCCAAATGTGTTGGACACTAATTGATGATGATAAGCATGTTTAATTGTACAAATTTGGTGTTTTGGAAATATTGATTTGGGTAATTAATAATGCTATACACTTTACTTTAATTGAATTGAGAAATTGGATTTTGTAATTTAATTAAATTGGGCCTTAAATTGGATTTGGGCTTTTAAAGTTGTTATTGGGCTTATTGGGCTTTGTTGTACAAAGTTGGGTTTAGGCGAAATTGGTTGGATCCAATTGGGCCCAAAACCGCTTCCAAAAGGCCCAAATGCGACTAATGAACCTTTAAAGTTTAATTGGGCCTAATGGGCCTAAATTGATTTCTGGGCTTACTCCCGGATTGGATTTTGGTTATTCGGTTTGACCCCAGTTGACCAAAAGTCCACGCCTTGAAGAAATTAATTAAAAGCCCATTGGACTTTAATTAAATTAATATTGGATATTAATCGGGCTTTGAGACCCGTAACGATTAAATTCAGAATTTAAGTCGTAAAGCTTTATTTTATCAAGTGTAAAGTACTTATTCACAAAACGAGTTTGACTCGAACAAAATCAAATCGTTGTTTGAACATTGGATGATCATTAATTATCAGATTAATTAATTTGATTAGATTGATTGATAACATGCTTGTGTGAATACATGGTTGCGATGCATGAATAATGTATATCGGATGGATATTAGTTGGGTGGGGTAATTTTGGAAATTGTAATAAATTTGATTTATTAATTGGACATGCGTGTCCAGCCTTATTACCTCCTATTTCTTTGTATTCTCTTCTCACCTATTCCCCTCAATGTAAATGAGGTTTCTTTAGAAGTGTAGTGTAACGGGTAGAAGTAAATACATGTGCTAGCTGGAGAGAGAAAGTGAGAGATTTGATCTAGGATCAATGTGTAAAGTATCCATCCGCATATCATTATTATTTTTCATATGCGCTTTATTATGTGTTTAGAATGCATGTTTAAGGGTGTATGATGATGATACCTTAACAAAGATAATAAATTGGTTGCCAATTTGCACGCGAAAAACCCTCAAATAATATTAAGCGTCTTTCCTTCCATTGAGTGATTCTCACTCAAGATCCGAGACTGGCATTGGGTTGTTGGCAAAAGTCAAGGCCTTTGTCCGTCGAGGATGTTTTTGAATCATGAAGGCTTTGTTCCATATCAATGTCTTGTCCAAGTTGTGGTTTGTTGGCCAAAGTCAAGACCACTTTTTGTCCATCGACATTGATTACGAAGCTTTCCATGGTCAATAGGTAGCGCTTGAATGGGATCACTAAGTTTGTTGTGCCAAAGCCAAGGCTTAGTTGATTCAGAGGAAAAATGTTAGGTAATACATTTGATGTATTGGCATATATAAGATATATGTTTCGGACTTGGATGTCCCCCTACCGGATCTAGGAATTGGATTGGATCTAATCGATCTTAGAGATCTACCTAGTTAATTATCATACAATTTGTTGGCCAAAATCAAGATTGTGTGATATTTAACGGGATCCTAGCCCACTAGGAAACACGGTTTCCCGAGTACTCGACAGAGGGTTGGAGGCTCGCCGAAAAATAGTGGGAGGCACGAATTGAATTCGTAATATTCGTTCAATTACTCGCCATACGCGCTCTCAAACAATATCATTCGTCAAATCAATTAAATGTTAGTTGGAATAATATTTAAATTGTTGTTTTAAAAAGCAGTTGGACTGTATTATAGTTGATTATATAATTGAATTATAGTAATCAATATATTTGAATTAATTAATTTCAATTTACAGTTGATTTTATAATTGGATTATAGTAATCAATGTAATTGAGGTTTAATTTAATTTAAATTATATTTGATTATATAGTTGGACTATAATAATCAATATAATACATAGTACCACAAATCGTTGATTAAATAGTTGGACTATTAGAATCAAGATAAATGAAAGATTAGTGTTTAAAACATAATCATGGGTGAAAATGTATTTAAACGACTATAATTTTCAAATTAGGAATAAAATTTCAGAATGGTCCTGGAAATATAATAAGTTACTTTATTTGATAAAATAACATATTAGGCCTAAGCCTGGAGTTAAGCAAATAAGTGGAACATGATATTTGAAATATTCATGTAATGATAACTTTAGTGCTTAATCCATTATACTTGTCATATAGACTCCTTAATTTATTTATCAGAACTAAGGATTAGATTCTTAAAGTATGATATTGAAATTGAAGAATCTTCATAAATCTATATTTAGATTTTAGAAGTAAATATTGCAATAATAAACTCTTGGAGAGTTAATGACTATTCTCAAGGAGACAAAGTCAAACTTTGCAATAAGGCAAGTAGCGCAAGGCGCACCTTACTTCGATATTCTAGAAGGCCAAGGCTTGGCCAAAGGCTTCTGGGGTGTGGAAAAGGGCAAAGGTAAAATCATTATAATCTTCTAGGAAGATAAAATGACATATTCCAAGAAGGAATTGAAGACGAGCAAGGCTCTGACTTCAAATATGTCTGTCATAAATATGTTCACTACTAGTATTAAAATTAGATTTTAGATACTTAGTGTGATACATAAAATATGTACTGATGTTCAGAATCTGCTATGAGCAGGATACTAACTTCTATTGAGATTAATCTTCGAATTGAAAACGAGACGAAAATTGTTGTTTTAACAGTAGATACCTAAGTTTAGGAACTACCCTTTGGGTGTGTACCTAAATTAGGAAACTTTATAATGTAACTAGTTTGACTAGAAACATTATCTTTATATCAGTGTTTAACCCGCTGCGGGTGAACCTTTATATTTTAGAACACTAAAGTGTTTTTTCATCATATAAGATATATTAAGATAAACACATTAGATGTGAATAACAGTATTTATATTTTGAATATAAATAAAATCTCAAACATATAACATGATGACAAATAGCTCAGACTGATTAGATCAGTTGAAACTTAAAACGTGGCAATGTTGTCTGGGACACAATCAAACAGAACTCGTATATCCGCACTTTTGAAGAGTGGGGACTCGGACTAATTTGATTCTAATCAAATAAAGTCTACGAATCTAGTTTATTGGGCAATGTGCCTAAAACACTATTTACTTGGTAAAAGTGTAAATGCCACCAATCTGTTAGCCCTAGTTCATAGTGAAGCAAGTGTGGCCCATGTCTAGCTAGGCTAGAGATGAATATGAATATTTCGTGACCTATACGGATGTGGCATCGCGTAATGGTTATGTGTTTCTTTTGAAGAACACAAATCGGAAACTCTTATAGTTTCGACACGAAATAGACATACAGATCGGCTATAGTATTATACTGTCACGGTAAGACCATAATGAAAAATACTTAAGCAATAAGTTTCTCGTATACTTGAAAGAGTATAGTATTCTTTCAAATGAGGACTCCTCCCGGAACACGGCAATTTGACGGTGTGTCCGAAATGACTAACCGAATTATGTTAGACATGATAAGGCCAATCATGAGTTGCTCTGAGCTACCATTTCCTTCAACGGATAAGCTTTAAATAGTGCAAGAACTTATTTAGAATAAGGTTCCATAAAAATCTGTTTGACAGATATCATATTAGATATGAACGGGAAAGAAACTGGGTTTCTCACTCCTGAAAATTTGGGAATGCTAGGCATATGTTTGGATGAAACCAAACTAAAACCCAAATTGGATAAGTGCCAATTGTAGGTTATCCTAGGGATACAATAAGTATTGTACTTATACATCTCACGAGAGAACAATTAGATTGTTGCTCACCATGCGATTTTTCCTAAGAGGAATACCTATATGCAATGGTAAATGGGAGGATAGTAAAACTCGATGAAAATCAGAGTAATACTATTCCAAGGCACTGATTCCTGATGGAACACAAAATAGTTCATCAAAGATGAAACTATTACTATTAATCTTCGAATACACAAGAACCGCGTAAGTCGGAGAGAGTCAGAAAACAACCTGGGGTATGGGTTTCTGATCTCACCTCGTAAAGATGTCAATCTCCTGAGGAATACCACTGACTACGTATGAGGAAGTGATACAAGGTATCGACTCCCCATTATGACAAAGTTTCATGAGTCCGAAATGGATTCCATGTATATCAACAAGTTTGGACACTAGTTGATGTACCGCAAGGCATTGTGCTTGATGGTATTGTATAGGTCTTCCAGGAAGACATACATGGATGGCAACATACCAAATGTATAAAGCTAGGCTTTTAGCGGAAAGGTATCGTTATCAACATTGTGTTGATTACGATTCAACCTTTTACCTGTTGCCACGGTAAATCCATTTGGATAATGCTTGCTAAAGCTGCATGTTTCATTTATGAAATATGGCAGTATTACGGGAAAATCACTTTCTTGAAAAGAAAACCTTTTGGAGGATGTTTATAACATCCTGTTGGTTTTGTCGTACCAAAACTAGCAAACACGGTTTGCGGTTATTCGATCCATGTTTGGATTGAAGCAAGCATAGGTTCTTGGAATTATCGTTTTGATGTAATCATAATGGTTTATGATTTAATTCAAAATGAAAATGATTCTTGTGTATATAAGAGGGTTAGTGGGAGCGCACTGACAATGGTTGTCCTATATAAATAATGATGACATGTCATTTCTTGGAAATGAGATTCCCATAAAACTAACGGTGAAAGTTTGGCTTTCATGAAACTCTCCGAGAAATCGTACATTGAAAAATGTACGTGACCTGGTGTCTCATACGCTTTGAGCATATGATTCACAAACGGGTCAATCCAAGTGATAGTCACTGGATTGATATAAGAACATCCATTAGTATCTTAGAGATCTAAGGATGTTGTCTTAAGCATGGAGAAGGAGAACTTGAAGTGACTGGGATCACTAAGCAAGTTTCCTAAACCGATAAAGACGACTGAAAGTCACAAACGGTACTGAAAGTTTGAATAAGGGTACAGTGAGCTGGAAATCTTCCAAGCAGATACTGTTATCGAGTAAACAACAAATTCGGGTTATTGCTGCAGCTGAAGCAGCAATAGAAGCCTTCTGGGGTCGATAAAATCTAATTTGATTAGATATAGTTCTCTAGCAGCTGAGCTAGGCTTCAGCACATGCTAAAGAATTAATGGTCTCATCAACGATCCAGATACATACTTCGATATTCATCTGATTCGTTCAGATCATACATCGTGCGATGTGATGATCGAATAAATCGCATCAGATGATAATCATGAAAATCCGCTGACGAAAAGCATTTCTCAGCAATTTGAGCGAACTATACATAGTTCGGGTGGTCAAGCACTCGAGTGACTGGCTCTAGGCCAAGTGGGAGATTGTTGGACAATTATAACCCATAGCGTCACTATTTGTACAGATCATGGTGTTGTTGTACAAATTAACTATGTGACAAAGGAGATTGCACTCTTATCATTTGTGATTAGATCACCTAGATGTATAAATGATGAGAGGTCCCTATGATTTGTTCCTGGTCGGAGAATGATATGAGACAGTATCAGTCCACGAAAGATAAATCATTAAATATCCCTAGTCAGAGTATTATCGAGATTGGACATCGATAAATATGTAAAAGACGAGTATTACACTTGTGCACGTTGTGAGGGCACAACGGCATAGTTCTCGTATATTTGGGTATAGATACTCTGCATTGTAATAGGAGGTTGTGTTTCACCGATGGTACGGGAAACAGCTTCGCTCTAGATAGACCCCGTCGGAATTCCATTGGTAGTATGACTATGTGTCTATGGAAGTTCGAAATCAGGGTAGGTGTATTTGGTCTTAACCTGAGACTTGCACCGCTAACACTTGCGATAATCAATATACTTTGGTTTAGGTCGTCCAGGGCTTTAACAGATTCTATGTACGCCAATGCTGGGTATATTGAGAATCGTAGTGTATTGGGTGTGATGTTAAGACGAAAGTGTCACTCCAGTCATATGAAGATGATGGTCACGTAGGATACGGTACTGGTTCTCTTAAGTACTGCAGTCATCGTAATAATATGACTATGTCATAGTTAACCGATATAGAGACTAGTTACCAGACATCTGACATGTGCTTCGTACGGGGCAGACACAATTCCAGCCCAAAGCCTAGCACGTGATCATTTGATACTGGACAGAAATACGCAATACCACGTATACTACGCCTGATATAGATCGCTTATTCATGTAAGCATATTTCTGGAGAATTGGGTAGGCATGGCGCTTTGCTAGAAGCCAACCTTGTCTTGTGAATCGGTGTAAATGTAGTACAAGGTACTTACGTTTTCGAATAGTCCGACGACCCGATTTACTGCCAACATATCCGGAGATCTCATGGGTCGCTCCCCGAAGATTCACCGATGACGTATGACTCGCACTTTAATTAATCTGGGATTAATTTAATGAGAGAGAAAATAATCTGGGATTAATTACGGAGATATTTTATCTGGGATAAAATATCAATTAAAGAGAGAGAACGATTAATTTGGAATTAATGGATAAAATAATATATTTGATATATTATACGAAATTGGATTTCGACGCAGAATTAAAATTAGATTTTAATTCGGGCGAACGAATTAATTTAGAATTAATTCGTTAGCGACGTGAATAGTGATTTCGCTAGGCGTAATCGTTTAATTACGACGCAACGGAAAGTTCGTTAATTTGGAATTAGCGAACCCGAGCCCGGGATTGTTTGCGAGCGCATTCGCATTTCGAATTCGAGTGCGGCACGTAAGTCAAATCGAGCGTCAAATCGCAAGTCACATCAAGCGTCAAATCATATGTCACTTTGAGTGATGTGACATTTGATTGATTGATGTGAGTTGATGTGAGATGAAAGAAAGCATTAAATGCTTTGCTTTTTGAAATTGAAAAAAAAGTAAATGGTTTATTAATTTTTTGGATAATAGAAATAAACCTTTTACACTTTTTGTTTTTCCCACTCTCTCTCTCTCCTTTTTCAGTATTCACTTTTTGGAACCAAAAACACTCTTCTCTCTCTCTCTCGGTCTTGGACCGAATCTTCTCCTCTGTTTTTCTGGTTTTGACCGAGCAAATACATGGAGAAGTAAATGATTTTGTTGCAAGATCTAAGTGCTAGCACACTCTAGGAGGCATACCAAGGTGTTAGGGCAGTGTATGCGTGAGCAAGGAATCACCTTGTGAAGCTTGGAGCTTGGAGATTCCATGAAGGATCACCTATGGCCGTTTCTTGGAGGAGGAAGACAAGCCACTGCCGTGCAGTCCACCACCGAGCAGCCCACTGCCTTGCATGGAGAGGGCAGTACGTTTTTCATCTCCAACCGCATCCAACCGATCAATGTGAGTTTTTCCACACCTCCTATGATTGTATTCATACTTGTCTCATTCTTGATTTATGATCTTGGGAAGCTTTGAGTAGACCAACACTGGGATGTTGAAGTAAGATGCGCATTGCGTTTCTTGCCCTTTTGCAAGCTCTGGCTCTGTCTCATTGAGCATAACCATTAAATCTCCAAGTGTTTTCTTTTGCAATTAGTACTTCTAAGATCTAATAATAGATCTATGAAGATCCTTCAATTTCAATATCATACTATAAGGATCTAATCCTTAGTTCTGACAAAGAAATTAAGGAGTCATTGCGGCAAGCATAATGGATTGAGCTCTAAAGTTATCATCACCATAAGTCTTCCAAAGATCATGCTCTACTATTTGCTCAACTTCGGGCTCAAGCCCGAGATGTCACTCTATTATATAGAGTAACTGTTGGGTTTCTCTAAGGTCCCAAGGATCATTTTAAGCATAGAAACATCATGTGAATACAACAAGGAAGTTGCAGAATACTTACATTGAGCGGTTGAGCAATGCGACGAAAAACAAAAACTCTTTTCCCCTCCAAGGTGGCTCACGGCAGTGGCAGTTTTTGGCTCTCCAAGATTCGGCCATGGAAGGATCTCCAAGCTCCAAGCTTTCGTATGATGATTCCATGCTCACGGGTGCGGTTCCCTATCACCTTCGCAAGACTCCGGAAGTGTGCTAGCACCTTTGGAAAAATTGCCACAATCTTTCTTTTCTTCTTCCCAACTCTCGACAGTGGTAGTGAAAGAAGAAGAAGAAGAAACAGCCCATTTGGGCGTGAAGGAGAGAAGAGAGAGGAGAGAAAATGTTAAGTGTATTTGGTTAATTTCATTTCCAAAACAAATACCAAAATTTTACTTTCCAAAAAGTCAAGGCAATAAAGCCTCAACCACCTCCATCAACTATTCACATCACAATGACAAGTTGTCATGTCACTCAAAGTGACTAGACATCACATCAATCGATTGACTAGTGATTTGACGCTTGATGTGACTTGTGGGCCGCACTTGAATTCGAAATGTGAGTTCGCCCGCAAACACTCTCGGTTCGCTAATTCCAAATTAACGAATTTTCCGTTGCGACGTAATTAAATCTAATTTAATTAAATAACTTTGCCTAGCAAAATTACTATTCACGTCGCTAACGAATTAATTCTAAATTAACTCGTTCGCCCGAATTAAAATCTAATTTCAATTCCGCGTCGAAATCTAATTTCGTATAATATATTGAATATATTATTTTATCGATTAATTCCAAATTATTCGTTCTCTCTCTTAATTAATATTTTATCCCAGATAAAATATATCTTTAATTAATCCCAGATTAATTTTCTCTCTTACTAATTAATCCCAGATTAATTAAGTGCGACTCATACGTCATCGGTGAATCTTCAGGAAGCGACCCATGAGATCCCCGGATATGTTGGTAGTAAATCCGGTCGTCGGACTATCCGAACACGTACGTACCTAGTACTACGTTTTTACCGATTTACAAGACAAGGTTGGCTTCTAGCAAAGCGCCATGCCTACCCAATTCTCAAGAAATATCCTTACAGGAATAAGTGATCTATATCAGGCGTAGTATACGTAGTATTGCCTATTTCGATCCAGCATCGGATGTCACGTGCAAGGCCTTGGGCTGGAAATATGTCTGCCCCGTACGAAGCACATATCGGATCTCCGGTAACTAGTCTCTATAATCGGACAATCATGACCTAGTCATATTATCCCGATGACTGTAGTACATAAGAGCACCAGTATCGTATCCTGTGCGATCATCATCTCCACAATGACTGGAGTGATACTTCCATCTCGACATCACACCCAATACACTACGATTCTCAATATACCCAGAAGAGGCATACACAGAACCTGTTAAAGCCTTGGACGACCAAAACCAAAGTATATTGATTGTCGCAAGTATTAGCGGTGCAAGTATCAGGTTAGGACCAAATACACCTACCCTGATTCGGACTTCCATAGACATATAGTCATACTACCAATGGAATTCCGAGGGGTCTATCCAGAGCGAAGCTGTTTTCCGTACCATCGGTAAAACACAACCTCCTACTACACTTGCATGAGTATCCTATACCCAAATATATGAGAACTATGTCGTTATGCCCTCACAACGCGCACAAGTGTAATACTAATCTTTTCTGCATTATCGATGTCCAATCTCGATAATTCTCTGACTAGGGATATTTAATGATTAAACCTTCATGGATTGATACTGTCTCATATCATCTCAATCCGGAACTAATCATATGGACCTTTCATCATTTATACATCTTGGTGATCTAATCAAAATGATAAAAGAGCATTTCCTTTGTCACATAGTTAATTTGTACAACAACACCATAATCTATACAAATAGTGACGATATGGGTCATAACCGTCCAACAATCTCCCACTTGGCCTATAGCCAGTCACTCGAGTGTCTTACACCCGAACTATGTACTGTTCGCTCAAACTTCTGCTGAGGAAAGGCTTTCGTCGGTGGATTTGCATGATTATCATCTATGCGATTTATTCGATCATCATATCGCCACGATGTATGATCCGAACGAATCAGATGAATAGTCGAAGTATTTATTTGGATCGTTGATGAGACCATTAATTCTTTAGCCTGCGATGTAGCCTAGCTCAGCTGCTAACAGAACTATATCTAATCTAATTAGATTTATTATCAATCCAGAAAGCTTCTATTGCTGCCTCAGTTGCAGCAATAATCCACTTGTGTTGTTTATTCGGTAACAGTATCTTGCTTGCAATTTCCAGCTCACTGTTCTGTTATTCAAACTTTATAGTACCGTTGTTACGACTTTTAGTCGTTTTTATTGGTTAGGAAACTTGCAACAGTGAACCCAGTCACTTCAAGTTCTCCTTCTCCATAGTTTAAGACAGCATCCTTAGATCTCTAAGATACTAATGGATGTTTTTAACATCAATCCAATGACTATCACTTGGATTGGCCCGATTGTGAATCCATATGCTCAAAGCGTATGAGACACTAGGTCATGTACATTTATTTCAATGTACGATTTCTCGGAGAGTGACAACAACTTTAAATCTATCCAGTAGATCTTTATTCCTAGAATAAAGGTTGTTTCTCCCAAGAATTCTATGGAGAATTTTCATATGAAAACTAAGCTTTCACCGATTATATTATGGGAATATCATTTCCAATAAATGATATGTCATCATTACTTAGGACATTCACTGTCAGTGCGCTCCCACTAACCTCTTATATACACAAGAATCATTTTCGTTTTGAATTAAATCATATACCATTATGATTACATCAAAATGATAATTCCAAGAACACTATGCTTGCTTCAATCCATCCATGGATCGAATTACCTGCAAACCTTGTTTGCTTGTTATGGTACGACAAAACCATCAGGATGTTATAAACATCCTCCAAAAGGTTTCCGTTAAGGAAAGCGGTTTTGGCATTCAGCTGCCATATTTCATGAATGAAACATGCAACATCAGCAAGCATTATCCAAATTGATTTACCATAACAACAGGTAAAAGGTTTCGTCGTAATCGACGTAATGTTGATAACGATAACTTTCCGCTACAAGCCTAGCTTTGTACGTTGGTATGTTTCCTTCCACGTATGTCTTCCTTGAAGACTTATATAGTATCAATAGGCACAATGACTTTCGGTACAACAACTAGTGTCCAAACTTGGTTGTTATACATGGAATCCATTTCGGACTTCATGGCACTTTTCCATAATAAGGATTCGATACCTTGTATTACTTCCTCATACGTAGTCAGTTCGTATTCCTCAATAAGATTGACATCTTTATGAGGTGAGATCAGAAACCCATACCTCAGGTTGTTTTCTGACTCTCTTCGACTTACGCGGTTCTTGTGTGTTCGAAGATTATGGTATAGTTTCATCATTGATGAACCATTTGTGTTCCATTAAGACTCGGTGCCTGGAACAGTATTACTCCGATTTTCATCGAGTTTTACTTTCTTCCCCTTACCACTGCATATAGGTATTCCTTTTAGGAAAAACGCATGGCGAGCAACAATTACATTGTTCTCTTGTGAGATGTATAAGTACTATACTTTGGTTTCCTTGGGATAACCTACAATTTGGCACTTATCCGATTTGGGTTCTAGTTTGGTATCATCCAAACATATGCCTAGCATACCCAAATCTTCAGGAATAAGAAAACCCAGTTTCTTTCCTGTTCATATCTAATATGAAGTCTGTCAGACAGATTTATATGGAACCTTATTCAAAATAAGTTTTGCACTGTTAAATGCGTATCCGTTGAAGGAAATGGTAGCTCAGAGCGACTCATGATTAACCTTATCATGTCCAACAAGATTCGGTTTCTTTGCTCGGACACACCGTCATACTGACGTGTTCCGGGAGGAGTCCTCATTGAAAGAATACTATACTCTTTCAAGTATTTGAGAAACTTATTGCTTAAGTATTTTCATCATGGTCCAATCATGGTGTTTAATACTTTAGCCGATCTGTTTGTCTACTTCGTGTCAAAAATCTAAAAGTTTCCGATTTGTGTTTCAAAGGAAACATATAACCATAACGCGATGCCACATCCGTAAAGGTCACGAAATATTCATATCCACATTTAGCCTAGCTAGATATGGGCCCACCTACGTCACTATGAACCAGGGCTAACAAATCGGTGAAACTTACACTTTTACTAAGTAAATAGTGTCTTAGGCACTTTGCCCAATAAACTAGATTCGTAGACATTATTTGAATGGAATCAAATTTGTCCTAGTACCCACTCCTCAAAAGTGTGGATATATGAGTCTTGTTTAATTGTGTCCCACACAACAATGCCACAATTAAGTTTCAACTGATTTATCAGTTTTGAGCTATTTGTTTGTCATCTTATATGTTTGAGATTTATTTATATTCAAAATATAAATACTGTTATTCACATCTAATGTGTTTATCTCAATATCATCTTTATAAAATAAAACACTTTAGTGTTCTATAATATAAAGGTACATCCGCAACGGATTATACTCTGATATAGAGATAATGTTTCTAGTCAAACTAGTTACATTGTAACAGTTCCTATTTAAGTACACACCAAAGGTAGTTCCTAAACTTAGGTTTTTACGGTTAAAACAGCGACTTTCGTCCCGTTCTCAATTCGCAGATAAATCTCATCTGAAGTCAACATCCTGCTCATAGCAGATTCTGCACATCAGTACATATTTATGTACCACATCCAGTATCTAAAATCCAATTTTAATACTATTAGTGAACATATTTATGACAAACATATTTGAAGTCGGAGCCTTGCACTGTCTTCAATTCCTTCATGTCTACCTTGTCCATACGGCAGTCACGCTTCCGTGTCCCCATTTGCCACAATTTAGGCAGACATCTTGGGATATGTCTTTGTCTTCCCAGAAGATTATAATGACTTTGCCTTTGCCCTTTTTCACACCCCATAAGCCTTTGGCCAAGCCTTGGCCTTCTAGAGTATCGAAGTAAGGTGCGTCTTGCGCTTCTTGCCTTATTGCAAACTTTGGCTTTGTCTCATTGAGAATAGCCATTAACTCTCCAAGAGTTTACTATTGCAATTAGAACTTCTAAGATCTAAAAATAGATCTATGAAGATCATTCAATTTCTTATCATACTATAAGGATCTAATCCTTAGTTCTGATTAAGAAATTAAGGTGTCTATTTGGCAAGCTAATGGATTAAGCACTAAAGTTATCATCACATGAATATTCCAAATATCATGTCTACTATTTGCTTAACTTCGGGCTTAGGCTTAAGATGTTATTTTATCAAATAAAGTAACTTCTTAGTTTCAGGACTATCCTGATGTTTATTCCCAATTTGAAAATTAAAGTCGTTTAAATACATTTTCACCCAGGATTATATTTTAAACACTAATCTTTCAATTATCTTGATTCTAATAGTCCAACTATTTAATCAACGATTTTAGGTACCATTTATTATAATGATTAATATAGTCCAACTATATAATCAACTATAATTTAATTGGCTAAATTCAATTATATTGATTACTATAATCCAATTATAAAATCAACTATTAATTGAAATAGTTTGAATACAGTCCAACTGTTTATTAAAACAACATTAATTATTAGTCCAACTAATAAATTAATTAATATTGACGAAATATTTGAAATGAGCGCGTATGGCAAGTAACTAAACGAATATTGCAAATTTAATACTTTCCTCCCACTATTTTTCGGCGAGTCTCTAACCCTCTGTGGAGTACTCGAGAAACCTTGTTTCCTAGTGGGCTAGGATCCCGTTAAATAACACACAATATTGACTTTGGCCAACAAATTGTATGATAATTAACTAGGTAGATCTCTAAGATCAATTGGATCCCATCCAATTCCTAGATCCAGTAGGTGGACATCCAAGTCCGAAACATATATCCTATATATGCCAATGTATCCAATATATTGCCTAACCTTTTTCCTCTGAATCAACTAAGCCTTGACTTTGGCACAACAAACTTAGTGATCCCAATTAAGCGGAACCCATTGACCTTGGAAAGCTTGGTAATCAATGTCGATTGACAAGAAGTGATCTAGACTTTGGCCAACAAATCACAACTTGGACAAGACACCGATATGGAACAAAGCCTTCGTGATTCAAACACATCCTCGACGGACAAAGGCCTTGACTTTGGCCAACAAACCAATGCCAGTTTTGGATCTTGAGTAAGAATCACTCTATGGAAGGAAAAACGCTTAATATTTAGTGAGGGTTTTTCGTGTGCAAATTGGCAACCAATTTATTATATTTGTTAAGGTCTCATCATCATACACCCTTAAACATGCATTCTAAACACATAATAAGGCGCATATAAATAAAATAATAATGATATGCGGATGGATACTTAACACATTGTTCCTAGAACAAATCTCTCTCTTCCCTCTCTCCCGCTAGCACAAGTATTACTTCTACCCGTTACATAACACTTCTAAAGAAACCTCATTTACATTGAGGGAAATAGGTGAGAAGAGAAATACAAAGAGTAAGGAGGTAAGGCTGGACACGCATGTCCAATTAATAAATTCTAAATTTATTACAACAATTTCCAAAATTACCCCACCCATCTAATATCCATCTGATATACATTATTCATGTATCGCAACCATGTATTCACACAAGCATGTTATCAATCAATCTAATCCAATTAATTAATCTGATAATTAATGACCATCCAATGTTCAAACAACGATTTGATTTTGCGCGAGTCAAACTCGTTTTGTGAATAAGTACTCAAAGTACGAATTCTTGAATTAAATTAAACTACAACATTAAATCCAATTTAATTTGTATTTAATACTAATTCACTATTTAATTCCAAATTAAATATTACACTTTATTAAACGACCTTACGACTTAGATTCTAAATCTACCCGTTACGGGTCTCAAAGCCCGATTAACATCCAATGTCAATTTAATTTAAAGTCCAATGGGCTTTTAATTAATTCTTAAGGCATGGACTTTTGGTCAACATGGGTCAAACCCAAATACCAAAGCCCATTTAAGGAATCACCCTTATTTGCCTAGAAACCAATTTAGGCCCATTAGGCCCGATTAATATATTAAGGTCCATTAGTCATAATTGGACTTTATGGATATGGTTTTGGGCCCAATTGGATCCAACCAATTAGTCTAAACCAAACTTGGCCCAACCAAGCCCATTAAGCTCAATTACAACTTTTAAAGCCCAATTTCCAAAATAGGCCCAATTAATTAAATTACCAATTCCAAATTTTATAACTTAATTAACCAAAAGTGTATTGACATAATTAATTACCCAAATTAACATTTCTAAAACATCAATTTACACAATTAATTATGCTTATTAACATCAAAACATGTCCAACACATTTTAATCAAAAATCAAACTCATTTCATGCTTATCAAGTCTCGGTTTTTAGGGGATTTTCAAATGATTTCGATTTCAATCCAATTGAATCCTAAATCAACATTACCCAGTTTTCCACTCATCCAATGATCAAAACCACAAAAATACCAAGACTTAGGGCATCATGTAGATTCGGCCAAGCCTTCCAATTGGGGAAAAATTGATCCAATCAAATTTCATGAAATTGATCCAATCAAACTTCAATTAAACATCATTCAAGCATACTCAATCAAACAATTTCATCAAATCATGCTCAAATTCATTTTACCCAATTTTAACCCTAAAAAGTTTCATGCTCAATATTGGCTTAAGATACCATTGTTGGGTTTCTCTAAGGTCCCAAGGATCATTTTAAGCATAGAAACATCATGTGAATATAACAAGGAAGTTGCGGAATACTTACATTGAGCGGTTGAGCGATGCGACGAAGAATAAAAACTCTTTTCCCCTCCAAGGTGGCTTACGGCAGTGGCAGTTTTTGGCTCTCCAAGATTCTACCATGGAATGATCTCCAAGCTCCAAGCTTTCGTATGATGATTCCATGCTCATGGGTGCGGTTCCCTATCACCTTCGCAAGACTCCGGAAGTGTGCTAGCACCTTTGAAAAATTGCCACAATCTTTCTTTTCTTCTTCCTCAACTATCGACAGTGGCATTGAAAGAAGAAGAAGAAACAGCCCCTTTGGGCGTGAAGGAGAGAAGAGAGAGGAGAGAAAATGTTAAGTGTATTTGGTTAATTTCATTTCCAAAACAAATACCAAAATTTTACTTTCCAAAAAGTCAAGGCAATAAAGCCTCAACCACCTCCATCAACTATTCACATCACAATGACAAGTTGTCATGTCACTCAAAGTGACTAGACATCACATCAATCGATTGACTAGTGATTTGACGCTTGATGTGACTTGTGGGCCGCACTTGAATTCGAAATGCGAGTTCGCCCGCAAACACTCTCGGGTTCGCTAATTCCAAATTAACGAATTTTCCGTTGCGACGTAATTAAATCTAATTTAATTAAATAACTTTGCCTAGCAAAATTACTATTCACGTCGCTAACTAATAATTCTAAATTAACTCGTTCGCCCGAATTAAAATCTAATTTCAATTCCGCGTCGAAATCGTTCTCTCTCTTAATTATATTTTTATCCAAATAAAATATATCCGTAATTAATCCCAGATTAATTTTCTCTCTCTTACTAATTAATCCCAGATTAATTAAGTGCGAGTCATACGTCATCGATGAATCTTTGGGAAGCGACCCATGAGATCCCCAGATATGTTGGCAGTAAATCTGGTCGTCGGACTATCCGAACACGTACGTACCTAGTACTGCGTTTTTACCGATTTACAAGACAAGGTTGGCTTCTAGCAAAGCGCCATGCCTACCCAATTCTCCAGAAATATCCTTACAGGAATAAGTGATCTATATCACGGTATACGTAGTATTGCCTATTTCGATCTAACATCGGATGTCACGTGCAAGGGCTGGGACTGGAAATGTATCTGCCCCGTACGAAGCACATATCGGATCTCCGGTAACTAGTCTCTATATCTGATAATCATGACCTTGTCATATTATCCCGATGACTGCAGTACATAAGAGCACCAGTACCGTATCATGCGTGATCATCATCTCCACTATGACTGGAGTGATACTTCCATCTCGACATCACACCCAATACACTATGATTCTCAATATACCCAGAAGAGGCGTACACAGATGCTGTTAAAGCCTGGACGACTAAAACCAAAGTATATTGATTGTCGCAAGTATTAGCGGTGCAAGTATCAGGTTAAGACCAAATACATCTACCCTGATTCGGACTTCCATAGACATATAGTCATACTACCATGATGGAATTCTGAGGGGGCTATCCAGAGCGAAGCTGTTTTCCGTACCATCGGTAAAATACAACCTCCTACTACACTTGCATGAGTATCATATTCCCAAATATATGAGAACTATGACGTTATGCCCTCACAACGCGCACAAGTGTAATACTAGTATTTTCCGCATTATCGATGTCCAATCTCGATAATACTCTGACTATGGATATTTAATGATTAAACCTTCGTGGATTGATATTGTCTCATATCATCTCAATCCGGAACTAATCATATGGACCTTTCATCATTTATACATCTTGGTGATCTAATCACAAATGATAAAAGAGCAATTTCCTTTGTCACATAGTTAATTTGTACAACAACACCATGATCTGTACAAATAGTGACGTTATGGGTCATAACTGTCCAACAGTAAATTCTCAATTCCTAGGACTATCCTGAGATTCATTTTCCCAATATGAAAATTAAAGCCGTAAAAGACTTTTATCACCTAGGATTATGTCATTTGACGCTAATCTTTCAATTCATCTTGATTGCTATAGTCCAACTATTCAATCAATGATTTCGGGTACAATCGAATATAATGATTACTATAGTCTAACTATATAATCAACTACTATTTGATTGGTTAATTTCAAATATTTTTGATTACTATAATCCAATTATATAATCAATTATAAATGAAGTAGTTTGAATACAATCCAACTGTTTAATTAAAAACAACAATTGAATATTAGTCCAACTAATAATATAAATTTTTTTAATGACGAAAAATTGAAATGAGCGCGTATTGGCAAGTATCTAAACAAAATTGCAAATTTAATACTTGCCTCCCACTATTTTTCGGCGAGCCTCTAACCCTCTGTGGAGTACTCGGGAAACCTAGTTTCCTAGTGGGCTAGGATCCCGTTAAATAACACACAACCTTGACTTTGGTCAACAAGTTGTATGAAACTTAACTAGGTAGATCTCTAAGATCAATTGGATCCCATCCAATTCCTAGATCCAGTAGGTGGACCTCCAAGTCCGAAACATATATCCAATATATGCCAATATATCCAATATATTGCCTAACCTTTTTCCTCTGAATCAACTAAGCCCTTGGCTTTGGCTCAACAAGCTTTATGAAACCAGTTAAGTGTGACCCATTGACAGTGGGAAAGCTTCGTAATCGAGGCCGATGAACAAGAAGTGACCTTGACTTTGGCCAACAAATCACAACTTGCCCAAGGCGTACGATATGGAACAAAGTTTTCGTGATTCAAACACATCCGCGATGGACAAAGGTCTTGACTTAGGCCAACAAACCAGTGCCAATCTTGGATCTTGAGAGAGAATCACTCAATGGAAGGAAAAACGCTTAATATAAAATGAGGGTTTTTGTCGCGATTTGGCAACCAATTTATTATCTTTAATTAGGTCTCATTATACACCCTTAAGCATGCATTCTAAAAGCATAATAAGGCGCGAAAAAATTTAATAATGATATACGGATAGATATATAACAAATTGTTCCTAAAACAAATCTCTCCATTTCCTCTCCCCGGCTAGCACTATTCTAAATTCTACCCAATTACATAATACTTCTAAAGAAACCTCATTTCATTGAGGGAAATTGGTGAGAAGAGAATTACAAAGAGTCAAGATATAATGGCTGGACACGCAGGTCCAATTTAATAAATTCTAAATTTATTACAACAATTTCCAAAATTGCCCTCACCCATCTAATATCCATCCAATACATCCATGTCTTCACACAAAGCATGTTATTTAATCAATCTAATCCAATTAATTAATCTTTGAATTAAGTAATCATCCAATGTTCAAACAACGATTTGATTTGCGCGAGTCCAACTCGTTTTAAGAATAAGTACTCAAAGTGCGTATTCTTGAATTATATCGAACTACAATTTTAAATCCAATTTAATTTGTATTCAATACTAATTCTTATTTAATTCCAAATTAAATAATTACACTTTATTAATGTGCCTTTACGACTTAGATTCTAAATCTAATCTTAATGGGTCTCAAAGGCCCAATTAACATCCAATGTCAATTTAATTAAAGTCCAATGAGCTTTTAATTAATTCATAAGGTATGGGCTTTGACCAATATGGGTCAAACCCAAATTCCAAGGCCCAATAAAGGAATCACCCTATTTGCCATAAAATTAATTTCGGCCCATTAGGCCCAATTAAATTTAAAAGGCCCATTTATAATATTTGAACTTTATGGAATGGTTTTAGGCCCAATTTGGATCCAATCCAATTGTCCTAAACCAACTTGGCCCAACCAAGTCTATAAGGCCCAAATATAACATCAATAGCCCAATTCCAAATTAAAGACTAATTTATTAAATTACAATATTCCAAATATCATATTTTTTTAATTAAATTGTATAGCCATAATTAATTAATTAAATTAACATTTCCAAAACACCAATTTAATTAATTAATCATGCTTAATCATTAACAATTCATGTCCAACATAATTGAAGCAAAAACAAACTCCAACATGCTTCCAAAGCTCACGGCAATATGGCATTTTTTCATCAATTTTGATTTCAATCCAATTAAATCACAAATTAATATATCCATGCATTTTAAACACATCCAATGGTCTAAAATCAAAATCACCATGAGCTACAAAGGGTCCTCATATTCGACCAAGCATATGGAATTAGGGGAAAATTTATCCAATAAATTTTCTCAATTCCTAAGATGCACAAATCTAATTTAACATCATCCAAGCTCAACCAAACCATCAATTTGGAAAAATCATGCTCAAATCACAAAAATCACAAATTAAAGTATATTAACCCTAAGTTCATTTCATGCTTAAATCGGCTCTGATATCATTGTTGGGTTCTCCTAGAACATGCCAAGAATCTATTAAGCATAAAATTTGTGTGAATAATCAAAGTAAGTTGTGGAAAAAGTACCCACATTGATCGGCAATTGGATGTGAAGATAACAAAAATTTGCTCCTTTGTGTTGTGCTTCAAGCTCCTCTTTGTATGAATGGTTTAGCTCCAAGCTTGAACTTAGAATTCAAAACTCTTGGATAGGTTTCCCTAACACCTTTGAATGAACCCTTTGATGTGCTAGCAACCAAGATTTTTGAAGTAAAAATCACTTACCATGAACCCTAGGCTCACGGCAATGGAGAGTGAGAGAGGGGAGAGTTTCGGTCATTGTGAAGAAAAGAAAGAGTGAGTTGTGTGTTTGATTACCAAAATCATGTAACCATTTTCCAAATTTCCAAAAGTTAGTAAAGGTCATTTATACATCAATAATAAAATAAGCTAATGTGTTTTACAAGTAAACAACTACTAACAACTTCCATCAAGCTAAAGTGACAAAGTTGACTAGTGATGTGACTTGTGGACCCCACTTAAAATTCAAAATTCGAGTGGGCCCGCTAAACACATTCCGGGCTCGGGTTCGTTAATTCAGAATTAACGAATTATCCGTTGCGACATAATTAAATCTAATTTAATTAAATAATTATGTCTAGCAAAATTATTACGAAAGTCGCTTACGAATTAATTTTAAATTAATTCATTCGGCCGAATTAAAATCCAATTTTAATTCTGCTATGAAATCTAATTTCATTTAATATATCGAATATATTATTTTATCGAATAATTCTAAATTAATCGTTCTCTCTCTTCTATATAAGTTTATCCCCGATAAATACTTGCCGTAATTAATCCAAGATTAATTTTCTCTCTCTCATAATTAATCCTAGATTAATTTTGTTCGAGTCAAACTTCATCGGTGCATCTTTGGGAAGCGACCCATGAGATCTCTGGATATGTTGGTAGTAAATTCGGTCGTCGGACTATCCAAACATGTGCGTACCCCGTACCACGTTCTTACCGATTTACAAGACATGGTTGGCTTCTAGCAAAGTACCGTGCCTATCCAATTCTCTAGAAATATTCTTTTAAGGAATATATAATCTTTGTCAGGCGTAGTATACGTAGTATTGCGTATTAGGATCCAGTATCGATATCACATGCTAGGCCTAGGGCTGGAATTGTGTCTGCCCCGTAAGAAGCATATATCGGATCTCTGGTAACTAGTCTCTATAATCGGATAATCATGACCCAATCATATTATCCCGATGATTGTAGTACTTAAGAGTACTAGTTCTGTATCATGCGTGATCATCATCTCTATATGACTGGAGTGATACTTCCTTCTTGACATCACACCCAATACACTATGATTCTCAGTATACCCAGAAGAGGCGTACACAGAACCTGTTAAAGCACCGGACGACCAAAACCAAAGTATACTGATTGTCGCAAGTATTAGCGATGCAAGTCTCAGGTTATGACCAAATACACCTACCCTGATTCGGATTCCAATAGACACATTGTCATACTACCAATGGGATTCCGATGGGTCTATCTAGAGCGAAACTGTTTCCGTATCATCGGTAAACAGAACCTCATATTACACTTGCATGAGTATCTAATACCCAAATATATGAGAACTATGTCGTTACGCTTCCATAACACGTACAAGTGTAATACTAGTATATTCCGCATTATCGATGTCCAGTCTCAATAATACTACGACTAGGGATATTTAATGATTAAACCTTGGTAGATTAATATTGTCTCATATCTTATTAATCCGGTACTAATCAAATGGACTTTTATCATTTATATATCTTGGTAATCTAATTACAAATGATAAAAGAGCAATTTCCTTTGTCACATAGTTTATTTGTACAACAACACCATGTTTTGTACAAATAGTGATGTTATGGGTCATAATTGTCCAACAATTCTTACAGAGGTAAGCTTTGACGCCTTGCATCATTCCTATATCATTCCCAATGATTAGGATGTCATCAACATAGAGAACCAAAAATACTATCATACTCCCACTGGCCCTCTGGTACACACAGGATTTTTCCGTATTCTTGAGAAAACCAGACAATCTAATGATCTCATCAAATCGAAGATTCAAACTTCGCAAAGCTTGTTTAAGTCCATAAATGGACTTCTTAAGCTTACAAACCATGCCTGAGGTTTCGCTGGATACAAAACCCTCCGGCTGTTCCATATAGATTTCTTCGTCAAGAAACCCATTTAGAAAAGCCGTTTTGACATCCATTTGCCAAATCTCGTAATCATGGTAAGCAGCAATAGACAATAAAATCCTTATAGACTTTAGCATCGCAACTGGCGAAAAAGTTTCATCGTAGTCGACACCAGGTCGCTGCGTGTAACCTTTAGCTATCAGTCTGGCCTTAAAGGTTTCAACCTTTCCGTCAGGCCCACGCTTCATCTTGTAAACCTATTTACTACCGATATGAACAATTCCTTCAGGAAGCGGAACCAAGTCCCAGACTTGATTCTGGTGCATAGAGTCTAACTCTGATTTCATGGCCTCTTGCCACTTCGCAGAGTCGATATCCAACATCGCTTCTCTACAGGTATAAGGGTCAGTCTCTTCGACTAAAAGAACATCTAGACTTTTTTCTTGTATCAAATACAAGCATTCCAAAGGTCTACACATCCTTTGGGACCTACGGAGTGTGTGTGTTGAATGCGCTTCATCTATTTGAACTTCAGGTTCCTCCAATGGTTCGTTGGTTCCAGGTTGTACTTCATCAAGTTCAACCTGTCTATGATTACCTCCTTCAGACAAAAATTCTACTTCTAGAAATTTTGCGAAGCGAGCTACGAACATATTTCGATGCTCGGTATCATAGAATAAATATCCTTTCGTATTTGAAGGATATCCAACAAACCTAAACTTTTGACCTTGAGGCGAAAGCTTATCTGGCTTAGCCATCCTTACATAGGCAGGACAACCCCAAATCTTAACATAATTAAGATTCGGTTTCTTACCAGTCCATATCTCATATGGAGTTGTAGGAACAGCCTTGGAAGGAATCTTATTCAAAAGATAAGCAGTAGTTAAAAGAGCATATCCCCATAAGTAATAGGGCAAATTTGTAAAACTCAACATCGATCGGACCATATCCAATAAAGCCTGATTTCTCCTTTCGGACACTCCATTGTGCTGTGGAGTACCCGGAGGAGTATATGGAGTGAGAATCCCATTCTCCTTTAAATAACCGGTGAACTCACCACTCATATATTCACCGCCTCGATCAGATCGAAGACATTTAATATATTTACTAGTCTGTTTTTCCACTTCATTTCGGAATTCTTTGAACTTTTCAAAGGTTTCCAATTTTTATTTCATCAAATAAACATAACCATACCGTGACAAATCATCGGTAAAGGTAACGAAGTACAAAAAACCACTGTGAGCAGTGTGACTCATGGGACCACATACATCAGAATGTATTAGTTCTAATAAGTCAGTGGCTTGGTGTCCTACACCCGAAAATGGGGCTTTGGTCATTTTACCCCCGAATGTAAGATTCACAAGTTGGATAAGGTTCAATGGTAAGATCATGTATCAAACCATTCCTAACCAACTGGGCTAGATGCTTCACGCCTATATGACCCAACCTCATATGCCATAGTTCAGTATTATTTATATCAGATACTTTACATTTATTAATTCCAGCATTAAAGATATCTTGTGAGGTATGAAAAATGTAATGACCATGCTCATTTGTACAAATAAGGATCTGAACATTATATCTATCATATAAATATAGAGAATGATTCTTAATATTTACATTATATCCTTCAGTATCTAATACAAAAAGAGACACAATGTTCGCAATACATCCCGGTACAAAAAACCAGTCATGCAATAAAAGGCTCCCACTGGGCAGGGGAATCTCGCATAAACCCACAGCAACTGCATCCAAAAAGTCGCCACTCACGAATCGTAATTGCATCTCCCCAGATTTTAGCCGTCTACTTTCCTTCAACACCTGCAACGAATTGGAAATGTGAATTGGACAAGCAGAATCTAAAATCCAACTGGATGACATAGCTTCACAAGCTAATGAGATATCAATAATGGGAAAAATAAAGTACCTAAAGTAGATGCTTTTTCCTTTCTGATTTGCGCCAAATAGTCAAGACAGTTCCTTTTCCAGTGGCCAATCTTGCGTGGTGGTGGGATTTGTTGGTTATTATCTAAGGTCCCAAGATCAAACAAGTCATGAAAACATGCATGAATACATCAACGGAGGTAGCGGAATACTCACGTTGATCGGTTATGTCGAATTGAAGACGAATCAAGCCCAAAAACGCACTGCCTTTGTGCGCCCACTGCAGCAGCCATGCTCACTGTCTTGGCAGTTTCGGGTCTCAAAACGAAGCTCCAAACTCCGTCGGATGAGTCCCGCCTCATGGGTGAACCTCCCTACCACCTTCGCAAGACTCGTAGTGTGCTAGCACTTGTGGTTTTCACCATGAAAACCCAACCCTTGCTTCCCTTTAGTGTCACGTTTTTCTGGTTCAAAAACCAGTCCCAAAATTCTGTTTTGGGCGTGAGAGAAGAGAGCAAAAATGAGAGAGTTGTTAAGTTGAAAATGATTTACCAAAAATCAATTTATATTTATGCCATAATATTTATTAAATTGATAAAATAAATTTATGACACAAATCATGCAATGGTTTAGAGTGTCAAACACTCAAACTCCATGCAAGACCATTGAGTGTATTGTACACTATCACCATGCAATGCATTAGAATAAAATAATGCATAAAATGACATGTGTCATGTGGGCCCCACACGTTTCCAAATGAAAGTGGGCCCACGTGCACTCACGCGTTCGGGTTCGATATTTCCGAAATACCGAGCTTACGTCGCGACGTTAATTCAATCGAATAATTGCGGCTAGCGAAATTATTATTTACGTCGCTAACGAATTAATTCTAAATTAACTCGTTTGCCCGAATTAAAATCTAATTTTAATTCCGTCGTCGAAATCTAATTTCGTATAATATATCGAATAAATTAATTTACCGATTAATTCCAAATTAATCGTTATCTCTCTCTAGACGATATTTTATCCTAGATAAAATATCTCCGTAATTAATCCTAGATTACTTTTCTCTCTCTTCTATTATAATCCCAGATTATTCAAGAGTGCGAGTTGTGCGTCATCGGTGGATTATCGGGAAGCGACCCATGAGATCCCCGGATAAATTGACAGTAAATACGGTCGTCGGAGTATCCGAATCACGTACGTACCAAGTACTACGTTCTACCGATTTACGAGACAAGGTCGACTCCTAGCAAAGCACCAAGTCTACCAAGTTCTCCGGACATATCCATCAAAGAATATCAAAGATCTGTATCAAGCGTAGTATACGATTGTATTGTGCATATCGGTCCAGTGTCGGATAGTCACGTGCTAGGGCTGGGGCTGGATAAGTGTCTGCCCCGTCCGAAACACATATCGGATGTCTGGTAACTAGTCTCTATAATCGGATATTCATGACCTGGTCATAATATCACGATTGGATGCGCATCACTTAAGAGCACTAATACCGTATCCTGCGTGACATCATCTCCACTATGACTGGAGTGATACTTCCGTCTCGACATCACATCCAATACACTACGACTCTCTGATAAACCAGAAGAAGTGGTGTACGCAGAACCGGTTAAAGCCCTGTACCACCAAGACCAAAGTCTACCGATTATCGCAAGTATTAGCGATGCAAGTCTCAGGTTAAGACTATACACACCTACCTTGATTTCGGCCTCCCATAGACACATAGTCATAATACCAATGGGATTCCGAGGGGTCTATCCAGAGCGAAGCTGTTTCCCGTACCATCGTGTGAAACACGACCTCCTATCGCACTTGCATAAGTATCCAATACTTATATATATGAGAACTATGTCGTTGTGCCCTCACAAAGCGCACAAGTGCAATACTAGCCTATTCCGCATTATCGATGTCCAGTCTCGATAATACTACGGCTAGGGATATTTAATGATTAATCCTTCATGGACTGATACTGTCTCATATCATCTCAATCCAGGAACTAATCATAGGAGACCTCTCTTCATTTATATATCTATGGTGATCTAATCACAAATGACGAGAGTGCAATTTCCTTGTTACATAGTTAATTTGCTACAGCAACACAATGATCTGTGCAAATAGTGACGCTATGGGTCATATTATCCAACAATCTCCCACTTGGCACATAGCCAGTCACTCGAGTGTCCTACACCCGAACTATGTAAGGTTCGCTCAAATTGCTGAGAAAAGGTTTTCGTCAGCGGATTTGTTTGATTATCATTTGACGCGATTTATACGATCATCACATCGCCACGATGTATGATCCGAACGAATCAGATGATATAGAAGTATATATCTGGATCGTCGATGAGACCTTTAATTCCTTAGCTTGTGCTGACGCCTAGCTCAGCTGCTAACAGAACTATATCTAATCTAATTAGATTTATTTTTGATCTAAATGGCTTCTATTGCTGCCTCAGCTGCAGCAATAATCCGCATTTGTTGTTTATTCGGCAACAGTTATCTTGCCTGAAAGATTTCCAGCTCATTGTCCCGTTATTCAAACTTTATAGTACCGCAGTATTTAATCGTTTGGAAACTTGCTGCAGTGATCCCAGTCACTTCAAGTTCTCCTTCTCCATAGTAAAAGATAGCATTTTAGTTCTCAGAGATACTAACAGATGTTCTTAACTTCAATCCAGTGACTATCACTTGGATTGACCCGACTGTGACTCCATATGCTCGAAGCGTATGAGACACCAATACAAGTACATTTTAAATGTACAATTTCCCAGAGAGTGTTAACAACTCCAAATCTATCCCAGTAGATCTTTATTCCTTGAATAAAGGTTGTTACTCCCCAGAATTCTACGGAGAATTTCTATGAAAGAATATCTATGAAAGCCAAGCTTTCACCAATTGCTATATGGGAATTTAACTGTCAGTGCGCTCCCACTAACCTCCTTATATACACAAGAATTATTTCGTTTTGAGTCAAATCATAAACCATTATGATTATTTCAAAACGACAGTTCCAAGAACCTTATGCTTGCATCAATCCAAACATGGATCGAATAACCCGCAAACCTGGTTTGTCGGTTATACAAAATCGTCAGGATGTTGTAAACATCTCCAAAAGGTTTCCTTTTCAGGAAAGCGATTTTGATTTGTAACTGACATATTTCATAAATGAAATATACAGTTATCAACAAGCATCTTCAAAATGGATTTACCATGGCAACAGGTAAAAGGTTGAACCGTTATTAACACAATGTTGATAACGATACCTTTCGTCAAAACCTAGGTTTGCACGTTGGTATGTTGTCTTCCATGTATGTCTTCCTTGAAGACGTTTAATGTACCATAGGCACAACGCCTTGTGGTACAACAACTAGTATCCAAACATAGTTGTTATACATGGAATCCATTTCGGACTCATGGCACTTTGCCATAACAGGGAGTCGATACCTCGTATCACTTCCTCAAACGTAGTCGGATGGTACACCTCCATAAGATTGACATCTTTATGAGGTTAGATCAGAAACCCATACCCTAGGTTGTTTTCTGACTCTATCCGATCTACTAGTTTCTTGTGTATTTGAAGATTAATGGTATAGTTTCATCATAGATGAACTGTTTGTGTTCCATTACGGACTTCGTGCCTAGAACAGTATCACTCCGATTTTCATCGAGTATCACTATCCTCCCACTAACCACTGCATATCGGTATTCCTCTCAGGAAAACCGCATGGTGAGCAACAATTACATTGTTCTCATGTGGGATTTATAAGTACTATATTTAAGGTTTCCCTTAGGATAACTTATATTGGCACTTATCCAATTTGGGTCCTTAGTTTGGTATATCCAAACGCTATGCCTCGCATACCCAAATTATCAGGAATGAGAAACCTCGTTTCTTCCCTGTTCATATCCTATATGATATCTGTCAAACAGATTTATATGGAACCTTATTCTAAATAAGTTTTGCACTGTTAATACATATCCTGTGAAGGAAATTGTAGCTCAGAGCGACTCGTGATAAACCTTATCATGTCCAACAAAAATTCGGTTTTTGGTTCGGACACACCGTCTAACTAACGTGTCTCGGGAGGAGTCCTCATATGAAAGAATACCGTACTCTTTCATTTACGTATGAAACTTACTGCTTAAGTATTTTCCATTACGGTTTTACCGTGGCGGAATAATACTACAGCCGATCTGTTTGTCTACTTCGTGTCGAAACTCTAAAGTTTCCGATCTGTGTTCTTCAAAAGAAACACATAACCACAACGTGATGTCACATCTGTTAAGGTCACGAAATATTCATGTTCACATCTAGCCTAGCTAGATATGGGCCCACTTACTTCACCATGAATAGGGCTAACAGATCGGTGGCCCTTTTACTATTACCAAGTAAATAGTATTTTAGGTTTTTAACCTAAAAAACTAGATTCGTAGACCTTATTTGAATAGTCAAATCAGTCCTAGTACCCACTCTTAAAAAGTGTGGATATACGAGTCTTCTTAATTGTGTCCTAGACAACAACCTGCCACAAATAAGTCTCTATTGATCAAATCAATTTGAGCTATTTATTTGTCATTTTATATGTTTGAGATTTTATTTATATTCAAAATATAAATTCTGTTATTTACATCCAATGTATTTATCTCAGTATCATCTTTATATAATGAAACACTTTAGTGTTCTAAAATATAAAGGTTTTATCCGCAATGGATTAAACACTGATATAGAGATAATGTCTCTAGTTAAACTAGTTACATTATAACATTTCCTAATTTAAGACATACCCAAAGGGTAGTTCCTAAACTTAGGTATCTACGGTCGAAACAGCGACTTTCGTCCGTTTTCCGATTTGCAGAGAAATCTCGGCTTGAAGCCAGTATCCAGCTCACAGCGGATTCTGAACGTCAATACATATATTTTATGTACCACACTAAGTATTTAAAATCCAATTTTAATACTAGTAGTGAACATAACTTTGACAAATATTTTAAAGTTAGAGCCTCGCCCTTTCTTTAATTCCTTCGTGTCTTCCATATCCAAATGGTAGTCACTTTGGGATATGTCAATTATCCTTTTCAATATTTCACAAACCTTTGGCCAAGCCTTGGGTTTCGGAATATCGAAACGATGTGCACCTTGTGCTACATGCCCAATTGCAAACTTTGACTTTTCTCACTAGAATAGTCAATTAATTCTCCAGAATTATTAATTGCAACTTTAATACTTTTAAATCTAAAGATAGATTTATTATAAGTATATTAATTAAGCACTAAAGTCATCATCACATAAATCTTCCAAAGACTTTATGCTCTACTATTTGCTTAATTATGGGCTTAGTCATAATAAGTTATTTTATCAAATAAATTAACCTATTATTAATTCCCAATTGAAAATTAAATCATTTAAAACATTTAATCCAAGGATTATATATTTTAAATATTCAACCTTTCAATTCTATTGATTTTAATAGTCCAACTATTTAATCAATTTAATAAGGTACTATTTATTATAATGATTACAATAATCCAATTATTTAATCAACTATAATTTTAATATTGATTACTATAATCCAATTATAAAATCAACTATCATTTAATTCAATTATATTGATTACTATAATCCAATTATAAAATCAACTATATATTAATGAATGAGTTTGTATATAGTCCAACTATATATATTATTTAAAACAACATAAAATATTAGTCCAACTAATACTTTTAATAAATATGACGAGTAAAATAAAATGAGCGTGTTTAGCGAGTATTCGAACGAATGTTGCAAATTCAATACTTGCCTCCCACTATTTTTCGTCGAGCCTCTAACCCTCTGTCGAGTACTCGGGAAACCGTGTTTCCTAGTGGGCTAGGATCCCGTTAAATATCACACAATCTTGACTTTGGCCAACAAATTGTATGATAATTAACTAGGTAGATCTCGAAGATCAATTGGATCCATCCAACTCCTAGATCCAGTAGGTGGACATCCAAGTCCCAACATATATCTTATATATGCCTATATCGAATATATACCCTAACCTTTTTCCTCTGAATCAACTAGGCCTTGGCTTTGGCACAACAAACCTAGTGATCCCAGTCAAGCGCGGACCCATTGACATGGAAGCTTCGTAATCAATGTCAATGGACAAGAAGTGGTCTTGACTTTGGCCAACAAACCACAACTTGGACACGACACCGATATGGAACAAAGCCTCGTGATTAAAACACATCTTGACGGACAAGGGCTTGACTTTGGCCAAAAAACCCCTGCCAATCTCGGATCTTGAGTAAGAATCACTCAATGGAAGGAAAATAAACGCTTGATATTTAACGAGGGTTTTTCGCGTGCAAATTGGCTACCAATTTAATTATCTTTGTTAAGGTCTCATCATCATACACCCTTAAACATGCATTCTAAATACATAATAAAGCGAGTATGAAAAAAATAATAATGATATGCGGATGGATACTTACACATTGATCCTAGATCAAATCTCTCCCTTTCTCACTCAAGCTAGCACTTGTATTACTTCTACCCGTTACACTACACTTCTAAAGAAACCTCATATACATAGAGGGGAATAGGTGAGAAGAGAATACAAAGAGATAGAGGTGATAAGGCTGGACACGCAGGTCCAATTTAATAAATCGAATTTATTACAAAATTTCTAAAATTGCCCACCCGACTAATATCCATCCGATATACATTATTCATTCAACACAACCACGTATTCACACACATAAGCATGCTATCAATCAATCTAATCAAATTAATTAATCTGATAATTAAGTGATCATCCAATGTTCAAACAACGATTTGATTTGTTCGAGTCAAACTCGTTTTGCGAATAAGTACTTAAAGTACGAATTCATGAATTAAATTAAACTACATCATTAAATCTAATTTAACATGTATTTAATACTAATTCACTATTCAATTCCAAATTAAATATTACACTTTTATTTAATAAACCTTTTACGATTTAAATTCCAAATCTAATCGTAACGCGTCTCAAAGACCGATTAACGTCCAACGTCAATTCAATTAAAGTCCAATGGGCTTTTGATTGATTTCTTAAGGCGTGGATTTTTGGTCAACTCGGGTCAAACCGATAACCAAAGTCCAATCCGGGATTTACCCCATAAGCCCATAAATCAATCTTGGCCCATTAGGCCCAATTGAACTTTAAAGGTTCATTAAGTCGCATTTGGGCTTTATGGTCAAGTTTTGGGCCCAATTGGATCCAATCCATTTGGCCTAAACCAAACTTGATAAATCAAGCCCAATAGGCCCAAATACAACATTTAAATCCAATTTCCAAAATTAGGCCCAAATAATTAAATTCAAAAAATCCAATTTTCCAAATTTAATTACCAAAGTGTATTACATGATCAATCAACTAAATCAACATTTCTAAAACACCATATTAGTCCAATTAATCATGCTTGATTCATTATCATATGTCCAACACACAAATTGAAAAATCAAACCCATCTACATGCTTAAAGGTCTCGGCCAAGGGAGTGATTTCATGTCCAATTCGGTTTCAATCCAATTAATCCTCAATCGACATTAAATACATATCCCGAATGATTTCCAATACATCCAATTATCAAAATCAAAATTTACCAAGACATTAGGGCATTAGTCACATTCGGCCAACTCAAAGATTTTGGGGTTTTTGTCCAATTCGAAATCCAATCCAATTCGATTCAAATTAACATCAACCTAATCGATTCTAATTCATCAAATGAATTAAAATTCAAAAAATCCAAGATCCCAAAATCATCAAACCATTCGGCCAAGGACAAATATTTGGGGAAAATAATTCCAAATCATTTTTTATCAAATTAGTCCAACCAAAATGAAATTAAACATGTTATAAACATACTCAAACAAACAATTTATTCAAATCATGCTCAAATCACATTTACCCAAATTTTAAATCCCTAAAATTTCATGCTTGCAACATTAGCTCTTAGTGGTGGGATTTGTTGGTTATTATCTAAGGTCCCAAGATCAAACAAGTCATGAAAACATGCATGAATACATCAACGGAGGTAGCGGAATACTCACGTTGATCGGTTATGTCGAATTGAAGACGAATCAAGCCCAAAAACGCACTGCCTTTGTGCGCCCACTGCAGCAGCAGTCCATGCTCACTGTCTTGGCAGAGTTTGGGTCTCAAAACGAAGCTCCAACTCCGTCGGATGAGTCCCGCCTCATGGGTGAACCTCCCTACCACCTTCGCAAGACTCGTAGTGTGCTAGCACTTGTGGTTTTCACCATGAAAACCCAACCTTGCTTCCCTAGTGTCACGTTTTTCTGGTTCAAAAACCAGTCCCAAAATTCTTGTTTTGGGCGTGAGAGAAGAGAGCAAAAATGAGAGAGTTGTTAAGTTGAAAATGATTTACCAAAAATCAATTTATTTATGCCATAATATTTATTAAATTGATAATAAAATTATGACACAAATCATGCAATGGTTTAGAGTGTCAAACACTCAAACTCCATGCAAGACCATTGAGTGTATTGTACACTATCACCATGCAATGCATTAGAATAAAATAATGCATAAAATGACATGTGTCATGTGGGCCCCACACGTTTCAAATGAAAGTGGGCCCACGTGCACTCACGCGTTCGGGTTCGATATTTCCGAAATACCGAGCTTACGTCGCGACGTTAATTCAATCGAATAATTGCGGCTAGCGAAATTATTATTTACGTCGCTAACGAATTAATTCTAAATTAACTCGTTTGCCCGAATTAAAATCTAATTTTAATTCCGCGTCGAAATCTAATTTCGTATAATATATCGAATATAAATTAATTTACCGATTAATTCCAAATTAATCGTTATCTCTCTCTAGACGATATTTTATCCTAGATAAAATATCTCCGTAATTAATCCTAGATTACTTTTCTCTCTCTTCTATTATAATCCCAGATTATTCAAGAGTGCGAGTTGTGCGTCATCGGTGGATTATCGGGAAGCGACCCATGAGATCCCCGGATAAATTGACAGTAAATACGGTCGTCGGAGTATCCGAATCACGTACGTACCAAGTACTACGTTCTACCGATTTACGAGACAAGGTCGACTCCTAGCAAAGCACCAAGTCTACCAAGTTCTCCGGACATATCCATCAAAGAATATCAAAGATCTGTATCAAGCGTAGTATACGATTGTATTGTGCATATCGGTCCAGTGTCGGATAGTCACGTGCTAGGGCTGGGGCTGGATAAGTGTCTGCCCCGTCCGAAACACATATCGGATGTCTGGTAACTAGTCTCTATAATCGGATATTCATGACCTGGTCATAATATCACGATTGGATGCGCATCACTTAAGAGCACTAATACCGTATCCTGCGTGACATCATCTCCACTATGACTGGAGTGATACTTCCGTCTCGACATCACATCCAATACACTACGACTCTCTGATAAACCCAGAAGTGGTGTACGCAGAACCGGTTAAAGCCCTGTACCACCAAGACCAAAGTCTACCGATTATCGCAAGTATTAGCGATGCAAGTCTCAGGTTAAGACTATACACACCTACCTTGATTTCGGCCTCCTATAGACACATAGTCATAATACCAATGGGATTCCGAGGGGTCTATCCAGAGCGAAGCTGTTTCCCGTACCATCGGTGAAACACGACCTCCTATCGCACTTGCATAAGTATCCAATACTTATATATATGAGAACTATGTCGTTGTGCCCTCATAACGCGTACAAGTGCAATACTAGCCTATTCCGCATTATCGATGTCCAGTCTCGATAATACTACGGCTAGGGATATTAATGATTAATCATTCGTGGACTGATACTGTCTCATATCATCTCAATCCAGGAACTAATCATAGAGACCTCTCTTCATTTATATATCTATGGTGATCTAATCACAAATGACGAGAGTGCAATTTCCTTGTTACATAGTTAATTTGCTACAGCAACACAATGATCTGTGCAAATAGTGATGCTATGGGTCATATTATCCAACAGATTTATCTTCGGCAGCTCTCTTGGGTTTAGCTATCTTACCCTGTGGTGGAAGATTTGTACCCTTCTTTTTATCCCTTTCTTCTTTTTCCCTTTCTGTTTAGATTGGGAGAAAGCTAGAAGAGCAGTGGGTTTAGGAGGGTGATTCGGTACTCTCTTCCTCAGATCTTCCTCCACAGTTTGCAGCATCTTATACAGCTCCTAGTAAGAACAGCTAATCCCATTCATATTGAAATACATCACAAATTGGCGATATGATGGTGGGAGAGATCCAAGTATGACATTTCGTCCTAAAGTGTCATTCAAAGGTAAATTGTAGCGCCTCAACTGTTCGATCAAATCAATCAGATGAAGCATGTGAGGGCTCACAGCATGTCCCTCTTCCAGTTTAGCATGGAACAGTTCCATTGCAATTTTATAAACCGAGACCTGTTCTTTGTTCATAAAGGATTCTCGCAACTGCATCATCATAGTATATGTGTCGGGCAATCCAAAATATTGCCTCTTAAGCTCCGGTGCCAAGGAACTGTGAATATATGATTTGACTCTTCTATCATCATCTCTCCACTTATGGAGAGTCTCATGTTCCTCTGGTGTTGCGTCATCTGATATAGCAAGTGGCAACGGACCTTCCAACACATATTCTATTTGCTCAGACCCAAGAACAATTCTTAGATCTAAGTCTCAATCTGCAAAGTTTTCGACTCCTTTAAGCTTATTCGTATCTAGTATTCGAGCAAAAGGATTAGAAGCAGGTGCCGCCATCACAAATCTATCATATAGATAGCGAAAAACGGTTAGCACACTAAACAGTTTCACATAATATAAAAAAACAAAGCATAAATAGATCATGAATTTTTAATCTAAAAATGTCCCTCCTACTATTACATGCAGTACTGTAATCCCCAAACAGAATGAAAATAAACAATTAATCAAATTAAATTTAATAGCGAAAGGTGGATCCCATGAATATATTTCAGCTCACAGCTTTGGCACGATCTCGCCTACGTATATTCATTAGGTAGACAACTCATTGTCAATCACTCAATAGTGACTCATGGATTCTGGTTCTGTTCATTTCTCATTGTGATAGCTTTGGCACGTTCACAATGAGGCGTACCAAGGTTAAACTTGTCAATGATAAATTCAAGATACTTGCATAGTCCTGATAGCTTTGGCACGTTCAGGATTTCCGCTTTCGTTTGAACTTATCTAGTATCACATATATATCCGGTATGGATAAATTTCTATCAACTACACCCTCACTGCTTTAGCACAATCTCGGATGCAGCCATAGAACATATATCCACAAACCGTATTGACAAGACGGACCAAAAAATATGCATCCAATGCATATTACTTTTAAAACCTTATTAATTAGGGATTTTTCGCAAAGATGATACACATTTAATTTAATCAAATTAAATTAAATACAAGCATGTATAAAGTAAGAACATAATTAAACATTGAATTTAAAGGCATATTCATATCATGTGTTCAGGTTCAGACCTGCTCTGATACCATTTTGTTGGGGTTTTGGGTGGTAATTCGGGTAAACGCAGTGGAACACCGGAAAATCAAAATTTTTCGATTTCAATAATTTTTCTTGGGTAATTAAAATAAACTAATTAATCTTAATTACTCAATACTTAAAAATTAAATTTTTTTTACCCAAAAATCAGATTTTTCATTAATTACTGTTTTGCCCTAAAACATTGTATTTTAATCATTTTAGTCCAAAATTGTCAAATACAATTCTAATTGATTCTGAATCAATCCTAAAATGATTTATACATGTCTAATACATGAAAATACAGTTTGCAAACCAAAGAAACTGAATTTCCAGAATTTTCCGAATGGTCCCTAAACTTTCAAGAATTTGCAATTTGGTCCTTTTTGTTCAAAACATGTCAAGATCAAATCCAAAAATTTCCAAATTTAATATACATCATATATACATCAAATATCATCACATATATGAAAATCACCAAATTTAGTGAAGGTTTAAAACCCTAATTTTATATTTCACAAATTAACAAAATTAACACCAAATTAATTAAATTCGATACTTTAATTCAATTCCCACAACACCAAACAAGCCTCACCATCATGAAACAACTCAAGAACAATTTTAGGTCAATCATGAGTGGCTAAGTAACTCTAGAATGGCAACTTCCATCAAATGGTTAAAAAGAATGCTTAATAAACAATTTAAAGCACTCTAAATCAATTTACATGCTTCCATCTTTCATCTAAGTTCTCAATCATCAAATCACATCCATAAAAGAGTAGAGAACAAACTAAGCTACACATGTTGAAGCTTAGTATGATAGAAATAATTTTCATGAAGGAAAAAGTAAGAAAAGACTTACTAAAATCTTGATTTTCCAAGCTTTCTTTCTTTCTTTCTCCTTTTTCGCTCTTTCTCTCTTTGTATTTGATTTTTAGGGTTCTTGAATTAATGAAACAAAAAAGAAAACAAGGTTTTATATATTTTTGCAAATTGCCGAGAATTTGAAAAAATAATAGCCAAGTAATTTTCAATTTTTGTTTCAATTTAAATTAAAAGGATAATGATTTAAATATTTGTGGTATAAATTCATTAAACATTTTAATGTTTATCACAAAATAACCAATTAAATCATGTCAATTTATCCAATAAAGATTGGCCACTTTATCCAATTAAAAAATGCCATTTATCTTACTTTAAAAAAAGTAAAAGATATTTATCATTTAATTAATTTAATTATTCAACATTGGAATAATTAAATAATTAAATAAAAAAATCTTAAATATATGTATTATATTTACATTAAATAATCAAAATACATATATTAATAATAAATGTCAAATATCACAATTCGACATTTAATAAATGGCCGAAATATCTCAAAAGCATATATTTTTGTTTAACTGTTAAACGACTTATAAATAATCAGTATTATTTATAAAAGTTACCCTAGTGCCCTACGAGTATATCTCATTAGTGAGACTCTCTAGGTTCAGGCATATCCATCACGAAATCCAATTTCGTGTCCATAATATACCCACCCGTAAATTATGATGAACACGGATAAAATCTCTGTACCATACAGGTCGAGGTCACTGCATATGTATAATCCTTCCGTCATGGGTATCCGGATTATCCCAAAGATATAGATATAAACGTCAAATCTCTTTAGGTATAATCCCGTCGACGATTCTATTAGCAATCTTTTAAATAACACTTAGAACTGATTTCTACGCTGTACCACGGGCCCATGGATTTAACAAATTGCTAATTCCATAATGGATACTTATGCTCTATACACAGAATTGAATCCTATCTTGATACGCACAAGATATTTTGAGGATCAGTCCACACCCAACGAACATGCGAAGGTCTAATCTAAATAGATCGGTGACGTGACTGCCATCAAAATGTGGAGGATACGTCATATATCCACAGTGGTATCTCAAGTCGGAGGATCATTATGCTCACTCAACCCGAGAAGATTCTTATTGACGTTGGTATACCATCTATTAAGGATCTTCGGCGAGTCGTTCAGTGTTTATCCGATATAAACACCTACGTGTCTATATGAGTCTCCCGAGACTAATGGTTCATTGAGAAACCATTAGAATCCATCATTCTAATATACGACACGTACCGGTCTCAACGGGTTTACTTACTGACCAAGTAATTGTAAACCTTGACCAGGAACAGTTAAAGAATGATAGTGTTATGATACTGCTCAATGTCAGTTGTGACGCTTTTGCAACTGTATCATAACCAATCACTTTATGGTCATTTACGTCTTTACCATATAATAAAAGAATTTATATTACAGAAACTGTTTATTTTATTCGTTAATAAAATATATACAAGAGTATTTATAGGGAAATACATAAGAAATTGGCGCTCAGAGCACCAACCCTAACATGAACCTCTTTGTAATCCTTCCAATGAATCCCTTGTCCATATATCCCTGAAAAAAACATCATAAACTGAGTTTTTCTAAGTGCATATCGGCGGTTCGAGTGCCAAGCGAATGAAATAGTTGCTTATTGACCCAAATTCTTTTTAATATATCCTTCTTAATACTCATATTATCTTTATTTATGTTAGGTCCCTCAAACTCATTCAATATCAACAATGTGGTTTGATTCGAGACAACGTGCAAAGGTGCAAAACATAGAAAAAAGAAGACCATATTTTTTTGTAAATGCCTATTAGCTCTCTTATTAATTTTGTTGATGTATTTATTAATAAAATATGAAGAGGCATCAAAAATCCTAATTAAATGACCTATTTTAAAGTAATTTAAAATTTATTTTGTTTTTTATATAATTTTTAACATTAATATTGACAACGAAATTAAATAGATTAAGTTTAATAAGCACTATAGCTTCAAATCATTCTATAATTGGAGAATTGGTAAAAGCTGTTGTGATTCTCTAATCAATGAAGAGTGTTTTATGAGAAAAAAATAAATACTCTCTATTACTAATTGAATAGAATTACAAGTATTACAAAACTTGTACAAAAAAACTCACATACTAACTACACTTTCTAAGTTCTCTTACTTGGAGTTTATTGTTAGGGATGATTTGAGCTCTCAATTTATAGTGAAACTCAAGCTCACTATTACAATCACTCAATAATTCACCTAAAACTATTTTGGTGGTTTGCACAATTGTCAAAAGTGATGATTTTCTTTTTGACAATGATGGCAATAATATTTGAAATTGTTGGCAAGTTGATGCAAGCTGGACACTTCAATTCTCCCCCTCCAGCTGCATCCGAAAAAATGATTTTCATCTGACAATTATCCCAATTATGTCTCTAGATAGCTCTAACTTATCCCGATTGACCACCTTTGTTGACATATCATCTGTGTCTCTGCACAACACATTTCACTGTCTCTACATAGTACTTTTCTGATGTTTCAATGCATAGTATAATTCATTGTGTCTCTGCACAATATTCTTCTGTTGTGTCTCTGTACAATACACTTCATTATGTCTTTGCACAATACTCTTTTGTTGTGTCTCTGCACAGTACACCTTATTGTCTCTGTAAATTACTCTTCTACTGTGTTCTGCACAACACAGTTACTCTACCATGTTTCTTCACCCATTTATTTTTCAATGCCTTCTTACCCTGTGAGAAACTCTATGACTCCCTCTCATCAATAAGCAGAATATGTTCGGATCCCGGATATCTGGTTGATGGAATCTTGCCTTGCTCAGATTTTCTTGTCTGAGGTCCACTGATTTCAGGAGGTCTGTCATCATCCAAATCTGTGGATGATCCTGTAGCTTCTAGTAGAGCGGGTTGTGGATCCCCTACTTAGCACTCTCTTCTGTAGCTTCCGATGGAGGGGGTTGTGTCTCCCCATGCTCGACATCCTCATCTGTCTCCTCTAGTTATACTTCTGAAATATCATGCACCATATCTATGGTCAATTGTAATGGTGCTGGTTCTGGATTTCCGCCGGCACTGAAATTGGAAGATATTTTTGGGTTTTTCCTTGTCTTCAATTATCTGGTCTTCAAGAAACTCTACATCATGTCTTCTGATGACCATCTTTTCCTTCGGAGCCCATAATATGTATCTAAATTCTCCATCTTCATAGCCTAGGAATATACATGGGTTTTCCTTGCATTGAGCTTCTGCCTGAGCTCATTGGATACATGTGCAACGACTAAACAATCGAATACTCTAAGGTGATAGTATGAAGGATTCTTACCAGACCAAATTTTCTCTGGAATCTCAAAATTTAACGGTACAGATGGTGATCTGTTAATCAGGTAGTAGACGATAAGAACATCTTCTCCTGAGAATGGCTTTGGCAGCTTAGCCATGCTAATCATGCTTTTGACTTTCTCTATAATGGTGCTCTTCATTCTTTCAGCTACACCATTATGCTATGGGGTGTGTGGAACAGTTCTCTCATGTCGAATACCGTGTTTCCTGTAGTAGGCATCGAACTCCTTGGAATTGTACTCTCCTCCATCGTCTGTACGGAGGCACTTCAGCTTCTTCTCTGTTTCACGCTCTACCATGGCGTGGAACAGCTATCCTTCATCTCCAGGAAATACACCCAGATTGTTCGAGAAGCATCATCAATGAAATTCAGAAAATACTTATTACCGTTAAGTGAATTTACCTCCAAGGGACCACAAACATCAGAGTGCACCAGACTAGGCAACTCTGATATTCTCTTCGAAGATAAACTAAATGAGACTTTGTGTTGCTTACCAAATAAATATTGAGTCTCTGGTTCACCAGCATCATTGGTAAGGACCTAGTACAGCATCATTGGTAAGCTCCTTCTTAGTGCACCACAAACATCAGAGTGCACCAGACTTTGTTGCAAGGACCTAGTACAGCATCATTGGTAAGCTCATTCTTAGTATGGGTAGACAAACCTCTCTCACTCATGTGACTGAGTCTCTGGTTCCACAGATTTTGAGAAATCACTTTAATAGCAATATTAAGGCTTTATGTACAAATATTCACATGAGTCTTGTATAGTGTGCCGCAAACATGTCCTCGGGCGACAACCATGGCACCATTTTTCATTCTCTATGTGCCATTTCTGAAATGACTCTTATAGCCCTGTTTGTCGAGGGCTATCCCCGATAGTACATTCAACCAAAACTATGGAACATGCAAGACATCTTTCAAGGTTAATGTACACTCAAAGTTTGTCCGCAGTTGAATATCACTAATTTCTGAGGAACTGATATTTCTCATCTTCACTGAACCAAAGTCTCATGCTTTGTATGTTATGAATAAATCTCAGTGAGGAGTGACGTGGTAGGATGCTGCAGTATCTACCACCCACTCAACATATTGGGTTACGATGTGAAGACATGTCTCTTCCTGCATGAAGCATATGACTACATCTCTGTAGGACAGAGAAATCGGCGACGCTGTTCTAGGCTCGCAGCCTAGTCGGGAGTACGGAATAGCCCATAGAGGAACTAAACCGGAGAATAATGGAGTCGCCACCCAGTGTGAACTGGGACAAAGATTTAAGGCCGCACTCGCTCCTTGCAAGGGAAGACCTCAAACCGTTGGGTTCGGAATGGTCTCTTACTTATGCCACTTGTAATGAACGGATTTGTGCAATAATTTAACTAAGTCTACGCGACATATATTCCCAACAGTATTCTAGATCTAATTCGCATTCATAAAAATAAATCATATATCTAAGTTTGCATGCTTTAAAAGTAAGTTATCATAACGGCAACACACGATAACACACAATAATCTCATGAGCATATTGAATTATCAAGCACGAAAAAATAAATAACGACCTAAACATAAATGTAAATTAAATTCCTAATGCGAAAGGAAATAACTAAATCATGCATAAAGAAATAACGTACTAACGACTAAATCATGCTTAAAAATAAATAAAATACTAACGACTAAATCATGCTCAAACATAAGGTTGGATGAAACGAAATATGTGTGTCTCTCAAGCGGTACGTGGTATTGTATCCCAAGTGCATACCGTACTACCGTCCATTCGGATTCGGCTATGGAATTTACGTTCGGATTTCCATCCGATATACCGCAAGAGAGAACACATATTCCATTCATCTGAAGGTCATATCATACACCAATCAACAATACTCATGCGAAGTAAAATAAGAAGATAAATAAAAAATAAATGAGAATAAATAAAAAGGGTGCCCTTAGGACTAACCTCTTTAGTCGTCTCTTGGAAGTGTGTTACGCGGTTGTCGGAAGGGTTGATGCTCTGCCACTTTTCCAATTTACTGGTTCGTTGTTTTCCTTTGTTGTTTCGCTGTTTGGGCTGCTGTTTTACTCCATTTTGTGACTATTTCTGGTCACGGTTTTGGCTTACGATTTTGCGGTAATTAGGGACTGTTTTCAGTGTAGTTTTCGGTGGTCAGGGGGTTGTGTTTTCAGTGCAGTTTTTGGTGTCTTAAGGGTGCTGTGCGGACTATTTTATTCGGTGAATGTGAGGCTGTTTGTGAGGCTGTTTGTGGTGTTGATTTAGGGACTGTTGTGAGTTGTTTTGTGTTTATTATACTCGGCTAGTGGGGGGCTTGCTGTTTGTTTTGACATGTTGAAAGGGGACTGATGTGGGCGTGTGGGGCGTGAAGGCAGGTGGCGTGAAGGGCTATGTGAGACGTGAAGGTGAGTGGCTTGCGTGAAGGGTGTTCCGTGTTGAAGGCTGATGCGTGAGTGGAGTGATGGTTTGTGTGAGGGATGAGGGCTGTGTTGAAGGATGATACGTTAAAAGGCTGTTGTCATTCTCAGACAGTTCCTGGTCAAGGTTTACACTACTTGGTCAGTATAGTAAACCCGTTGAGACCGGTACATGTCGTATACTGGAATATATGATTCCAATGGTTTCTCAATGAACCATAAGTCTTGGAGACTAGTATAGACGTGTAGGTGTTTATAGCGGATAACACTGAACGACTCACCGAAGATTCTTAATGGATGGTACACCAACGTCAATAAGAATCTTCTCGGGTTGAGTAGCACTTGTGATTCTTAGACTTGAGATGCCATTGTGGGCACATGAGATATCTTCTACACTTAGATGGCAGTCACGTCACCGATCTATTATATCAGACCTCCGCATGTTCGTTGGGTGTAGATAGATCCTCAGGTGTCCTGTGCGTATCAAGATAGGATCCGTCAGTTCTGTGTAACAGAGCATAGGTAGTCCATATGATTAGCAATCAGATAAAATCCATGGGCCCGTGGTACAATTTAGAAGTTAGTTCTAAATGTTCTTTTTGAGATTGCTAATAGAATAGTCGATTGGATAATCCCTTTAGAGATTTGACGTTTACATCTATATCTCTGGGATTTATCCGGATACCTGTGACAGAGGAATTATACATTTGCCATGACCTCGACCTGTATGATTCAGCGAGTTTATCCGTGATCGTCATAAATTACGGGTGGATAAATTATGGACACGAAATTGGATTTCGTGACGGATATGTCTGAATCTAGAGAGTCTCAATAATGAAATATACTCATAGAGCACTAGGGCAACAATTATAAATAATATTGATTATTTATAAAGTCGTTTAAAGGTTAAACGAAAATGCATGTGAAATGACCCGATAGTCATTTCTTAATTTTTGTGTATTTACATTTAATACTTGATTAATTAAATACACATTAATTAATTGTCAAATTGAGATATTTGACTAATATCATAAATGAATATATGTATTTGATATTTAATGTAAATATTATACATATATTTAATATATTTGTATTTAGTTAATTAATTAATTTATTTATTGTTAAATGATTAAATTAAAAATATAAATATCTTAAGTTTAGATATTTGTTTTAATGACTAATTTGCCTTTGTTGACTAAGTTGAAATATCATTAAAATGTAATGATCATTTTATCAACTTGTCTAATGAAATTCAAATGAAATGAAATTAATATAGCTTGTTTTTTGTTTAGGCCAAATTCGGCCAAGGCACTTTTGTAACAAGTATATATTGTTTTGTTCATATTCGGTAAATTCACATGAATATGATTTATGGTGTTTTATTTCATAATTTGATTATTGGATAATAAAATAAATAAGTTTATTTTATTAATCCGAGAAAAAGTTTTGAAATCGGAAAATTTGATTTTCCACAGTTTCCGATGCGTTACCGGATATCCGCAATAAAAACCCTACAAAATGGTATCAGAGCAAGTCTGATTCTAGGCCCCCTAAAGTGATTAGCTTGTTTGATTCAATGTTTAATCATGTTTTTAACTTTATACATGCATTTTATAATCTAATTTGATTAGATTTAGGGTGTATGACACTTAGCGGAAATCCCTAATTAATAAGGTTTTAATGTAATTAGTATTTGATGCATGTTATGTGGTCCGTCTTGTCAATACGGTTTATAAATATTTCTCTGTGACTACATCCGAGACCATGCCTCTGCTGTGAGGGTGTAGCCGATAAGAGATTTATTTATACCAAATGTATATCAGATACTAGATAAATTCAAGGGAAAGCGGAATCCTGAACGTGCCTTAGCTGTCAGGGTTACGCAAGTAACTTGAGTTTATCATTGACGAGTTTAACCTTGGAACGTCTCCTTGTGGGCCTGCCTTAGCAGCGACAACGAGAAACGACCAGGACCGGAAACCCAGGAGTCACTGGTGAGTGATTGACAAATGAGTTGTCTACCTGATGAATATACGTAGGCGAGATCGTGCCTCTACTGTGAGCTGAAATATATTCACGGGATCCACTATTTGTATTTAATTTAATTATTAAATCTTTGTATTATGTTTGGGGATTACAGTATTGCATGATTTAGTGGGAGGGGCATTTTTAGATTAAAAATCCATGATCTAGTTTATGCTTTTGATATTATAAGAAACTGCTAAAATTTCTGCTAACCGTTTTTCGTGATCTATATGATAGATTTGCGATGGCGGCACCATCCACCAATCAGTTTGCGCGTATGCTAGATGCGAACAAACTTAAAGGCGCTGATAACTTTGCAGATTGGGAATTGGATTTGAGGATTGTCCTCGATTCCGATAAATTGGGATATGTTCTTGAGGGTCCTGCTGCCCCTTGATGTGGCAGAGGATGCTACGCTACTACGGGAAAAACGTGAAGTCTTCCAAGCTTGGAAGGATGATGACTTAAAAGTTAAGTCATACATCTTAAGTTCGCTTTCACCAGGACTCAAGAAACAGTATTATGGCATGTCAGATCCCTATACTATGATGACTCGATTGAGACAGTCATTTGAGAACCAAGAACAAGTGATTGTTCATAAGGTCGCAATGGAATTGTTCCATGCGCGACTGGATGAGGGGCAAGCTGTTAGCCCACATATTCTTCAAATGATCGACTTGATCGATCAATTGAGGAAACATAATCTCATCCTGAATGACATTCTCGGAAGGAGTATCATTCTTGGTTCGCTCACAGCTTCTTATCGCCAATTTGTGATGTATTTCAACATGAATGGGATTATATGCACCTACCAAGAGCTACATAGGATGTTTCTCACGGCGGAAGAGGACCTCAAGAATGGAGTACCGACTAGCCCACCGAGACCCACTTCACTTTCTGCCTCTTCCCAGATTGGATCAAAGGGAAAGAAGAAGAAGGGTTTCGGTCCTCAACCACATGCAAAGATAGCTAAGCCCAAAAGGGCTTCTGAAGACAAGTGCCATCACTACAACAAAGTCGGGCATGGAAAAGGAACTGTCCTGACTACATAGCCAGCTAGGAGGGAGAGAGCATCTACATCAGGTACATTTATTTTTCCAGTTATTGATATATTTTTGGCTTGTGAAGCCTTACATCCAACTGGATTTTAGATTCTGCTTGTCCCATTCACATTTGCAATTCGTTGCAGGTGCTGAAGAAAGTAGAAGACTGAAGCCTGGAGAGATGCAGTTGCGATTCGGGAGTGGAGACTCTCTGGATGCAGTTGCAATGGGAGTATGCAAGATCTCATTGCGGAATGGGACACTTTTGTTAAATGACTGCCATTTTGTGCATGGATGTGTAGCTAATATTATATCACTTTTTGTATTAGATACAGAGGGCTTTTGTATTAATATAAGAATTGTTCTTTATATTTATATGATAAAAGTAATATTCAGATCCTTTGTTTTCCAAACCAGCATGGTCATTATACATTGCAAACTTTAAAAGATATTTTAAATACTGGAGTTAATAAACATAGTTTACCTGTAATTAATAATATTGACTATGGCATATGCGGCTGGGTCACATAGGCGTTAAATGCCTTACCCAATTGGTTAGGAATGGTTTGATACCAGATCTTACCATTGAATCTTATCAACTGTGAATCCTGTATTCAGGGTAAGATGACCAAAGCCCCATTTTATGGTGTTGGACACCGTGTCACTAACTTACTGGAACTCGTACATTCTGATATATGTGGTCCACTAAGTCAGACTGCTCACAGTGGTTATTTGTACTTCATTACCTTTACCGATGATTTGTCATGGTACGGTTATGTGTATTTGATGCGACATAAATCGGAAACTTTTGAAAAGTTCAAAGAATTCTGAAATGAAGTAGAAAAACAAACTGGTCAATATTTAAATGCCTTCGATCTGATCGAGGCAGTGAATATATGAGTGGTGAGTTCATGGATTATATGAAGGAGAATGAGATTCTCACTCAATGACTCCTCCAAGTACTCCACAACACAATGGAGTATCTGAGAGGAGAAATCGGACTTTATTGGATATGGACCGATCGATGTTGAGTTTCAAAGATTTGCCCTATTATTTATGGGGCTACTCTCTTTTAACAGCTGCACATCTTTTGAATAAGATTCCTTCAAAGGTTGTTCCTACGACACCGTATGAGATATGGTTCGGTAGGAGACCAAATCTTAGTTACATTAAGTTTTGGGGTTGTTCTGCCTATGTCAGGGTGGCTCAGCAAGATAAGCTTTCGCCTCGAGGGCAAAAGTTTAGGTTTGTCGGATATCCTTCGAATACGAGGGGATATATGTTCTATGATACCGAGCATCGAAATGTGTTCGTAGCTCACTTCGCAAAATTTCTAGAAGTAGAATTTTTTTCAGAAGGTGGTAATCATAGACAAGTTGAACTTGATGAAGTCCAACCTGAAAACAACGAACCAACGGAGGAACCTGAAGTTCAAGTAGATGAAAGACCTTCAACACACACACTCCGTAGGTCAGAAAGGGTATCTAGACCTCCTGAACGCTTGTATTTGATACAAGAAAAGAGTCTGGATGTTCTCTTAGTTGAAGAGACTGATCCTTTCACCTATAGAGAATCGATGTTGGACATCGACTCCGTGAAATGGCAAAGTGCCATGAAATCCGAGTTAGACTCAATGCATGAGAATCAAGTTTGGGACTTGGTTTCGCTTCCCGAAGGAATTGTTCCTATTGGTTGTAAATGGGTTTACAAGAGGAAACTCGGGCCTGACGGTAAGGTTGAAACTTACAAGGCCCGACTGGTAGCAAAAGGTTACACGCAGTGACCTGGCGTCGACTACGATGAAACTTTTTCACCAGTAGCAATGCTTAAGTCTATTCGGATTTTGATTTCTATAGCTGCGTATCATGACTACGAGATTTGGCAAATGGATGTCAAAACGGCTTTTCTGTATGGATTTCTTGATGAAGAAATCTATATGGAACAGCCGGAAGGTTTTGCGTCCAGCGAAAACTCGGGTATGGTATGTAAGCTTAAGAAGTCTATTTATGGACTTAAACAAGCTTCACGAAGTTGGAATCTTCGATTCGACGAGATTATTAGATCGTCTGGTTTTCTCAAGAATTCGGAAGAATCATGTGTGTATCAGAAGGCCAGTGGGAGCATGGTCGTATTTTTAGTCCTATATGTTGATGACATCCTAATCATTGGGAATGATTTAGGTATGTTACAAAGCGTCAAAGCGTACCTCTGTAAGAATTTCTCCATGAAGGACCTGGGAGAAGCTTCTTATGTTTTAGGGATAAAACTCTATAGAGATAGACAAAGGAGGCTGATTGGGTTATCCCAATCAACGTACATAGATAAGATCTTGGAACGGTATAATTTTGGTAACTGTAAGACAGCAAACATACCGTTCAGACATGGGATTCATCTTTCTAAGAAGATGAGTCCACAAACAGAATATGAGAAGGTTAGAATGTCTAACCAACCTTATGCTTCGTGTTTTGGTAGCATAATGTATGCCATGTTATGTACGAGGCCTGATATCAGTTTCGCTGTTAGCGTAACTAGTAGATATCAGTCCAATCTAGGTAATGACCATTGGATGGCCATTAAACATATCCTCAAGTATCTTAAAGGTACTAAGGATAAGTTAATAATTTATGGAGGAAACGAACTGCAAGTTAACGGGTATACGGATTCCAATTTTCAATCGGATCCCGATGATAGAAAGTCTACATCTGGATTCGTATTTACCCTTAACGGAGGTGCAATTTTTTGGAAGAGTTCCAAACAGGGATCGACAGCAGATTCCACCACTGAGGCGGAATACATTGCAGCTTCTGAAGCTACAAAGGAGGCTTTGTAGATAAAGAACTTTGTCACAGAATTGGGAGTTATCCCAAGTATCGAGAATGTGATTCCGTTATAGTGTGATAATACTGGAGCCATTGCGCAAGCAAAGGAACCGAGGGCGCATCAGAAGTCGAAGCATTTGGAATGAAAGTACCACATCATTCGAGAGATTGTGTCGCGAGGGGATATTGTCGTGTGTAAGGTACCTAGTGAAGATAATGTAGCAGACCCGCTAATGAAGGCCATACCTCCGAAGCTGTTTGATAAACACGTGGAGTCAATTGGTATTAGATACAATCGTTATTGGCACTAGAGCAAGTATGAGTTTTTGTTGGGGTTGGTGCTCACAGCGCCAATTCCCGGTTGTATTTCTTTATGAATACTTCTGTAAAACATTATTATTTTGAATAATATATGCAGTTTCTATAATATAATGTATCTTTAAATATGGTAAAGACGTAATGACCTTAGAATGACTAGTCATGGTGCAGTTGCAAAAGCGTCGCAACTGACATTGAGTTGTATCATGACATTGTCATTCTCAGACAGTTCATGGTCAAGGTTTACACTACTTGGTCAGTATAGTAAACTCGTTGAGACCGGTACATGTCGTATACTGGAATATATGATTCCAATGGTTTCTCAATGAACCATAAGTCTTGGAGACTAGTATAGACGTGTAGGTGTTTATAGCGGATAAACACTGAACGACTCACCGAAGATTCTTAATGGATGGTACACCAACGTCAATAAGAATCTTCTCGGGTTGAGTAGCACTTGTGATTCTTAGACTTGAGATGCCATTGTGGGCACATGAGACATCTTCTACACTTAGATGGCAGTCACCTCACCGATTTATTAAGATCAGACCTCCGCCTGTTCGTTGGGTGTAGATAGATCATCAGGGTGTCCTGTGCGTATCAAGATAAGATCCGTCAGTTCTGTGTAACAAAGCATAGGTAGTCCATATGATTAGCAATCAGATAAAATCCATGGGCCCTGGTATAATTTAGAAGTTAGTTCTAAATGTTCTTTTTTTTGAATTGCTAATAAAATAGTCGACTGGATAATCCCTATAGAGATTTGACGTTTACATCTATATCTCTGGGATTTATCCGGATACCTGTGACGGAGGAATTATACATTTGCCATGACCTCGACCTGTATGATTCAGCGAGTTTATCCGTGATCGTCATAATTTACGGGTGGATAAATTATGGACACGAAATTGGATTTCGTGACGATATGTCTGAATCTAGAGAGTCTCAATAATGAAATATACTCGTAGAGCACTAGGGCAACAATTATAAATAATATTGATTATTTAAAAGTCGTTTAAAGGTTAAACGCAAAATGCATGTGAAAGGACCCGATAGTCATTTCTTTAATTTTTGTATATTTACATTTAATACTTGATTAATTTAAATACATATTAATTAATTGTCAAATTGAGATATTTGACTAATATCATAAATGAATATATGTATTTGATATTTAATGTAAATATTATACATATATTTAATATATTTATATTTAATTAATTAATTAATTATTTAATTGTTTAATGATTATTAATTAAAATATAAATATCTTAAGGTTTAGATATTTGTTTTAATGACTAAGTTTCCTTTGTTGACTAAGTTGAAATTATCATTAAAATGTAATGATCATTTTATCAACTTGTCTAAATGAAATGAAATTAATATAGCTTGTTTTTTGTTTAGGCCAAATTCGGCCAAGGCACTTTTGTAACAAGTATATATTGTTTTGTTCATTTAGGGTTTAGATAACCTAATACACTTTATCAAACTCCATTAAAACAAAAGCTTAGAAGGTAGAGAGAAAGGAAAAGAAAAATCAAAGAAATCTTGGAATTTAGTATGTATTTCCAACCTTCCATTAGAGAGTAAATTGTTCCTCTTGTTGTGGGCTTCAGTTGGTGATGTTCTTGAGTTTTTCTATTCTTTATTCTTTGTATTTTTCATGGATGAAAGTTTGATGAAGGTGTAATGCATGTATGATGTTGGAAGAATGTTACTAGTGTAGTAATAAGCATTCTTTTGTAAGTTTGATAAACTTGTTGCTAATCTAGAGTTTTTGACCCACTCTTAAATGACCTATATTTGATCTTTAGTTGTTTCATTGTGTTGAGACTTGATTTGGATGGAAGAAACATGATTGAAGTAATTGATTTAACCAATTTGGTCAAATTTGTCCAATTTGAAGAAATTGAAAAATTAGGGTTCAAAAACACTTCCAAATTTGGGGTTTTTCATTTATATTGTGTATTTGGATGTGTATATGATGCATGTAAAATATTGGGTTGATTGGATTTTGCCTTGATGTGTTTTGAACCATGAAATTGCAAAATGCACATTTGCCCACCTAAAGGAGGCTCTCGGCCAAGGGTGAATTTTTGGGGTTTTTTGTTGCAAATTGTATTTTTATATTTGGGACATATTAAATTCATCCTAGAAATGATTTAGAATCATTCAAAATTATTTTGAACAATTTCGGATTAAAATAACCAAAATGTTATGTTTAAGGGTAATTCGGTAAATTCACATGTGTATGATTTATGGTGTTTTATTTCATAATTTGATTATTGGATAATAAAATAAATAAGTTTATTTTATTAATCTGAGAAAAAGTTTTGAAATCGGAAAATTTGATTTTCCACAATTTCCGCTGCGTTACCGGATATCCGCAATAAAAACCTTACACTGAGTTGATGATGTAGTGGGCCTCGACCCTGGGATGCATCCCAGAACTGCAACTGATGATGTAGTGGGTCTTCGACCCTGGGACGCATCCCGGAACTATAACTGTTGATACAGTGGGTCCTCGACCCTGGGACGCATCCCAATAACTGTAACGGACAACGAAGGCCTCGACCTTGGGACGCATCCCAAAACTGATGATGTAGTGGGTCCTCGACCCTGGCACACATCCCGGAACTACAATTGATGGCGCAGTGGGCCTCGACCCTAGGACGCATCCCGGAACTGCTAACAACGGGGGCCTCGACCCTGGGACGCATCCCAATACCGCTGACAATATGGGCCTCGACCCTGGGACGGATCCCAAAACTGATGATGATGTGGGCCTCGACCCTGGGACGCATCCCAAAACTGATACTGGTGCGGGCCTCGACCCTGGGACGCATCCCCAAAACTGATATTGATGCTGATGTGGGCCTCGACCCTGGGACTCATCCCCAAAACTGATATTGATGCTGATGTGGGCCTCGACCCCGGGACTCATCCCCAAAACTGATACTGATCCTGATATAGGCCTCGACCCTGGGACTTATCCCCAAAACCGATACTGATGCTGATATGGGCCTCGACCCCGGGACTCATCCCCAAAACTAATATTGATGATGATATAGGCCTCGACCCTGGGACTTATCCCCAAAACCGATATTGATGCTGATGTGGGCCTCGACCCCGGGACTCATCCCCAAAACTGATACTGATGCTGATATAGGCCTCGACCCTGGGACTTATCCCCAAAACCGATATTGATGCTGATGTGGTGTTGCATACCAACATATTGTACTGCCTCTCACGAGATAATTCTGATAGTTAAACATATTTTCGTCCTCAACGGATGCTTTCTGTCGAAACCAGAGAACCTTCAAAGTACTTAATATACTCAAATCCGCTCGTCTGAATGAGTGATTTGAACTAGACTCCTAGTGTGTGTGTGCCAAGGCTCTTTCGTAACTTAATCCTTAAGTAAGCCAACTCGATGATTTTGTCTCGGAGAATTGGATCAGTGGGTCTAACTAACCGAGATGTCTTGATCATACTCTGTGATTACTTCCTCGTACTCAACATGATATGGTTTTCTTCTTCTTTTCTTTCGTCTCTTTCTTTTCTTTCTTTTCATTTTGAACTTCTTCTTTTTTCTCTTTTTCTTTTTCTTTTTCTCTTTTCTTTCTCTCTTTTTTTCTCGACACACCTACCCTTTAAGGTAGCATTTCTCCTCATGGTGGTCCTAATACTCGCCCATGAGTAGCGTCACGCTTATCGGTTATAGGTGGTCTATATTTTTTTTCTTTTCAGAGACTTTTCTTTGTTTCCAACCATATCATATATCGTAACATAAGTAAACCAGGATGGACATCTAGGCAAACGGTCATTCACTGATCCGCCATCTCTTCAACTAGTCACTTCACCGACCACTCAGGCTTCTACTGCTAAAATCCCGTAATCGAGTGCTCGTGAGTCTAGCCGAGATCAATCCACTCAGAATACCAGATAAGAGCACATCTCGCACTTATCGTTTCTAAGGTTTCACCCTACAACAAACAATTTCATCACCGGACATATGCTTAGCCATCAAGGACTTCTCTCTTTCTATCTCTTTTTTTTTCACTCACTCCATTGGAATTCTTCCTTTCAACTGCGGACTTCGCCCCCTGGGGTTCATTCCTGAAAACCAATACTGTCGTCGGCCTCAACCCTAGGACTCATCCCCAAAACTAATACCGAGGTGGGCCTCAACCCTGGGACTCATCCCCGAAACTGATACTCATATGTTGCTGCTTCTGGTTGACTTCCATTTGCCGCTTTCTTATTTTCTTCTTTGAAACCTGTGAATACAAAACAAAACAACAGAATAAAAACGCGTGCATGCGATATGTATGTATGCATGCGTGGAGGTACTCCATGTTCCTGATGGGTTAGACCCTCATTGTGCTCTTTGGCGCCATGTGCCTACGCATGTCTCTGATCGCCTCCTGGGTCTGTTTATAGTTTCCTCCTGCTGGTTCTCTTCTGGTGATTGTGCAGTTCTCTTTTGTCTGGAACCTGCAAACACAGAACAAACACAAAAATTGCAAGTATGTTACGCGTATGCATGAATTTCCTATTCCGTTGGGTTAGGTCTTCCGCCAGTTCTCCCAGTAACTGCTCTGTCTCTTCTTCCTTAGGCGAAATATTGCTTCAGTTTGTCCACGTTGATTGGCTCGGCGAACTCATTACCTTCTGAGTCTGACAGTCTCACTGCCCCGTTTCCTATTACCTTCTTGACTACGTATGGCCCTTCCCAGTTAGGTCTGAACTTTCCTCTCGGGTCCATCATTAACGGTTTTGACTGCTTAAATACCAGATCCCCCTCTCTGATCTTATTAGGACGCACTTTTTGCTGAATGCCTGGGCCAATCTCTTCTGGTATAACTGCATATGATGTAATGACTTTATTCTCTTCTTATCGAGCAATACCAACTGTTCAAATCTCTGCGAGGCCCATTCTTGTAACTCTGCTTCTACTAATACCGTCATGGACTGTATCTCATCTTCCACCAGCAGTTTTGTTTCCGTTGCCTTTCGAGCTTCTCCTTTTCTTAAACACTTCAGCTGAATGTCATTCGCTTGTCTTTTGTATAGTTCTCCCTTCAAACTCACATATTGAGAAGCCACTTCTGAATGGCTATCTTGTCTTTTCTGCTTGCTTCTTTCGGTAATTCCCCGTGTTCTAAGTATCGTTGAATATCATAGAACCAGGGTTGAATGCTTTTGTCAAATATACTCACATCATGCAGATTGAAAGGAAGGGATTCAGGCAGGTAAGTGAAATGAACGTCTTTATTATTATTAAGGAAAAGATTCGAACAAGTAGACGAAGTCAATGTCCTTATTATTAATAAATGCTGGATCACATTTGAAAAAGATCAGGGAAACAAACATCTCCATAATTTGTAACTTCGTCTTCCTCCGTCTTCTTGCTTCATTCGACCATCAGATTCTCCAAGTGCAGTAGTTCTTTTTCCCATTTACTTCCCCTTTTTGCAACCTCCTTCTCGTCATTGTCCGAGAAGTTTTCCCAGAAATTCCCCCTCTGCTCTATTTCACCTTTACCACTGTTGTCCCATATCCCCATGCGAGAAGTTTGGTGGTTATGAGTTTGGAGGACAAGGCTGTCAGATAGGCCGGAGTTGATCATGTGGGTGGGTGGAGGTTTTCTGTGCGTGTTGAGTTGTTCTTTTTCTGGGTCGGGTATTTTATGGGAATCAATGAGGTTTTGGATCTCAAGCCTAAGGCGGGTACAGTTGTCGGTTCTGTGGCCTTTTGCTGAGGAAGGTAACAGTAATGGTTCAGGTTAAGGTAGCGTGGAACAGAGTTTGGAAGTGGTTTAGGCTCTAAGAGATTTAGGAGTCCTTGCCTTTTCAGCTATTCAAACACCTCTGACAAAGGTCTACCAAGATTGGAGAATCGTCTGTTTCTGATAGGGGCAACCTCAGAGGGAGTGGGTTTGCTCCTTGAAGGTTCCCCAATGGTCTTTCCATTCTGGTTGCATAGCTTTCTATTATTGGCTATACGGGGTACGGTCAAACTGGCCACAACATTGGTCAAAACTTGCAATTGCTCAGTAATTTTGGTTACTTTGGTCTCCAATTGATCCAGGCGGGATCCCTTGTTGACTGACTCGCTCATGTTGGCTGACGGTCTTTTGACGAGTCTTCTTACTTTCTTAACCCAACGGGTATCTATGATGGCTTTTAGACACAAGGGTTAACATGATGCGTGTATGCATGAGGTGCATGAGATGTGTGCGATGTATGGAATATATAAGTCGACCCATTATCATTTTAAAGCATTCAATCATACTATTGCGCGGTGCAAACTTGTCCCAGTTGAAAAGGCCCAATAGGTTTACACTTTTGCGATAAAATGGCTAAACAACTTCAAATGATAAAAGGCCTAAACATAGAGTGGCCCATCGGCATTTTAGAAGCTTTTGGCCCAATTGCCATAAATCACGGACTCGTCCCAGTTTAAATGGCCCAACAAGCCCATACCTCATGACAAAAAGTCCAACTGAATCCAAATGACGATGGTCCTAAATGCAAGCATAAAAGGATAGTTTATATTGGTCCTACGACTATGGTTCACATGTGGGTTTATGAGGATGTAGACAAAAGCTCTCGCTGACGAATGATTGCCCACAACTAGGACTCCCCACTCAAGGGTTCAAGCGACCAAGTGAGCACACCTTTTTTATACCTTAAGGTACGTGCCAACGAGTTATGGTGTATGACTGACTGTCAAATGGATTTCCTATTATAGATTCCCCAGAGGGAGGGTGTAGCGATCTCTCTTAAATACCCAAGCCTCTTAGGCTCTTATCGCCTTGGTGACAGGAATAAACAACAAGTCCTCCAAATTAGTCCGTCACAGTGAGCTACGGGTAAATGATTATCTAGGTGCCTTCACAGCTTTTCCTTATAGAAATGTAGTGAATGAAGGAAGACACCAAACCATTACCTAGCCTTAATAATGCCTTTGATTAAACCCCTTCAACCCACAGTAGACACAGTGAACTAAAGCACAAATCACAAACATTACAAGACATTATTTCGGGGCCGATTCTCTATCCCCAGTAGAGTCGCCAAACTGTAGGACACAGAAATCAGCGACGCTGTTCTAGGCTCACTGCCTAGTCGGGAGTACGGAATAGCCCATAGAGGAACTAAACCGGAGAATAATGGAGTCGCCACCCAGTGTGAAATGGGACAGAGATTTAAGGCCGCACTCACCCCTCGCAAGGGAAGACCTCAAACCGTTGAGTTTGGAATGGTCCCTTACTTATGCCACTTGTAATGAACGGATTTGTGCAATAATTTAACCAAGTCTACGCGACATATATTCCCAAGAGTATTCTAGATCTAATTCGCATTCATAAAAATAAATCCTATATCTAAGTTTGCATGCATTAAAAGTAAGTCATCATAACGGCAACACACGATAACACACAATAATCTCAAGAGCATATTGAATTATCAAGCACGAAAAAAATAAATAACGACCTAAACATAAATGTAAATTAAATTCCTAATGCGAAATGAAATAACTAAATCATGCATAAAGAAATAACGTACTAACGACTAAATCATGCTTAAAAATAAATAACATACTAACGACTAAATCATGCTCAAACATAAGGTTGGATGAAACGAAATATGTGTCTCTCAAGCAGTACGTGGCATTATATCCCGAGTAAAGACCGCACTACCGTCCATTCGGATTCGGCTACGGAATTTAAGTCCGGGTTTCCATCCGATATACCGCAAGAGAGAACACATATTCCATTCATCCGAAGGTCATATCATACACCAATCAACAATACTCATGCGAAGTAAAATAAGAAGATAAATAAAAAATAAAGGAGAATAAATAAAAAGGGTGCCCTCAGGTCTAACCTCTTTAGTCGTATCTTGGAAGTGCGTTACGCGGTTGTCGGAAGGGTTGATGCTCCGCCACTTTTCCGATTTACTGGTTCGTTGTTTTCCTTCGTTGTTTCGCTGTTTGGGCTTCTGTTTTACTCAGTTTTGTGACTGTTTCTAGTCACAGTTTTGGCTTACTATTTTGCGGTAATTAGGGATTGTTTTCAGTGCAGTTTTTGGTGGTCTTAAGGGTGCTGTGCGGACTATTTTATTCGGTGAATGCGAGGCAGTTTGTGAGGCTGTTTGTGGCGTTGATTTAGGGACTGTTGTGGGGGCTGTTTTGTGTGTATTATACTCGGCTAGTGGGGGGCTTAATGTTTGTTTTGACGTGTTGAAAGGGGACTGCTGTGGGAGTGTGGGACGTGAAGGCAGGTGGCGTGAAGGGCTATGTGAGACGTGAAGGTGAGTGGCTTGCGTGAAGGGTGTTGCGTGTTGAAGGCTGATGCGTGAGTGGAGTGATGGTTTGTGTGAGGGATGAGGGTTGTGTTGAAGGCTGATGCGTTAAAGGGCTGTTGGTTTGTGGAGGGTTTATTGGTGCATGAATGGAAGTAGTTTTGTGGAGGGCTTATGGTGCGTGAATGGGAGGCTAGATGCGGCAGTAGGGGAAGGCTATCTTGATTGTGTTTTTGCGTGAATCCACTAGGGCTTCTAAGGTTGGTTTTGGCTTCTTTTTATAGGCAAAGGGGTGGGGCTTGTCCTTGTATGAGAAGGGAAGGAATATTGCAATTATGGGGAGTATCTCCTAATTAGTGTGCTATAAGGAAAAATATATTTAATTAGGGATGTGATTTAATTTGCTTTGATTTGATCTCTTTCAATTATGAATATGATTTGATTTGATTTGATTTGATTTCTTTAATTTGGGAAGGTGATTTGTCTTGATTTTAGCATGTGTTTAATGTGTTATTTTATTATTTTGGATATGTTTGGGCGTGCATTAGGTCTTTTGGGCGTGGGCTTGGTCTATTTTGGTGGGCTTGGCGTGTGGCTTGGTGGTGTGGGCTTGGTGTGTGACTTGCGGGGTTTGGGCTAAGGATGTCTTTTAAAACAGAGGTCCAACAAGCAAAACCAGAAGCTAAGCAAGCGAATTAAATCCAACAAAGTGTCAATTTCTGACTCTTCCTTTCCGACGTCCGTTTCCCGCGAACTTCCACAACTTAAAGAGTAGTGCCTCTATGTGAGACTCATCATCGGGACTTATATGCAAAAATACAGTGCCTACAATCTCCTTGGATAATTACTAGTGTCTCTCTTTCTTTATTCTTTTGCTGGTAATTGCCTTGGCCCTACTCTCGTTGTAGTTTTCGGCAATTCTTCTTTAAGTGGCCTTATATGCCATAATAATAGCACTTATAGGTAGGCATCCTTCTATCTGATGATCTACCTCTAGTTGTGCTTCTGCCTCTCCATTTTTCTCTTCCTTGATGTCTTCATTGAGTCTCTGTGATGAAGACTTCTATCTATTCTGAGCCAACATATTTTATCTTGGACTCTTCATTTGATATGGTATTTTTTTACCATAGACATGGTAAGTTTGCCTCCTGGAGCCGAATTGCTAAGAGTAACCACCAATATCTCCCAACTATCAGGAAGAGAACTAAATATTACTAGGGCTTGTACTTTATCTCCCAAGTGCATTTCTATTGGAGACAGTTGATTCACAGGCTCTGGAACTCATCGGTGTGTTTTGCAACGGAAGTTCTACTCTGTATCTTCAAATTCACCAAACGCCTCATTAACATAGCTTTATCCTAAGCTATCTTGGCCTGGTACATGTCTTCCAGTTTTATCCATATTTCGCAGGCATCTGTATCCTTTGCTACGTGGTGGAAGACACTGTGACCGATCCACTGCCTAATCTGACTAAGAGTTATGTTGTTGAGTTTATTTCAGTCACACTATTTGACAGATTCTGGTCTCACTCCTTTCACCTCGATCATATCGTACAAATCTTTACAGTATAAATAATTTATCGTCTAAGGTCTGCGGAGGGAGTAATTAGTTGCTGTCAGCATGATCATCGCACCGGAAGAGGAATCTTCCATAAGTTTAACGTTTAAAATGAAAATAGGATAAAATCATGGTTGATTTCCATAAATTGGAGTTCACAGTTACGTCCGAAATTGTCAAAAATGATGGATTTGACTATTCGTTCGTCTAAATTCGATACAAATACCGATTTTTAAATTTCTAAAACTTCTGAGGCTAAAATATAAATTCCAGAGACATCATGGGGCTCAATGAAATTTACCAGTTATACTGACGTGGCAGAAAATGGGACCGTCTTGTTGATGTGACGGACATGTGTCGATCACGTGATAGATGATGTGTCATACTATTTGTTGATGTGGCGCTGATTGTACGCTAGCGTGGCGCTGACTGTTCGTTGATGTGGTGTTGACTGTGCGCTGATGCGACAGTGACTGTGCGCTGACGTGGGATATCTTCAAACTCTGGAGCGTGTTCAGTGTGTGGTGCGCTTGAAGGCGCATGAAGAAGGCTTTGTTTGGTGCGTGCGGAACGTGAGCCTTCCTTTTTTTTTACGATTTGATCATCGGAAAATACCATTGTGCTCTTCTCGACGGGAAAAAGCTGATGGTATGGTCAAAACTAATTTTTGACAATTTTCTTGAAACCCGAATTTTCTGAACCAAGTTTCGTTCTTCACCTCCAGGATCCCCAACGTATAACTAAAGCTACTGATACCACTTGTTGTGATTCTCTGATCATTGAAGAGTGTTTTGTGAGGAAAAATAAATACTCTTTAATACTACTTGAATAGAATTTACAAGTATTACAAAACTTGTACAAAAAAACCTCACACACTTGGAGCTTACACTTTCTATGCTCTCTTACTTGGAGCTTACACTCTAAGCTCTCTTACTTGAAGCTTCTTGTTGGGGATGATTTGAGCTCTCAATTTATAGTGAAACTAAAATTCACTATTACAACCACTCAATAAATGCACTTAAAGCTATCTTGGTGGTTTGTACCATTATCAAAAAAATTATGTTCTTCTTTTTGATGATGGTGGCAATAATCTTTGAAATTATTGGTAAGTTGATGCAAACTGGACACTTCAAAAGCAATTACACATTACAATTGCTTGCATGTACGGTTTGCATCTAGAACCTTCAATTGGAAAAATTATATTATGTTTCGGATGAATATGTCATCTCTCTCACAACAGCTGGATCCCACAACTGTGTAGGACCCAACTACTGTGAGAGAGATGACATATATACCTGAAACATGATATACCACCTCCTTCAGTTGAGGCTTAGTTCTCTTACTGTTGTCTACTTATTAGTTATTAGAATGATTCAAAGGCTTAAATTACCGTACAAATGATAATTAAGCTAGAGCAAAGCGTTGCTGGGGGCCGCATAAATTAAATGCCGACCTTCAATATTCTAATAACTGAACGCCAAATGCAAATCATTAATCATAAGCATCCAAGACATTTGGCTTATGTTTGGATTGATAGAAGTTGATAAAATATAATGAAATATAATTTAAAATATTTAAAATTTATTATTTAGATTGATAGAAGGGAATGAAAAGGAATGAAAGGGGATGAAAGAGAGTGTAATAAAAATGGACATTGAGCCATTGAAAATGAATCGTCTAAATCGGAGGTCGGGGATAAAACAAACTTTAAAAAAAAAAAAAATTTGTGAAGATAAATTTACCCTTAATAAAATAATATTAAAATATTTATCTTTTTTACTTTTATATGATTGCATTTCATTCTATTACTATTTATTTACAAAATAATTTTTTAAAACATTATATTATAAACCTTTTTTCTTCCAAAATAATATTATAATATATTATTTTTCGTTCCAATCCATTAGATTACATTTCATTATAAATCATTTTTTCTCGTGAATCCAAACATATAATATTATTAAATGAAAGCCCAATGTAAACTCTCTCATACTAAGAGAACGCTTACTTGATATAAATCTATTTGAACGTCTTTGACTCTTTCAACGCTGAAATTTGTTCAGTTTTATTTTTTAACGAGATATACAAGACAAGGATTTAATGCTGATATGATTTTGTGTTAATTTTTTAACAAATCCTGACTAATAATTATTGGATAAAAATATAAGAAAAGAAAAAAGAAAAAAAGAAAGAATATTAATCACATATGAATATAAATGCACTTATGACAGAAAATTATCAAAATATAACCACAAAAATTAGGATTCTCAAATAGTCTTAGTGATCTTATACGGCGTGTTTGTGAATGATAGTTTATTATTGGGATTCAACTATTATGGTATCTTAACCTGTTACAATCTAATTACTTTCATGAATTTTATTTAAGAAAAACTCGTATGATGAGGGAATCATGATCATTTTGTGTGTATATCATTACTCATTTATTACAATTTATAGAATAATAACATTTATACCTGGACAAAAAATAAAGTAAAATAAATGATAACTTCTGCCTACAAAAAAAAAAAAAACTCTATGTAGCAAATTGAGAGGGAAGAAAATTCAGCTTCAATTTTAATTCCTTTTTTTTTAATACATCATTACTCTTACTCTAAATGAGGAGGCAGCAAATGCAGAATAATTCTACCATAGCAAAAAATAAAACAAACTAGTTCAAAGCCCTAAGAATAGTAATGAACAACAAACAAGCAATAAAAATAAAGATGGTACATGTCCAGAAATTTAGATTCTCCATTAAACGGCCGGCCCAATCAAGCACTATAAATATCTAAATTAAGGGAGTGTTATGCACTCCAGCTCGTGCACAAAATTAAACATCAGTCCTAGAAATGAAAATTCTTAGCTTCCGATTTGTTTTTGTTCTTCTATTATCATATCATTGTTGGTTAACTTCAGCCCATAATCATCAAACAACTAAGAATTTTGTTCAGTGCCTCTCTCTTTACTCTCATAACTCCATCTCTATTTCTAAAGTAATTTACACCCAAAACAATTCCTCATATTCATCCATATTGGATTTTTCTATACAAAATCTCAGGTTCTCAACACCCACCACCCCGAAACCTCAAGTCATTGTCACCCCATTTCATGAATCCCAAGTTCAAGCGGCCGTTAAATGTTCCCGAAAGCTTGGCTTACAAGTTAGGGTTCGAAGCGGGGGTCATGACTACGAAGGCCTTTCTTACGTTTCTCACATCCCATTCGTCCTCGTTGACTTGATCAATCTCAATTCAATCAACGTGGATGTAGATGACAAAACAGCTTGGGTTCCAGCCGGCGCAACACTAGGCCAACTTTACTACAAAATTGCGGAGAAAAACACAACTCTAGCCTTTCCAGGCGGTGTCTGCCCCACTGTTGGTGTTGGTGGACACTTTAGTGGTGGAGGTTACGGTTTAATGTTGCGTAAATTCGGCCTCGCGGCTGATAATGTTATTGATGCACACTTGATTGACGCTAAAGGTAGGTTCTTGAATAGAAAAACTATGGGAGAAGATTTATTTTGGGCTCTCCGAGGAGGTGGAGGAAATTTCGGAGTCGTAGTTGCTTGGAAAGTAAGGTTAGTCACTGTTCCGCCAACAGTTACTGTATTCGGAGTCTTCAGACCCTTAAAGATCCTTCACAAATACCAGCAGGTTGCTGATAAGCTTCACGAGGATTTACTCATTGATGCCATCTTACTAAAACAGAATTCAACTGTGGTGGTTTCTTTATCGTCCTTGTTTCTTGGCGGTGTCGATAGGTTGATTCCGTTGGTCCAGGAGAGGTTCCCAGAGCTCGGTTTGACGAGACAGGACTGCACGGAAATGAGCTGGATTGAATCTGTACTCTTCTTTCACGGGCAGCAAAACAGAACGTCATTGAATGTGTTGCTTGATAGGAACAATACTCTCACCAAAACTTTCCATAAAGGAAAATCTGACTTTGTTAGTGAGACTATTCCTGAAAGTGCCCTGGAAGGGGTAGCTGATTTGTTTTCTGAAGACGAGGCACAGAAAGCTTTGATGGTTTGGATTCCTTACGGAGGAAAAATGAGTGAGATTCCGGAACATGCAATTCCGTTTCCGCATAGAGCTGGAAACAAATTCAAGATTCTATATTTCGTGGATTGGAGAGAAGAAGGAAATGAAGCAGCGCAAAGGCACATTAATTGGATTAGGAAGTTGCATAATTACATGACTCCTTATGTTTCTAAAAATCCTCGAGCGGCTTATGCTAATTACAGGGATCTTGATATCGGAACAAATAACTACAATGGCCGTACAGGCGTGAAACAAGCCAGCATTTGGGGCAAGAAATATTTCAAGAACAATTTCAACAAGTTGGTACGTGTGAAAACAAAGGCAGACCCTGGTGATTTCTTTAGAAATGAACAGAGCATCCCATCACTTGCATCTTGGAGGAAGAAGAAAGATGATTAGATATTTTATATATTGTTTCGAATTCACTGTTTTAAACTTGTTAAAAATTTGCTGATTGTGTTTATTTTTTTAGTGTCGTAAAAGTTTGTGTTTTAATGATAATTTTTTAAGTAATTCTGATTATTATTTAATGGCATATTAATTTATTAATTTCTCTTTATTATGGTTCGTGATTGATTATATTTTCACGGTAAAAGAAGAATGCTGGCTGAAATTATTTTGGATCATCGTAATATAAAGCATACTAGGGGAAAAAAATCTAATTTAGGTAGACTATAATTGACTCAAAAAGTTTATTACGAAATAAAAATAATTGTGTAAAAAATGACTTGTGTACCATCTTTTTAAGATGGAGACTATAATTTTACAATAATAATAAATAGCCTGGAAAATTAGTTTCAATGGTCTCACTGAAATTATCTTTAAAAATACAAGAACTTAGAATAATCAAGAAATAAAGAGTCTTTTTTTTTATGGAAATGTTGGAAATCTCGTCGCCACACCACATGATGACGCAGAATAAATAAAATTTCTGATTATCTCAGACTCTTACAAGAAATACACAGCTTGTACTCAAATCCATAACCTGACAATCAAATCTCAAAGTATTTGCTACCAAATCACAATCCTTCGGGCAAATAAATCGTCTTTTTGATAATGTTGGTTTGGCTGTTTCTTTTCAACACATGCATGCAGAATGCATGCCAGGTCTTTGCAAGCTCAAAACGTGTGTGTGCATGAAACAACTTGCATGACAGCAAGCAAAGACGTGTGAAGCTGGAAATGAGTTGCCAGCTTTGCCAAACCGTGTGACACTGTTCACACGGTTTTGGCACTATAAATTGGAGTCTAGAATCAATTGTAATTCATCCCAGAAATCCCAAATAGAGAGAATAGATAGTAAAGATGGTTGAAAGGTTTTTTGTAAAGCATTAGTGTTTGCTTTGTAATTCTTTTGTTGTGTGATATAAAAGAAGAGTTTGTCTCTCACATCTCATCTATTGTGTGTGTTTTATCACAACAAGTGGTATCAGAGCTAAGGTTCCACGGTGGGATCCCGAAACTCAGAAACAGAGGTTCGATTTGGAAAATCGGTTCCGACGAAAGTTGTCAAAAATCTATTTTGAGCATACCATCGAATTTTTCACGCCGAGACGAGCACGGTGGTATTTTCCTGTGATCGATCGGAGGTCAGACGACGGCTCACGCGCCGCACGTGCCAACCAGAGATTTCATCACGCGCCCAACGCGCGTCACGCGCTCCCACGCGCTGCTGAAGGTTGAAGACGCTGAGTCATCCGCCACATCAGCATCCAGTCAGCGCCACGTCAGCCAGCAACGCACAGTCAGCAGCCTATTCAGCAGGACACATCAGCGGTCCAATCATCAGCCACATGTCATCCAGTCAGCAGCCACGTCATCGACACGTCAGCTGCCACATCAGCAGGTGCCACGTCAGCATAAATCCGGTAAATTTCAGATAGGTCCCTGAACTTTCTAGAAATTATATTTTAGCCCCTGAATTTTTCCAAAATTACTTTTTAGCCCCTGAGCTTTCAGAAATTGTACTTTGACCCCTGTAATTTCTGAAATTTACAATTTGGTCCCTGCGTCGGATTTTGACAAACTAATTATCATTTCCACCATTTTTTACCATTCCGGACGCAACGATGAGGTCCGTTTTTTAAAATTCTGCTTAGAATTTTTATGATGGATGGGGGAGTCGGAAAAATGATTTTGTTGACTAGTACAAATTATTTCACATTGAGAGGAAGGATGAAAGACCTTCTATATGTGAAGGATTATGATGGGTCGGTATTTTTAGAGGAGAAACCAGAAGAAATGTCTGAAGCAAAGTGGAACAATCTTCACCAGAAAACATGTTGTACTATTCGTCAGTGGATCGACGACAGTATCGTGAACCTTGTTAGTGAAGATACAAATGCACGTGTCTTATAGAGAAAGCTGTAGGAGCTTTTTTTAGCAAAGACTGACAACAAAAATCTGTACTACATCAAGAAGATGATGGGGTTGAAATACTAGGAAGGTACAGCTGTGGCGGACCACATCAACGATTTCCTCAGAACAATGAAAGAATTATCTAGATTGGGCATAGACTTCATAGATGAGGTAAATGGCTTACTACTCCTTAATACGTTACCAGAATCTTGGGAAACGTTCAGATCTATGGTGATAAATTCAGCCGCAGATGGGAAAGTCACTATAGAGATGGCGAAAACCAGGATCTTCGAGGAAGAAAAGAGGATGAGAATGCAGGAGTCAACATCAGCCTCAACCTCAGAAGCTCTAGTGACAGAGAAGAACACCAGAAGGGGGAGGAGTAAAAGCCGAGGCCCAGGTAAATCAGACAAGAACCGGGGAAAATCAAGAACAAATGAAATTGAATGTTTCCACTGTAAGAAGAAAGACCATATGAAGAGGGATTGCTACAAACTGAAGAAAGAGCAGTCCAGGAGAGATAGTGACTCTAACCAAGAAAGAGTTGCTACTACCACCGACAAAACCTCCAAAGAATTATGTATTATGTATGAAGAAAATGTAGTGAATCTTGCCAGCCACGAGACCAGTTGGGTGATAGATAGTGACGCCTCAATACACGCCACATCTCGCAGAGACTTCTTTCATCTTACACACCAGGAGACTACGGTGCTGTAAGGATGGGGAATGACGGCCAGTCCAAAGCCGTCGGTATTGGATACATCTGCTTTGAAACAGACAACGGGACAAGGCTAGTGTTGAATGGAGTCAAGGACATCCCAGACATCCGGTTAAACATGATCTCAATAGGCAAGTTGGATGATGAAGGTTTCTGCAGCACCTTTAGTGACGGAACCTGGAAGCTCACTAAATGATCAATGGTGGTGGCACGAGGTAAGAAATATTCAACTCTGTATTTGATGCATGCTAAGCTTTCCAATAGTAGCATAAATACAGTCAACAGTAATGAGGTAGCCGAGCTATGGCATAAAAAACTCGGTCACATGAGTCAAACGGGGATGTAAATACTACGCAGGCAGAATGTTCTTCCCGAATTGAAGAACTAACACTTAAGGAAGTGTGAACACTGCATGGCTGGAAAGCAGAACAAAATGTCCTACGAAGGAAGATCTGGGCATACACCTTGAAGAGAAATGATCAAGTGCTGGGAGTGTTCAAGGAGTTTCATGCCCTGGTGAAGATAGAAACTGGCAAGAAACTGAAATGCATCAGAACAGACAACGGTGGAGAATACAGAGGTCTGTTTGATCAGTACTGCAAGATGCAAGGAATCCGACATCAAACGACACCTCCGAAGACACCTCAGCTGAATGGTCTAGCTGAGAGGATGAACAAAAACTTATGCGAAAGGGTCAGAAGCTTGCTTTCACAAGCCAAGCTACCGAAGATATTCTGGGGGGAGGCACTCAACGCAATAGTACATGTTTTGAACATGTCCCCAGCGGTCGCACTGAAAGGTAATGTTCCTAACCAAGTTTGGACAGGTAAAGAAGTGTCATACGAACACTTACATGTCTTTGGGTGTAAAACATTTGTACACATCCCAAAGGATGAGAGATCCAAACTTGACGCAAAGACGCGACAGTGTGTCTTTATTGGCTATGGTCAGGATGATTTCGGCTACAGACTCTATGATCCTGTTGAGAAGAAGATTGTCAGAAGCCGAGATGTTGTTTTCGTTGAAGACCAGACCATATAAGATATTTGGAAGGAATTGAAGACAATGCCCCAGCAATACAGAGATATGAATCCACAACCTCATACACCGGTGCCAGTATAAGTTGAAGATGAGGTTCCCAGACATGAGGGTACAGGTGATGAAGCTCCCGGAGATGATGATCATGATCAACCACCAGTACCAGAAGCTATACCAATAGTTCCACAGAGAAGGTCTGACAGAGAAATGCGACCTTTAACCAAATACTTTACATATGAGTATGTGCTGCTTACTGATGAGGGAGAACCCGAGAGCTACAAGGAGGCTGTGGAAACAGAAGACAAAGAAAAGTGAGAGGAATCCATGCAAGATGAGATGAAATCTTTGCATGATAATCACACTTTCGAGTTGGTGAAATTGCTAGGAGGCAAACGGGCTTTGAAGAACAAATGGGTGTACAGAGTGAAGCAACATGAACATACTTCACAACCCCGATACAAAGCCAGATTAGTCGTCAATGGATTCAATCAGAGAAAAGGCATTGACTTTGATGAAATCTTCTCTTCAGTTGTGAAGATGTCATCCATCAGGGTGGTACTCAATCTAGCAGCAAGCCTCAACCTGGAGATTGAGCAGATGGATGTCAAGACCGTATTTCTTCATGGAGATCTGGAAGAAGAAATCTATATGGAGCAACCAGAAGGCTTCAGAGTCAAAGGAAAAGAGGACTATATGTGGAAACTCAGGAAAAACCTTTATGGTTTGAAAATGGCACCGAGACAGTGATACGTGAAATTTGAGTCAGTTATGGGGGAGCAGGGATACAAGAAGACCACTTCAGACCATTGTGTATTCGTTCAGAAATTTTTTGACGATGACTTTATCATCTTACTGCAATATGTAGATGATATGTTGATAGTTGGCCAGAATCAATCGAGGATTGATAATTTGAAGCAGCAACTGAGTAAGTATTTTGAGATGAAAGACTTGGGGCAAGCTAAATAGATTATTAGCATCAGGATCGGCTGTGATCGGAAAGCCAAAAGATTATACTTGTCACATGAGGAGTACATCGAGAAGGTACTTCAGAGATTCCAGATGGACAAGGCTAAAGCGGTTAGCACTCCTCTTGCTACCCACTTTAGATTGAGTACACAACAGAGTCCATCTACTGAGACAGAGAAGAAGGAAATGAAACAGGTTCCATACACCTCAGCAGTGGCAAGTCTTATGTATGTCATGGTGTGCACAAGGCCAGACTTAGAACACGCAGTTGGATTGGTCAGCCAGTTTATGTCAAACCCAGGACGAGAACACTGGAATGCTATCAAATGGATCATGCGGTATTGTAAGCACTGCATTTTTGCATATAAGCCCGATGATGAGTCTCGTATGGAGACACTACCTCTTTAGTTGTGAAAGTCGCAAGAAACGGACGTTGGAAGGGTAAAGTTGGAAATTAGCATTTTGTCAGATGTAACTCGCTTGTTTCGCTTCGGGTTCGCTTGTTGGACCTTTGTTTTAAAACACACCAAACCCATTAAATCATATCAAAAAATAATAAAATAATTAAAATATTTAAAACACATCTCACAAATTAAATTAAATTAAAACACATGACACAAATTAAATCACCTTCCTAAATTAAATTAAATCCATTTCCTAAAATACATAAATCACTTCCCAAAATTAAAAGATTTCCTTATCACATACTAAATTAAAAGATATCCCCTTTAAACACACAAATCCTATTCCTTCTCTAACAAGGTAAAACCCCCTCCATTGGACTATAAAAAGAACCCTTAACCCACACATCCAAACCCTGGGCGGCTCATTCTCACGAATAACACAAAAAGAAATAATAAACCTTAAACTCTATGATTACACTCTCGGCAACCCCACCTTATTCCTTCTCCATTCATCGCACGTACTGCCTCTAAGCCTTCACTGCCACCTGCCCCACACGTCAGCCACTAACCCTAGCCTTCAACACAATCAACTTCACGCACGTTCCATACCCACTTTAGATTGAGTACACAACAGAGTCCCTCTACTGAGACAGAGAAGAAGGAAATGAAACAGGTTCCATACACCTCAGCAGTGGGAAGTCTTATGTATGTCATGGTGTGCACAAGGCCAGACTTAGCACACGCAGTTGGATTGGTCAGCCAGTTTATGTCAAACCCAGGACGAGAACACTGGAATGCTATCAAATGGATCATGCGGTATTGTAAGCACTGCATTTTTGCATATAAGCCCGATGATGAGTCTCGTATGGAGACACTACCTCTTTAGTTGTGAAAGTCGCGGGAAACGGACGTTGGAAGGGTAAAGTTGGAAATTAGCATTTTGTCAGATGTAACTCGCTAGTTTCGCTTCGGGTTCGCTCGTTGGACCTCTGTTTTAAAACACACCAAACCCATTAAATCACATCAAAAAATAATTAAAATATTTAAAACACATCTCACAAATTAAATTAAATTAAAACACATGACACAAATTAAATCACCTTCCTAAATTAAATTAAATCCATTTCCTAAAATACATAAATCACTTCCCAAAATTAAAAGATTTCCTTATCACATACTAAATTAAAAGATATCCCATTTAAACACACAAATCCTATTCCTTCTCCAACAAGGTAAAACCCCCTCCCTTGGACTATAAAAAGAACCCTTAACCCACACATCCAAACCCTGGCCGGCTCATTCTCGCGAATAACACAAAAAGAGATAATAAACCCTAAACTCTATGATTACACTCTCGGCAACCCCACCTTATTCCTTCTCCATTCATCGCACGTACTGCCTCCAAGCTTTCACTGCCACATGCCCCACACGTCAGCCACTAACCTAGCCTTCAACACAATCAACTTCACGCACGTTCCATACCCACTTTAGATTGAGTACACAACAGAGTCCCTCTACTGAGACAGAGAAGAAGGAAATGAAACAGGTTCCATACACCTCAGCAGTGGGAAGTCTTATGTATGTCATGGTGTGCACAAGGCCAGACTTAGCACACGCAGTTGGATTGGTCAGCCAGTTTATGTCAAACCTAGGACGAGAACACTGGAATGCTATCAAATGGATATGCGGTATTGTAAGCACTGCATTTTTGCATATAAGCCCGATGATGAGTCTCGTATGGAGACACTACCTCTTTAGTTGTGAAAGTCGCGGGAAACGGACGTTGGAAGGGTAAAGTTGGAAATTAGCATTTTGTCAGATGTAACTCGCTTGTTTCGCTTCGGGTTCGCTTGTTGGACCTCTGTTTTAAAACACACCAAACCCATTAAATCACATCAAAAAATAATTAAAATATTTAAAACGCATCTCACAAATTAAATTAAATTAAAACACATGACACAAATTAAATCACCTTCCTAAATTAAATTAAATCCATTTCCTAAAATACATAAATCACTTCCAAAAATTAAAAGATTTCCTTATCACATACTAAATTAAAAGATATCCCCTTTTAAACACACAAATCATATTCCTTCTCCAACAAGGTAAAACCCCCTCCATTGGACTATAAAAAGAACCCTTAACCCACACATCCAAACCCTGGCCGGTTCATTCTCACGAAAAACACAAAAAGAAATAATAAACCCTAATTCTATGATTACACTCTCGGCAACCCCACCTTATTCCTTCTCCATTCATCGCACGTACTGCCTCCAAGCCTTCACTGCCACCTGCCCCACACGCCAGCCACTAACCCTAGCCTTCAACACAATCAACTTCACGCACGTTCCATACCCACTTTAGATTGAGTACACAACAGAGTCCCTCTACTGAGACAGAGAAGAAGGAAATGAAACAGGTTCCATACACCTCAGCAGTGGGAAGTCTTATGTATGTCATGGTGTGCACAAGGCCAGACTTAGCACACGCAGTTGGATTCGTCAGCCAGTTTATATCAAACCTAGGACGAGAACACTGGAATGCTATCAAATGGATCATGCGGTATTGTAAGCACTGCATTTTTGCATATAAGCCCGATGATGAGTCTCGTATGGAGACACTACCTCTTTAGTTGTGAAAGTCGCGGGAAACGGACGTTGGAAGGGTAAAGTTGGAAATTAGCATTTTGTCAGATGTAACTCGCTTGTTTCGCTTCGGGTTCGCTTGTTGGACCTCTGTTTTAAAACACACCAAACCCATTAAATCACATCAAAAAATAATTAAAATATTTAAAACACATCTCACAAATTAAATTAAATTAAAACACATGACACAAATTAAATCACCTTCCTAAATTAAATTAAATCCATTTCCTAAAATACATAAATCACTTCCCAAAATTAAAAGATTTCCTTATCACATACTAAATTAAAAGATATCCCATTTAAACACACAAATCCTATTCCTTCTCCAACAAGGTAAAACCCCCTCCCTTGGACTATAAAAAGAACCCTTAACCCACACATCCAAACCCTGGCCGGCTCATTCTCACGAATAACACAAAAAGAGATAATAAACCCTAAACTCTATGATTACACTCTCGGCAACCCCACCTTATTCCTTCTCCATTCATCGCACGTACTGCCTCCAAGCCTTCACTGCCACATGCCCCACACGTCAGCCACTAACCCTAGCCTTCAACACAATCAACTTCACGCACGTTCCATACCCACTTTAGATTGAGTACACAACAGAGTCCCTCTACTGAGACAGAGAAGAAGGAAATGAAACAGGTTCCATACACCTCAGCAGTGGGAAGTCTTATGTATGTCATGGTGTGCACAAGGCCAGACTTAGCACACGCAGTTGGATTGGTCAGCCAGTTTATGTCAAACCTAGGACGAGAACACTGGAATGCTATCAAATGGATCATGCGGTATTGTAAGCACTGCATTTTTGCATATAAGCCCGATGATGAGTCTCGTATGGAGACACTACCTCTTTAGTTGTGAAAGTCGCGGGAAACGGACGTTGGAAGCGTAAAGTTGGAAATTAGCATTTTGTCAGATGTAACTCGCTTGTTTCGCTTCGGGTTCGCTTGTTGGACCTCTGTTTTAAAACACACCAAACCCATTAAATCACATCAAAAAATAATTAAAATATTTAAAACGCATCTCACAAATTAAATTAAATTAAAACACATGACACAAATTAAATCACCTTCCTAAATTAAATTAAATCCATTCCTAAAATACATAAATCACTTCCAAAAATTAAAAGATTTCCTTATCACATACTAAATTAAAAGATATCCCCTTTTAAACACACAAATCATATTCCTTCTCCAACAAGGTAAAACCCCCTCCATTGACTATAAAAAGAACCCTTAACCCACACATCCAAACCCTGGCCGGCTCATTCTCACGAAAAACACAAAAAGAAATAATAAACCCTAATTCTATGATTACACTCTCGGCAACCCCACCTTATTCCTTCTCCATTCATCGCACGTACTGCCTCCAAGCCTTCACTGCCACCTGCCCCACACGCCAGCCACTAACCCTAGCCTTCAACACAATCAACTTCACGCACGTTCCATACCCACTTTAGATTGAGTACACAACAGAGTCCCTCTACTGAGACAGAGAAGAAGGAAATGAAACAGGTTCCATACACCTCAGCAGTGGGAAGTCTTATGTATGTCATGGTGTGCACAAGGCCAGACTTAGCACACGCAGTTGGATTGGTCAGCCAGTTTATGTCAAACCTAGGACGAGAACACTGGAATGCTATCAAATGGATCATGCGGTATTGTAAGCACTGCATTTTTGCATATAAGCCCGATGATGAGTCTCGTATGGAGACACTACCTCTTTAGTTGTGAAAGTCGCGGGAAACGGACGTTGGAAGGGTAAAGTTGGAAATTAGCATTTTGTCAGATGTAACTCGCTTGTTTCGCTTCGGGTTCGCTTGTTGGACCTCTGTTTTAAAACACAACCAAACCCATTAAATCACATCAAAAAATAATTAAAATATTAAAACACATCTCACAATTAAATTAAATTAAAACACATGACACAAATTAAATCACCTTCCTAAATTAAATTAAATCCATTTCCTAAAATACATAAATCACTTCCAAAAATTAAAAGATTTCCTTATCACATACTAAATTAAAAGATATCCCCTTTTAAACACACAAATCATATTCCTTCTCCAACAAGGTAAAACCCCCTCCCTTGGACTATAAAAAGAACCCTTAACCCACACATCCAAACCCTGGCCGGCTCATTCTCACGAAAAACACAAAAAGAAATAATAAACCCTAAAATCTATGATTACACTCTCACACTCTCGGCAACCCCACCTTATTCCTTCTCCATTCATCGCACGTACTGCCTCCAAGCCTTCACTGCCACCTGCCCCACACGCCAGCCACTAACCCTAGCCTTCAACACAATCAACTTCACGCACGTTCCATACCCACTTTAGATTGAGTACACAACAGAGTCCCTCTACTGAGACAGAGAAGAAGGAAATGAAACAGGTTCCATACACCTCAGCAGTGGGAAGTCTTATGTATGTCATGGTGTGCACAAGGCCAGACTTAGCACACGCAGTTGGATTGGTCAGCCAGTTTATGTCAAACCTAGGACGAGAACACTGGAATGCTATCAAATGGATCATGCGGTATTGTAAGCACTGCATTTTTGCATATAAGCCCGATGATGAGTCTCGTATGGAGACACTACCTCTTTAGTTGTGTGAAAGTCGCGGGAAACGGACGTTGGAAGGGTAAAGTTGGAAATTAGCATTTTGTCAGATGTAACTCGCTTGTTTCGCTTCTGGTTCGCTTGTTGGACCTCTGTTTTAAAACACACCAAAGCCATTAAATCACATCAAAAAATAATTAAAATATTTAAAACACATCTCACAAATTAAATTAAATTAAAACACATGACACAAATTAAATCACCTTCCTAAATTAAATTAAATCAATTTCCTAAAATACATAAATCACTTCCCAAAATTAAAAATTTCCTTATCACATACTAAATTAAAAGATATCCCATTAAACACACAAATCTTATTCCTTCTCCAACAAGGTAAAACCCTCTCCCTTGGACTATAAAAAAACCCTTAACCCACACATCCAAACCTGGCCGGCTCATTCTCACGAATAACACAAAAAGAAATAATAAACCCTAAACTCTATGATTACACTCTCGGCAACCCCACCTTATTCCTTCTCCATTCATCGCACGTACTGCCTCCAAGCCTCACTGCCACCTGCCCCACACGCAGCCACTAACCCTAGCCTTCAACACAATCAACTTCACGCAAGTTCACGCCCATTAACCTCCACGCCTAGCCCGCATTCACCTTGCCTTCACATCACCCCACGCAGGCCACATAGCACTATCATCACGCCACCTGCCCCTCACTAACAAGCCCATTGCCAAACTTCACGCCATCAGCCTCTTTGACCAGCCATAAAACAACTCATACACCATATTCACCATCTTCAACACACTGCCTACCTCACGCCAACAGCTCATGCAATAAGCCACGCCCACAACAGCACACTCAACTAGCCCACAACGCACACTCAACTTTAATTAGCCCACACTCCACGCAAACTGCCTTCCCTGCACGCATAAATTGCCAAGAATCTGCTCCATAACAGTCCCCGAATTAACCCAAAAACAGTCCCCGAAACTCCCCAAAACAGTCCCCGGATTAACCCAAAACTGCACCTAAAAAACAGCCCAAACCAGTCAAAAAAAAACCACAAAAACAGTAGCCTAAATTACCAAAACAGTGACCTGAAACGCAGCAGCAAAACAGCAGCGAAATAAAGTAAAAACAGCAGCCCGAGCAGCAAAACAGTGAGGAAAGACGTTGAGTTAGTGAACCAAAAGAGTTGCGGATCATTCACCCTTCCAACGGACGTGTAACGCCCTTTTGTGAGACGACAAAAGAGGTTAGACCTGAGGGCACCTTTTTATCCTTCGTTTATTTTGTTTATTTTAAAATATTATCGCATGAGAGTCGTTTGAAGTATGATGTGATTGTTGGATGAGCGGAATATGTGTTCCCTTTTGTGGTATATAGGATGAAAACCCGGACGTAAATTCCGTAGCCGAATCTGACTGGACGGTAGTGCGGTTGTACTCGGGATACAACGCCACGTACCACTTAAGAGACACATATTTCGTTTCATCCAAACTTGTATTTGAGCATGATGTAGTTAGTAGATTATTTATTTATCATTCAAGCATGATTATGTTATTTTTACGCATGATATTTTGTTTAGTTTATGTTTATGTTTAAATGGTTATTTTTTTATTTTAGTTCAATGGTTCAACATGCTCGTTGTGTGCTATTGTGTGTTTATCGTTTAATGACTTACTTTCCAAGCATGCAAACTTAGATTATGAGTTATTTTGATAAATGCATATTATACATAGGTTACCCTTGAGTATATATGTTGAGTAGATTCGGTTAGTTTATTGCACAAATCATATCATCACAAGTGACATAAGTAAGGGACCATTCCGAACCCAACGGTTTGAGGTCTTCCCTTGCAAGGGGTGAGTGCGGCCTTAAACCTTTGTCCCGGTTCACACCGGGTGGCGACTCCATGTTATTTCGTACTCCCAACTAGGCCGCGAGTCTAGAACAACGTCGTCAAGTTCTGTGTCCTACAGTCTGGCGAATCCACTGGGGATAAGCGAATTGGCCTCGAAATAATGTCTTGTAGTGATTGTAATTTGTGCTTTAAGTTAACTGTGTCTACCGTAGGTTGAAATGGGTTTAATCAAAGGCATTATTAAAGCTAGGTGATGATTTGGTGTTTTCCTTCATTCACTACCCTTCGGGGAAAACCTGTGAAAACACATAGATAATCATTATCCGTAGCTCGTTGTGATGGACTAATTTGGAGGACTCGTTGTTTATTCATGTCACCAAGCGATAAGAGCCTAAGGGGCTTGGGTACTTAAGAGAGCCTCGCTCCACCCTCCCTCTGGGGAATCTACAACGGGAAATCATTTTGACAGTCAGTCACACACCATAACTCGTTGGCACGTACCTTTGGGTATAAAAAAGGTGCGCTCACTTGGTCGCTCGGACCCTTGAGTGGGGAGACCTAATTGTGGGCAATCCTTCGTCGATGGGAGCTTTTGTCTATACCCCTGTAAACCCGCGTATGAACTATAGTTGTAGGATCAGTAGAGACTATTCCTTTATGTTTTGGACCATTGTCATTTGGATTCAGTTGGACTTATTGTCATGAGGTATGGGCTTGTTGGGCCATTTAAACTGGGACGAGTCTGTGCTTTATGGCAATCGGGCCAAAAGTTTCTAAAATGTTGATGGGCCAACTAGTGTAGAATTCTTATTAGCTTATATATTACATGCATCGCACGCATCTCATGCATCTCATGCATACATGCATCATGTTAACCCACGTGTCTTAAAAGCCATCATAGATATCCATTGGGTTAGGAAAAAGAAGACTTGTCAAAGAAGAGTTTATCAAACATGGACGTCGGGAAAAAGGAAGCCGAGAAATAGAAAATTTTACGGCAAGGATAGAAAGACCATGGTGGGCCCAAAAAAAAGAAAAAAAAAAGAAAAAGAAAAAAAAAGAAAAAAAAGAAAAAAAAGAAAAAGAAAAAATGAAGTTCAAAAGAAAAAAAAAAGACAAAAGAGAAATAAAACCATATCACATTGAGCATGGAAAAGCAACTGCAGACATAATTGAGATATCTAGGTTGGTTTGACCCATCGATCCCGATTTTTGAAATGAAATCATCGAGTTAAGCTTACCTAAGGATGAATCTGCGAAGGAACCTTTGCACACACACACCTCGAGTCTGGCGTAGATCATTTATTCAAAGACTTGGACTTGAGTTGCATTGAATGTTTTGAAGGTTCTCTGGTTTCGATACTGGGCATTCTTTGAGGACAATAATATGTGTAGCTATTGGGACTATTTCATAGAATGTGATATAGCATGGTTATATGGAAGGCCCCACCATGTGGTTCATCTTGACCAAGTACAAACAGCGGAGAGCAGAAAGCTAAATCAAGACTGGGGGCGACCAGTCTACCACCTCACGAATGAGGGACGTAATGGGAACTTGAGCTATGAGACAAAAGAAAACTGAGCAATCACCAGAAGAGAATTGACAGAAAGAAACTGTATGCAGACCCAGCGGGCAACCAAAAATAATTGAAGGCAAGAAGCACTGAAGAGCACAAGGAAGGCCTAACCCAGCGGAATAGGAAATCCATTCATGCATGCATGCAAACACGTAACATATTTTGCATTCTTTTTGTGTTTGTTTTGTTTTGTATTCACAGGTTTCAAAGAAGAAAAAAGAGAAAGCGGCAAAGACAAGCAAACCAGAATCAACAACATATGAGTAGTAGTTTTGGGGATGAGTCCCAGGGTTGAGGCCCATATCAGTATCAGTTTTGGGGCGAGGCCCACACCAGTATCAGTCTGGGGGTGAGGCCCAAATCAATGTCAGTATGGGGGCGAGGCCCACATTAGTTTCAGTTTGGGGTCGAGGCCCATATCAGTATTCGTTTGGGGACGAGTCCCGGGGTTGAGGCCCACATCAGTATCAGTTTGGGGTGAGGCCCACATCAGTTTGGGGCGAGGCCCACATCAGTTTGGGACGAGGCCCACGTCAGTATCAGTTTGGGGCGAGGCCCACATTAGTATCAGTCTGTGGAAGAGGCCCACATCAGTATCAGTTTGGGGCGAGGCCCACATCAGTTTGGGGCGAGGCCCACGTCAGTATCAATTTTGGGGCAAGACCCACATCAGTTTCAGTCTGGGGGCGAGGCCCACATCAATATCAGTTTGGGACGAGGCCCACATCAGTATCAACTCAGGGTCGAGGCCCACATTATCAGCAGCATCGGGAATGAATCCTAGGACCGAGGCCCATGTTGTCAGAATTTGGAATGAATCCCAGGGTTGAGGCCCACATCGCCAATAGTTCCCGAGAATGAATCATAGAGCCGAGGCCCACGCTGTCAGAGTGTTGGAATGAATCCAGAAATGAATCATAGGGCAATGTCCACATTATTATCGGCATCAGTTTTACCGGGTATGGCACTCTGGGGGCGAGGCCCACATTATTATCAGCATCGGTTTTGCCGGGTATGGCACTCTGGGGGCGAGGCCCACATTATCATCAGCATCAATAGCAGGCTCGCCGGGTATGGCATTCTCGGTGCGAGGCCCACATTGGTTCAGTATCAGTTTGCCGGGTATGGCATTCTAGGGGCGAGGCCCACATTACATAAGATCAGTAAAGCCGGCTATGGTAATCTGGGGGTGAGGCCCGCATTAGCATCAGTAGCATACTTGCCGGGAATGGCATTATGGGGGCGAGGCCCACATTAATTGAGCATCAGTAGAAAAATTACCAGGAATGGCATTCTGGGGGTGAGGCCCACATTAATTCAGTATCAGTTCTGCCGGGTATGGCATTCTGGGGGCGAGGCCCACATTGGTTCAGCATCAGTTCTGCCGGATATAGCATTCTGGGGGTGAGGCCCACATTGGTTTATATCAGTTTTGCCAGGCACGGCACTCCGGGTATGGAGACATCAGATCAGTCAGCCATGTACGGCACTCCCGGTATGGAGACATCAGATCAGTTTGCCAGGTACTGCACTCCGAGTATGGAGATATCAGATCAGCCAGGTACGGAGACGCAACTGCAACACCCTAGGTACGGGGTTAGCACGCCAGGTACGACATTCAGACCACTGCGACACCTTAGGTACGGGGTTAGCATTCAGACATGTATGGCTCTCTAGGTACGGAGATGTCACTGCGACACCCTAGGTACGGGGTTAGCATTCAGACATTTGTGGCACTCTAGGTACGGAGGCGTCACCGCGACACCCTAGGTACGGGGTTAGCACTCAGACATTTATGGCTCTCTAGGTACGGAGATGTCACCGCGACACCTAGGTACGGGGTTAGCACTCAGACATTTATGGCTCTCTAGGTACGGAGATGTCACCGCGCGACACCCTAGGTACGGGGTTAGCATTCAGACAACTGCGACACCCTAGGTACGGGGTTAGCACGCTGAGAATGGCACAACTGCGACACCCTAGGTATGGGGTTAGCACGCCGAGAATGGCACAACTGCTACACCCTATGTACGGGGTTAGCATAACTGCGACGCCCTAGGTACGGGGTTTAACATACCGAGAATGGCACAACAACATCAACTCTGCGACACTCTAGGTATGGAGACGCAACAGCGACACCCTAGGTACGGGGTTTAGCACGCCATGAATGGCACATCATCAAATCAGTTCGGGAACAAAGCCCACAGGTGGTTCGGGAACAAATCCCAGAGGTCGAGGCTACTCGCCATCACATTTAGTTCGGGAAAAAGCCCACAGGTGGTTCGGGAATAAAGCCCAGAGGTCGAGGCACCTCGCCATCACATTCAGTTCGGGAACAAAGCCAATGGAACAAAGCCCACAGATGGTTCGGGAATAAATCCCAGAGGTCGAGGCACCTCGCCATCACATTCAACACAACGGGAACAAAGCCCATGGAACAAAGCCCACTCTCTACACAGTTCGAGAACAAAGCCCAAAGGTGGTTCGGGAACAAAGCCCAGAAGTCGAGGCACTTCGCCATCACATTCAGTTCGGGAATAAAACCCAGGGAACAAAGCCCACTCTCTATACAGTTCGGGAACAAAGCCCATTCTCTACACAACTCGGGAACAAATCCCACAAATGGTTCGGGAATAAAGCCCAGGGGTCGAAACTCCTCGCCATCATATCAGTTCAGTTCGGTAGTGATTCTAAGAGATCGTAGCATCTTGCAGGGATGAACCTCGAGGTCGCGGCACCTCACCACCAAACATTCAGTTCGAAGCAACAGGCAAGTCAGGTGGCAGCTGGCAAGCTAAGAATTCATTCATCATCACTTTTTGGATGTGTCCCAAGGTCGATGGCCCACACATCAATTACAGTTCCTGGATGCGTCCCAAGGTCGAGGGCTCACTGCATCATCAGCGCAGTTCACATTAGGTGGTTCGGGAACAAAGCCCAGGGGTCGAGGCACCTCGCCACCATATCAACTCAGTTCAAAGCAGCAGGCAGACCAGGTGGCAGCTGGCGAGCCAGGTAAGTAAAAATGCATTGCATGTACTTTGATACGATTGTCATTGTCACACACTGCACAAGTCCCATCAAAGTGGGGGCGACTGTAAGCACTGTATTTTTGCATATAAGCCCGATGATGAGTCTCGTATGGAGACACTACCTCTTTAGTTGTGAAAGCCACGGGAAACGGACGTTGGAAGGGTAAAGTTGGAAATTAGCATTTTGTCAGATGTAACTCGCTTGTTTCGCTTCGGGTTCGCTTGTTGGACCTCTGTTTTAAAAAACACCAAACCTATTAAATCACATCAAAAAATAATTAAAACATTTAAAACACATCTCACAAATTAAATTAAAACAAATTAAATTAAATTAAAACACATGACACAAATTAAATCACCTTCCTAAATTAAATTAAATCCATTTCCTAAAATACATAAATCACTTCCCCAAATTAAAAGATTTCCTTATCACATACTAAATTAAAAGATATCCCCTTTAAACACACAAATCATATTCCTTCTCCAACAAGGTAAAAACCCCTCCCTTGGCCTATAAAAAGAACACTTAACCCACACATCCAAACCCTGGCCGGCTCATTCTCACGAAAAACACAAAAAGAAATAATAAACCCTAAACTCTCTGATTACACTCTCTGCAACCCCACCTTATTCCTTCTTCATTCATCGCACATACTGCCTCCAAGCCTTCACTACCACATGCCCCACACGCCAGCCATTAACCCTAGCCTTCAACACAATCAACATCACGCACGTTCACGCCCATTAACCTCCACGCCTAGCCCGCCTTCACCTTGCCTTCACATCACCCCACGCAGGCGACATAGCACCCTCATCACGCCACCTGCCCCTCACTTCAACACGCCATAACCCACTAACAAGCCCATTGCCAAACTTCACGCCATCAGCCCCTTTGAACAGCCACAAAACAACTCATACGCCACATTCACCTTCTTCAACACACTGCCTACCTCACGCCAACAGCCCATGCAATAAGCCACGCCCACAGCAGCACACTCAACTAGCCCACAACACACACTCAACTTCAATCAGCCCACACTCTACGCAAATTGCCTTCCCTGCACGCATAAATTGCCAAGAATTTGCTCCAGAACAGTCCCCGAATTAACCCAAAAACAGTCCCCGAAACTCCCCAAAATAGTCCCCGGATTAACCCAAAATTGCACCTAAAAAACAGCCCAAACCAGTCCAAAAAAACCACAAAAATAGTAGCCTAAATTACCAAAACAGTGACCTGAAACGCAGCAGCAAAACAGCAGCGAAACGGAGTAAAAACAGCAGCCCGAGCAGCAAAACAGCGAGGAAAGACGTTGAGTTAGTGAACCAAAAGAGTTGCGGATCATTCACTCTTCCAACGGACGTGTAACGCTCTTTCGTGAGACGACAAAAGAGGTTAGACCTGAGGGCACCTTTTTATCCTTCGTTTATTTTGTTTATTTTAAAATATTATCGCATGAGAGTCGTTTGAAGCATGATGTGATTGTTGGATGAGCGGAATATGTGTTCTCTTTTGTGGTATATAGGATGAAAACCCGGACGTAAATTCCGTAGCCGAATCCGACTGGACGGTAGTGCGGTTTGTACTCGGGATACAACGCCACGTACCACTTAAGAGACACATATTTCGTTTCATCCAAACTTGTATTTGAGCATGATGTAGTTAGTAGATTATTTATTTATCATTCAAGCATGATTATGTTATTTTTACGCATGATATTTTGTTTAGTTTATGTTTATGTTTAAATGGTTATTTGTTTTTTTAGTTCAATGGTTCAACATGCTCGTTGTGTGCTATTGTGTGTTTACCGTTTAATGACTTACTTTCCAAGCATGCAAACTTAGATTATGAGTTATTTTGATAAATGCATATTAGACATAGGTTACCCTTGAGTATATATGTTGAGTAGATTCGGTTAGTTTATTGCACAAATCATATCATCACAAGTGACATAAGTAAGGGACCATTCTGAACCCAACGGTTTGAGGTCTTCCCTTGCGAGGGGTGAGTGCGGCCTTAAACCTTTGTCCCGGTTCACACCGGGTGGCGACTCCATGTTATTTCATACTCCTAACTAGGCAGCGAGTCTAGAACAGCGTCATCAAGTTCTGTGTCCTACAGGTATCTTCGAGGCACATCCAAAATGAGGCTATGTTTTGGAAGCAACAAGTCAGTGTTGATGGGCTACACCGATTTGGATATGGCAGGTGATGTGGATACCCAAAAGTCTACTTCGGGGTATCTAATTACTCTCTCAGGGGGAGCTGTGTCATGGCTGTCAAAGTTGCAGAGATATGTTGCACTTTCTACAATAAAGGCAGAATTCATTGCAGTTACAGAAGCTTGCAAGGAATTGCTGCGGATGAAGACATTTGTCCAAGAATTGGGTTTCAAGCAGAAGAAGTACACTTTGTACTGTGATAGTCAGAGTGCTATCTATCTTGGTAAAAATTCCACATTTCACTCGAGGTCAAAACATATCGATGTGAGGTATCACTGGATACGGGACGTCCTGAGCTCAAAGCTGTTAGAACTCAGGTAAATTCACACCGACGACAACGGTGCCGATATGTTCACCAAGGTTTTACCGAAGGAGAAGCTTGAAATCTGTCGTGTCATAACCGGGATGATAAAACTCTCCACATAGTCAGAGTGAGGAGATTCAGAGAACTACGATTGGCTTGATCCCAACTCAGGGTACGTAGGCAGTCATACAGATGCAGCCAGTGGTGGATCATTTTGAGGATCCAGTTTGGGTGATTGATGGTCAGCTCAGATTTTAGGGCAAATCTTCACCGATGGGGAGATTTGTTGACTTCATACATGCATGCAGTATGCATGCCAGGTCTTTGCAAGCTCAAAACGTGTGTGTGTGCATGAAACAGCTTGATTGACAGCAAGCAAAGACGTGTGAAGCTGGAAATGAGTTGCCAGCTTTGCCAAACCGTGTGACACTGTTCACACGGTTTTGGCACTATAAATTGGAGCCTAGAATCAATTGTAATCCATCCCAGAAATCTCAAATAAAGAGAATAGAGAGTAAAGAGGGTTGAGAGGTTTTTTGTAAAACATTAGTGTTTGCTTTGTAATCCGTTTGTTGTGTGATATAAAAAAGAAGAATTTTCCTCTCACATCTCCTCTATTGTGTGTGTTTTATCACAACACTTTGTTCGGGTTTTATTAATAATGTGCTTCCGATTTATGGGATTTTCAATGAAAATTATTTCTGGAAAGGAAAGTATTTTTCAGTGTTTGGTTATCAAAGGCATTACAAAAAGATTCGGTTTCAGCATGGATTCGCATTGTCCGAAAAAATTTGTCTCCGGCCTAAATTCGCACGGATCCGGACTCGAGTATTTCCGAAAAAGGGTCCGGCCCGAATCTTCATGCACCCATAAGACCCTGAGTCTAGATTTTTAGATCTCGTCCAGTATACCTGAGTTCAAATGAAAATATCAGATTTCTAGATCCTATATGATATACGAAGATCTGATTTGAATATATCCGGATTCAGACCCATAAGGATCGGGATTTTCGAGACCTAGGTCCATTATATATAGTTAAATATTTTTAAGCATCCTCATCACAGCACTTGACGGCTTCATATTAAAGATATAAAATTAAATTAATAAATCTATTAAATAAAAATTATCTTACAATAAAAATACATATTATAAATTTATAAGAATTCTATTATAATGAGAAAATATATTAGATTATCCTATTAAAAAAAACACTAATAAATTATCTACCATTAACCTAATCTATACAATTAATTTTTTATTATTAAATTATAAAATTAAAATAATAAATTATTAACATAAGAAACCTATTACAATATAAAAACATAATCTACTATTAAAGTACGAAACTTATAAATTTAATTAATTAATTGATATTTTAATTTATTATTGTTAAATTATAAAATTAAAATAAAGAAACCTATTATAATAAGAAAACATATTATAATATCTCATTAAAATAAAAAAAACATATGTGGCACTTAATCTATACAATAAACTTCTACAATTAATTTTTATTATAAAATTATAAAATAAAATATCTTTACAATTAATTTTATATTTATTAAATAAAAATCTATTACAATAAAAATACATATTATAATTTTATAAGAACTATAATCATATTATAATTAAAAAAACACTACTAAATTAAAAAAATTTATTAAATAAGAAACCTATTATAACAAGAAAATATATTATACTATTCGATTAATTTTTAAATAATATCACATATAATCCGGCAAAGAGTATATGTGTGTATGTAAGTTAAACATTTTTAAGCCTCTCAATTGTACCATATGACAACTCACTATTAAATTTTATTAAATATGAAACATATTACAATAAAAATATATTAAATTATAAAATTAAAATATCTTTAAAATTAGTTTTTATTATTAAAAATTAAAATTAGAAACATATTATAAAATAAAAACATATTCTCTTATTAAAATAAGAAACCTGTTAATTTAATATGTTCCACTTAATCTCTACAATAATTTTTTATTATTAAATTATAAAATTAAAATATCTCTAAAATTAATTTTTTATTTTAAAATTATAAAATTAAAATAATAAATTATAAAAATAAGAAACTTATTGCGATATAAAAATAGAATCTTGTATTTATTATTAAATTATAATCTAAAAATATCTTTATAAGTTTTTATTATTAAATTGTATAATTAAACTAAGAAACATATTATAATATAAAAATATAATCTCTGATTAATATAAGAATATCCGATATAAAAATATTACGTGACACCTAATCTCTAAAATTAATTTTTTATTATTAAATTATAAAATTAAAATATCTCTAAAATTAATTTTTTATTTTAAAATTATAAAAATAAAATAATAATAATTAAAATAAGAAATCTACTAAAATATAAAAATAAAATTTCATATTTATTATTAAATTATAAAATTAAAATATCTCTATAATTTTTTGTTATTGAATTGTAAAATAAAAATAAGAAACCTATAACAATATAAAAACATAATCTCCTATTAAAATAAGAAACATGTTAATTTAATTAATTAATAATGTAATTACTTATTATTAAATTATAAAAATAAGTCTCATTAAAATAAAATAAAATATATGTGGAACTTAATCTCTATAATTAATTTTTTTATTACATATTGTAATTTCCTATTAAAATAAAAAACATTCATGACACCTAATTTCTACAATTAATTTTTTATTAGTAATTTATAAAATAAAAATAAAAAACTTAATACAATATTAAAACATACCCTCCTACTAAAATAAGAGGCATAAATAATAATTGTTTACAAAAACTAGCCAATTTTTTAGTTTTTGAGTCTATTGTTATTTGTTATTTTACTTTGAATTATTTATATAAGTTTTTTCATGAATTTTTTTATTATTTGTTGTGTTTCATGATGCAGACTTTGATTATTAACTATTCCACAATAATGGTTAAAATTTCATGTTCGATAAGAAAATTTAAGCATAAATTGAATTAAATATATTAAATTTCATTGGAATGCATCTTCCGGGACCGGGTCCAGGTCCTCAATCTGGTTCTGGCCCCTGTCTCGGCCCCCGGCTCGGGCCTAACCCCGATCCTCATCCCAGTCCCGATTGCTTCCTGATCGATGTCCCGGTCCCTGTCTCGATCTAGGTCCCTGCCTTCGTCCCGGTCTCGACCTCAAGTCCTGGTCTAGATCTTCTCCCAAGACTATACCCCGGCCCTATGCTTGGTCCTGACCCTAATCTCGATCCAGAGTCCAATCCTTTCAGGAAAGCAACTTAGGAGATTTTATTTCTTAAGTTGTTTTTCAAAAAAGCCAATTAAATTTTATTTGGAGTGGAAATTATTTTCTGTTGACTTTAATTTCCAATGTCATCGAAACACTGAAAAATTATGGAACGATCTAAACATTTATATAGTCTTTTGGCACGATCCCACTATCCAATGGGTGAAGATGAATAGTGATGGACCTGCAAAAGGTAATCATGGACATGCATCTTGTGGAGCTGTTTTGTGAGGTTAAAATGGAGCATTTAAAAGTTGTTTTGTGCAATCTTTAGGGACTCAAACTTCATTTTATGCTGAGATATTTGCAATCATATTAGCTATTGAACAGATTGTTATTCGAGGATGGAAAAAATTTGGATCGAGGATGATTCAAAAGGAGCTTTGAAAAATCCTTCTTATCAATCACTATGGTTCCTCATAAATCATTGGTTTAATTGTAAATCAATGATTGGTTGTATGGAGTTTCATTGTTCACACATTTATAGAGAAAAAATATATGGATGTTGATAGCTTTGGCTAATTTGGAATTAGCATATCCGGCTTTTACTTGATGGGATGCTCCACCTGGAATATTTCAGAAATGTATATTTGAGGATACTCGTGAGTTTCTCAAGGATAAATTTGTTATTGCTCTAAAGTTTAAACAAACATTTTACATGTTCCACTTTCAGGAACTTCCTATATGTGATGAACAGATGAAATACATTAAGACGATCCTCTCAAGCCTCATATAGCATTCCGACTTCAATACGTTGCGGAAGTGGCACGCCCAGGGCTGGCAGTGCAGACCTGCAATTACTGTGCAAAACTTCATAAAAGACAAGCATGATTCGATCAAACCAATTACAGTTCTTCCCTATGTAGAATCTTGTCTTCCCGCGAATGTGAACCACACCAGCCAGCTTCGCCTCTTCCAGAGCAGATATCTCTTCCTGGATTTCCACGGGATTAGATGGTAAACATTCCACATAGTTTTCTATATACTCCTGCAAGCAATCAGTTACTTGCTTTACAAAGTCACAGCCTTCAAGATTCAGAGAATCGGCATAGCCATACTGAATCACACATCCGTAAACTCCTTCAAGGCCCAGTTTTTTTACAACTACTCTCTCTTCTGAAGCAACCTTAGGAACCAACAGGTATCGGAGTGTAGTAAAGACAGCAACTTTGTGAAGAGATCTCATGTTCTTAATATAATGTCCAAGTATAGGAGTCAGTCCATCTTGAATGTTGGTGTAAAAGAAGCACAATCCAGGAACCCTTTGAACACCTGGGTCCGATAGTAGTGTTCTAAGTCTTCCCAAGTCGATCCTGTGAGTCAATTCATATTCTACCTTCCTTTGCCTTCCATAGAACCAGCCAAACATAATGAATGCAAGGAAAAATGATATGGCAAAAGGAATCCATCCACCCTCAGGAATTTTGGTGCAGACTGCACTCACATACACACCTTCCATTGTGAAAAATACCAAGAAGTAGAGTGCAACCAGCAGTGGTGGAGTTCTCCAGATCATGATCATGACCAGCGTCAGCAATATAGTGGTGATGAGCATGACTAAGCTAACAACAACACCTACAAGAAAGGTTTTCAATTAGTGAATTTTACACCTGCTAGAGATATAGATTTAAAAGCTAAAAGCTAGCTTTAGTTTACCATACCAAAAGCATTTCCGATATCTTTCCCATCTCCAAAAATAAGTATAACGGCCACGCAAAGAATCATAAGGATATAATTGACTTCTGGAGAATAGACCTCGCCCTCTTTGTTTGAAGATGTGTGCACCACCTTGACCCTAGGAAAATAATCCAGTACTACAGACTGCTTGATGACAGAAAAGGTGGCTGATATCAAGGATTGACTGGCAACAACTGCTGCCGATGTGGCTATGATAAAGATAGGCCAGTAAACTGGTCTAGGAATGAACTTATAAAATCCATCATCATGATCATTAGGATGTCTGATCAGGTATGCTGTCTGCCCCGCATATGTTAGAACCAGCGACGGATATATCGTAAACAAAAATGCTATCTGTTGGGCAAGAAGATGGTGAGGAACAAAATTTAAATGCAGAAAGAAGACCAAAAAAATGGCAATAACCTGAATGGAACTCCTGTTAAAATGTCCAAGATCTGCAAATAATGCTTCAGAACCTGTACACAACGAATAATATCAGTAGCATCAAAGAACACCTGTTATGGCTTTTTTTTTTTCAAAAAAAGGAAGAAAAAAAAAGTAGCATGAGGCACATATGCACTCAATCTCCGTACTTCTTCACTGTATTTAGACATAAATGGAAAATACAAATAAGTTTAGACCATCCAAAGTCGCCTACAAATCCCCAACACCAAATTTAGGCAAACAGAACATCGCTAAACAGATGCATTTACTTCCAAGAACTTACATTTGCCAGTTCCCATGTGGCATACCTTTGTCTTGTCAACTCTCCAACTTGAAGGCCATAATTACTTCACTGAAGTTCTCAAAATTGGGAATATGATCGGTAAAAAGACTTGATAGTAACAGTTTAATTCACTGAATCATTATTCTGAGCATATTGCTAATAAATACTATCCTTTTGATAGTTCACATTTCTATAAGTCTACTATATAATGTCAGAATGATATCACCATAATACATTCCAGGGTTTAGAAGTTTGTATATTCACCTTTTGAGAAGATATCATTTAAATAAAGGTCCACAACCAAACAATAATCAAGTTACTCTTATATTATGGTGACAGCAGAGAAGTTAAACGTTGAGGCTCACCTGTGATACAGAGGACAGTTCCACCAAGCAACAGCCAGCCTTCCTTTCCATTTCTTGAAAAGAAATGGATTATGTAGTGCGGTGATAAAGCTTTAAATATACCAGGATAATGACTTATAATACTATAAATTCCCACAAGAGGAGTACAGAAGGTCCACGCTCCCATGATGGGGGAGAAAAGGAAACTCACTCGGGAGGTGCCAAACTTTTGCAGCAGGAACAAGACAATTAAAACTATAGCAGAGAGAGCTTCCACCCAAGCTGAAACATTATAAACCAGCAAAGTTGAACCTCAAAAAAATCTACTTTAAGGGAACAAAAAAAAAATGACACTATACAGTCCAGTTTCCTGAAACACATAAAGCTCCCTCATATAAGAAAATAGAATCATTCAAGGTAACTTAAATTTCAAAAATGTTCCTTCAGATGTATTTCAGTTAACTTGTTCAATCTCATCGCTAAAGCTCAAGTTGACTACCTATGAGACATTGAACTGCTCCAATAAATTTGAACCAGAAGACTTTGTTTAGCACTCAATACCTACCACAGAGTTTATAATAGAATACAAATAACTTGGTGTATGTGTGTTTCACTTAGACATTGGTGAAAAGGGGGCTTTAACTGATTTTTATAGTTACCTCCTTCCCATGATATTGTAAGAAGTTTTTGATAATGCACGGCCCTTGAGCTTTTTCAAAGGTTATACAGATTACAGAACATAGGTAAGATTTCCATAAATAAACACCTCATCAACCATCATTGAGATACTACTGAAAGGGAGAATTTAATCTAATCGATGCAAGGTCAATTACTAGTTTTTATGCAATTCTTCTCATCTATTAGCCATTCCCCACTTTTGAAATGTTTTTCAAAATATTTTTGTGCTAATTGTTTATTGAAGGCTTCGCTGTTATAATCCAACAAAGTTTCTCTTCATATTTTACTCTTGGACAATGATCAATTTTGCATTACGAGGGGCAAAGATAAGGCAAATGTATAGTGTTACAAGTTATAATTAAAAAGATCTCAATAATAAGTGAGGCACCAAGAAAATGAAAATAACTGATAAATTACAGAATACTTTATACGAGATGAGTTCTTGATATAACAGGTGTACGGGTTAAATTGGGTAAGACCTAAATGTCATTGTGTCTCAGACGACACTTGAGCCTATGCGATGAACTCGCATGAGACCATGTCTCCTGGCCTTCATCTGGTTCTACTGGAATCATTGGCTGCTAATAAGGCCCAATAGTATGGGATCCAACCGTCAGAGCCCCACTTGACATGAGCACTCCAGTCAACATTGATCCCAGACGACATCAAGTCTATTGGATTAAAGCAAGACTATCAACAGCCCTGAGCCTACACACAGGGCCCATGAGCCCAACCCCCCATGGGGAAAAGGCCCATATGACCTAAAGGCTTCCAAGAGCCCAAGCGACACAGAAGGTCTCCAGCATACCCTAATCATGTTACTTAATGTCCCAGCCGACATTACTTTAACAATGTCCCAGCCAACATTGCCCCATATCATGTAATATCCCAGTAGACATTGCCCACCAATCTATACACGACCAATGCCTTCTTAATAAGGAAACTAAATGTTTGGATTGAGGCAAACCACCTACAAACACAATAGTATAATCCAAGTACAATAAGGATTACACCTAACCTCGGATATCTTGGTACTCCTAATTCAGTCTCTACTTTACTATCCTTTCCTAAAATACGACACTTCCAAGGAATCCTAAACCAGCTAAAAGGCTACTTCACAGCGTATAAAAGGAGAGGGGGTCCAAGGGATTGAGACATTCAAGATTTGGCTCTCACACTCGAGTTCTCAATGCATAACCCCATAAACATCGGCCTACCGCCCTCATGGCAATGTACAAAGATCAAGTTACTCCACGCTCACTTTGCCTTTGTTTTGAAGGATCGCTACTGCCCTCATCATACAAATTCTCGATTGTAGGCCAAAGGCGAAATTCAGTGTCTACAATAGGAAGATCCTTAAGCTTGTGACCAGTTATAAATTGCATCCATACTTACATTTACTGACAGAAGGAAAACGTGCTCTGATGCCATCCATAGCTGACAATACTGACAAAATATTTAAGAATCAAATGAGTTAATAATTCAAATAAATCTTCCCACACAAAAAAATCCGTTGAAATCAATGTAATGAATAAGAAAAGGCCATGGTGATAAACCTGAGATTGCAGGTGTAAGTATTCCATCTCCAATCAACATGCACATACCCAACATTGCAATAAAGAGCAATATTCTTCTGGCAACAATACTTTTTTCGAAAAACTTGCCTAGCCTACTTTTATTTTCTGTGCCCTCGTGCAAAATTGAGTTTGAACCCTCATGCAAAATATAGTTTGATCCCATGCTTTTTGCAGAAAAGAATCCAATATCCATATTCCTACAAAGTTTGGAATACAATGCAAATGTTCCACCTGCAATCAATCAGTTTTCTGTGGAAGTGAGAATCATAAACACGGGGTGTTCCTGAAATGCTTTACATTTACCTTCTGAAGAAGCTAGGATCATATCTTGAAAAAATAAATATGTTGCAATTGTAGGTAAAACAATAAAAATAGATCTCTCTGATCAAATAAACTCCCAAATTACTGGAAAAATGTAGGAAGTGAATTCTTCGTGGAATTGAATTATTGAAAGAACAATTTGAAATAGCAAGATACTCAAAGTGAAAAATACAATTATCATTGTTTCCTTGATTCATACGAAAAATTATGGAAGTCTGAAAAAACACAGAATTTACTTCCTGGAATCAATAAGATTCCATAATTTCAGCAAATTGTTTCCACTTCTACTGCTCCTGAAATTATTTGAACCTAATATATAATATTTATGTTCAAGATTCAAGTAAAATAAATCTGATTACATTTTCGTACTGTAATTAACCTACCAAAACCCTCCTAAACCTTGCTCTGGTCCAAGAGTTTAAATATAAAGTGTTGAAGAAGAAATGCAGATTTAAATCTGAATACGATGATTTCTTCTTATACTCAGGAGAAACCGCTACATGCTAACCTTGGGAGGACAAGATGAAAAACCAGATGACCCAAATCTTTCAAATAGTCAAAAAGATACTAATTTTGAAAGTAATTGGGCATTCTACTTGTCACTTTACAGTTTCAATATGCAGGATGACAAGTTATTGACTCTTATATGTGGCTTGCACTACCCTGTAGCATTGTACCATGATGCCAGTATTTAGGGAAGACCAGGGATGACCAATCAAAAGCCAATTCAAGCCTCTCTCATTTTTGTTTTAAAAAAAATAATAATAATAAAAAAATAAAAAAACTCCCCCATTTGATGTGTGAACCATCCCATTGGTTAAAATTTTTTAACCACGTAACACTGTCACATCTTAGTTACAGATTGAAGCCTAATTGACACCTATCACTTTTCATCTGCCAAACTAAATTCAAAGTAGTCTCTCATTCACACAACTAATTGATATAATGGTCAACTGGTTCTTAGTCTTGGTGAATTATCACATTATCTGGACTCTTGGAGTAAAGTTGTTAGGCTTTTATTTGTCAGAGCTTAATATTATTTTTTGGGCCCTTTGGTAACTTACTAGCTTAAGCTGATGCCGGATGGTTTGTGAACCATATCATGCACCACTTCAAGAAATTAGAATCACACCAACCTCAAAGGAAAACTAAATGAAGTATGCCAAACACTAACCTTGACTAGTAATAGAGAAGCATAAAGAGTGACTATTCGAAAAACTCCACCGAATTCACAATTTAAACACAAATAGTATAAACAACTGAGATTACCTTCGCCTTGATCATCAGCTTTGAGAGCTATGCTAGCATATTTGACAACACCAATTAGAGTAAGTGTCCAAAACATGATGCTGTAAATGCCCAAATAGTCCTCTTCTGTTGGAGACTTCAATGGCATTGATGGGTACACATATAGTGGAGACGTTACAAGTCCTCCAAAAACAACTCCTAGTGTCTTGTACGCAAGTACAAAAGTCTCCCGTCGACCTTTCTACTCATTAAAAAAAAAACATTTCATCACAATTAAACTTCTAAAATTTCAAAATCATACAAAAAAAAAAAAAAAAAAAAAAAAAAATCTTAACTCAATTAATTAAACACAAAACAAACTAATTATTATTAAAGAACCCAGTTGATATTAAACAAAGAAATCCAAAAAAAATCCCAAAAAAGGAAACACATGTGGAACAGAAGCAAAGAAATATGACCTTGTTATCTGCAGAGGAATTCATGGAGTTGGGAGGGTGAAGAAGATGAGAATGGCCATTGATATTGCTATGAATAGAAGAGTGAACGACGACCTCGGAGAGAGTAGCAACTGAGTCAGCGGCACCGAGTTGCCGTTCCATAATTAAAAATCAGAAGCGGGATTTGCAGAAAATTCAGTTCTGTTCAGTTTCAGTAGAGAAAATTGTTATAATTTATATACAAGACAGACATGCGCTGAGTTAAGCTGTTTGCTTGTGTTGGGTTATCGGCTTTTAATTCGCAGATTCTGCTACTTTTGCGGATGGGGCCCGTCACGTAAGGAGTTCCATTACGTATTTTTGTGTTTGTCACTTTGTTGTGCACTTAAACTTCTTAAGATAATATGAGACTCTCACGTGCGGTATAACAATAACAATAACAATAACAATAACAATAACAATAACAATAACAATAATAATAATAATAATAATAATAATAATAATAATAAATTATTATTATTATTATTATTATTATTTAAGCTTATGAATAAATAACAATTGAATATTATAAATTTTGAAATATTATATTTTATTAGTAAATTTATGAAAAAATAGCATTTTACTATTTTTCCGTAAAAAATTAGTTGATTGTTATATTTTAACATTAAAATCAAAATGTTAGATTTTATATAACATTAATAGTAAAATATTATTTTACTATAAGTTCAATAGTAAAATGTAATATTGTTTATTATCTTGTCGAAAAATAAACAAGATAATTGTTTTCAGAGCAGTTCTTAAACTAGTAATATAAACCTTATGCAATCTTCAGTTATTGAGCTAATTTTTGTGTTAAATTGGGTTCACAAATTTTTATATGATAGTCAATGTCACATATGAGTAAGTCCGCACTATCTATTCATGTGACATAAATTAAGTAAAAAATCAAAATACATGTAAGAAAGAGTGTTAAGAAAAATATTTCACATCGATTGAAAGCAGTTCTTATATTGATAATATATATCTTGAACAATCCTCAACTCTTTAGTTGATTTTCGGATTGATTTAAACCCATAAATTTTTTTATTATTTACTTCTAGTATCACAAATTAAAAGAATGTAATCAACTCTTATCTTGGACAACTTTTCTTCAATTTAATAACAGAAAAAATGATTACATTACTTTTTTAAATGGAGGTTTTAATCACCCCATATTCATAAAAGGGTCATGCTAACAAGTGCCCTTAGGGCACTCATTAAGAATTCATATTTCATAACCAGTAAGACTATGCTTGATGCAGCAAGTGGAGGGGGGGCAATAATGGAGAAAAGACCGTCAGAAGCTCTTGAAATAATAAATGCTATGGCAAGTAGTTCCGATCAATGGGAAAACGACAGAGGAGGACAGAGAAGGACTGGACTTCATGAGATAGATGCAGCAAACTCTATCAATACTAAAATTTATTCTCTTAAAAATATGTTTAAAACTTTCCTATCTGTTAATGCTACGAAACCCTCTAATAAAATGTGTGAAATTTGTGCAGGTGTACACTCTAGTGTAGAATGCCAAGTAAGCGGATTGCCAACTGAGCAGATAAATCAAATCAATGACTACAATAGGCAAAATAACAACCATTACTCAAACACTTACAATCCAGGATGGCGCCAACATCCAAATTTTTCATGGAGTAACACCCAGAATGTCCAGAATCTCATGCCTAAGCAGTATTTTCAGGAAAAGAAATCTGCAGAAGACTTGATTGCTGAGTTAACCCAAGCCACTCAAACAAATTTTCAAAATCAGCAAGCAGCAATCCGAAATTTAGAGACCCAAATGGGGCAACTGGCTAAGGCAATAATAGAAAGAGAAAAGGGAAATCTACCGAGTCAACCTGAAGTAAACCCAAGAGATCAAGAACAAGCTAAAGCAATCACACTCAGGAATGGCAGAGAGGTAGAAATAGAAGAGGAAGCAAGAAGGTCCAAGGACATCGAGAAAGTGGATAATGCTGAATCAACTATTGATGTTGCAAAATCTCGGGAAAAAATGGAAATAATCAGCCGTCATGCGCCACCTATCCCATTTCCACAGCGCCTAGTAAGGTTAACATTAACATTCCTCTTCTTGATGCAGTTAAACAGATACCGAATTATGCAAAAATTTTGAAAGATATTTGCACCAATAAGAGGAAGTTTGCTAATCATGAAAATGTGATGCTATCAGAAGAATGCAGTGCAATACTTCAAAATAAGCTACCACCTAAGCTAAAGGATTCAGAGAGTTTCACTATACCTTGCACTATTGGAAATTCTTATTTTAGTAAAGCTCTTTGCGATTTAGGTGTCAGTATTAATTTAATTCCATTTTTTGTGTATCGACAGCTTGGTCTAGGAGAGGTGAAACCTACATTAGTCTCATTGCAACTTGTAGATCGTTCAGTGAAATACCCAATGGGAATTATTGAAGATGTTTTGGTGAAAGTGGGGAAACTGGTCCTCCCTGCGGATTTCATGATTTTAGATATGGAAGAAGATAAAGAGATACCTATCATTTTGGGTCGACCATTTCTTGCTACTGGGAGAACCTTAATAGATGTTCAGCAGGGGTTGCTCACTCTGAGGGTACAAAATGAGGAAGTGGTATTTAAGGTTTTTGAGGCTACCAAACTACCACAAGAGTCGGAGACTTGCTCCCGAGTTGAATTGTTAAATGAAGCGGTAATAGAAAAGTTTGTTCAAGAATACCCGAAAGATCCATTAGAAGCATGCATAATACACAGTGCCTCTACTCAGTATGAGCAGTTTGACATTGCTGAAGTTGCACACCAGTTGGATGCGCTACCAAGGTGGAAATCACATTTTGAGGCATTGGGTCAGGCTCCACCAAAAGTTCGACCATCTGTTGAAGAAGCTCCACAAGTGGTATTGAAGCAACTCCCATCACACCTAAAATATGCTTACTTAGGGGAATCAGAGACTCTTCCGGTTATTATTGCTGCTAATCTCACTATGGAGGAAGAAGAGAAATTGCTTAGAGTTTTGAGAGAGCACATGACAGCAATAGGATGGACCATCGCTGACATAAAAGGTATAAGTCATACCATGTGCATGCATCAGATTATGCTTGAAGAAGAAAATAAATAAACCATTGAAGCACAACGCAGGTTAAATCCTAATATGAAGGAAGTTGTAAGGGCTGAAGTATTAAAGCTGATAGATGCATGAATAATCTATCCAACCTCAGATAGCAAATGGGTAAGTCCTGTTCAGGTCGTGCCGAAGAAAAGCGGCATCACAGTGGTGAAGAATGACAACAATAAGATGATACCCACGAGGCAAGTCACTGGGTGGCGAGTTTGTATTGACTACCGAAAGTTGAATTCTGCAACTAGGAAAAATCACTTCCCACTGCCTTTTATTGACCAGATGTTGGAAAGATTGGCAGGTCATTCTTATTACTACTTTCTAGATGGGTACTCAGGCTATAATCAGATTCCTATTGCACCAGAAGACCAGGAAAAAACTACTTTCATATGTCCATTTGGTACTTTCGCATACCGCATAATGCCATTCGAATTGTGTAATGCACCCGCTACTTTCCAGTGTTGCATGATGAGTATTTTTTCAGACATGGTGGAGCGGTTTATTGAGGTTTTCATGGATGACTTCTCAGTTTTTGGGTCATGTTTTGACAGTTGTTTGGGTAATTTTGCACTGGTATTGCAGAGATGTCGAGAGACTAGTTTAGTGCTTAATTGGGAGAAATGTCATTTCATGGTGCAAGAAGGAATAGTCTTGGGCCATAAGATTTCAGCCCAGGGCATTGAAGTAGATCGAGCCAAAATTGAGTTGATTGAGAAACTTCCACCACCTACCACAGTGAAAGAGGTTAGAAGCTTCCTAGGACATGCTGGATTTTACAGGAGGTTCATCAAAGACTTCTCCAAGGTAACCAAGCCTCTCTGTAATTTACTACTCAAGGATGCCGTCTGGAATTTTAATGATACATGTCTTAAGACATTTGAGGCTCTGAAGAAATTACTCACCACATCACCCATCATCACCGCACCTGATTGGGATCTTCCATTTGAACTCATGTGTGATGTGAGTGACTATGCGCTGGGGGCAGTGTTAGGGCAGAGAAAGGATAAGTTGCTTCATATGATCTATTATGCCAGCATGACCCTCAATGATGCATATTTAAACTACTCCACAACCGAGAAAGAACTTCTAGCAGTTGTTTTTACCTTGGATAAGTTTCGGTCATATCTCATCGGATCCAAAGTGATTGTGTATACTGATCATTCGGCCCTGAAATACCTATTTTCTAAGAAAGATGCAAAAGTAAGATTGATCAGATGTGTGCTTCTACTGCAGGAGTTTTATCTAGAAATTAGAGATAAGAAAGTGTCTGAGAATATAGTAGCCGACCACTTGTCAAGGATTGTCAAGAAAGAATGCGAGGATGATGCCATCCCTATCAATGAGACATTTCCTGATGAACATTTATTTAGAGTGGATGATACTTGGGCACCATGGTATACTGACATCGTTAATTATCTGGTAAGTGAGAAGATTCCTGATGAGATGAGTTTCCAACAGAAGAAGAAGTTCCTTTCAGATACAAGACATTACTTCTGGGATGATCCCTATTTGTACAAGCATTGTCCTGATCAGATCATTCGACGGTGTATTCCGGAACCTGAGCAGCAGAATATCCTACACCATTGTCACTCTTTGGCTTGTGGGGGGCATTTCGGTGGATCTAAGACTGCAGCTAAGGTACTTCAATCTGGGTTCTATTGGCCATCATTATTTAAAGATGCATTCGCTTTTGTTGCTGTTTGCGATCGCTGTCAGAGAATGGGTAACATCTCCAGAAAAAATCATATGCCTCTGAATAATATCTTGGAGGTTGAGTTATTTGATGTGTGGGGAATTGATTTCATGGGACCATTCCCATCATCCTTCTCCAATAAGTATATCTTAGTGGCTGTCGACTATGTCTCTAAGTGGGTGGAAGCAATAGCATTACCCACCAATGATGGGAAGGTTGTTCTGAAATTTCTCAAAAGTCATATCTTCACAAGATTTGGGACACCACGAGCTATAATCAGTGATGGGGGTAAACACTTCTGCAATAGGTTATTTGAATCTCTTTTGGCCAAGTATCACATCACTCATAAGGTAACTACACCTTATCATCCACAAATAAGTGGCCAGGTGGAGGTTTCAAATATGGAGATCAAGAGGATATTAGAGAAGACAGTTAGTACCTCAAGAAAGGACTCGTCAAAGAAGCTAGATGATGCATTATGGGCATATCGCACGGCTTATAAAACACCTATTGGTATGTCATCATATAGATTGGTATTTGGAAAGGCATGTCACTTACCAGTAGAGTTAGAGCACATGGCATATTGGGTGGTAAAGAAGCTAAATTTTGATATGGCAGCAGCAGGTGAAAAGCGACTTCTGCAGTTAAATGAAATGGATGAGTTTTGTCACGAGTCTTATGAAAATGCCAAGATCTATAAGGAAAGAACTAAGAAATGGCATGATAAACATATTTCAAGGAAAGAGTTTTCAGTTGGGCAAAAGGTTTTACTTTATAACTCAAGACTTAAACTTTTTCCGGGCAAACTCCGCTCTAGGTGGTATGGGCCATTTCTTGTGTTGGAAGTTTATCCTTATGGCACAGTCAAGGTCAAGCATCTGGAAAATGGTGCTGAGTTTAAGATCAATGGCTAACGACTGAAGCCCTATTTAGAAGTAGACTATGATTCCATGAAGTCCACCATCCCACTCTTAGATCCAACATAAGTGTGCAGAGACAGTCTGGCTGAAGACTATAAATCAAGCGCTTCTTGGAAGGCAACCCAAGCTCTCTAAAAACTTCTTTATTTCTTGTTTTATTATCTTAATATTTTTATTATTATTATTCTGCTTCTCTTTTACTTATTTATGTCTCATTCAATGATCCATGTTTCCACACAAGTTTGGGGGTCGCAGCATTAGACAGAGCATCTATGCAAGCTTGGGGAGTATCTCTTACCTCTCAATTATTTTTAATTTCTAACATTGAGGACAATGTTTATCTTAAGTTTGGGGGTGAGAGTGAGTGAGTTTTATTTTGTTTTGTTTTATTTTTATACAATTGCATGCCCAAAAAAAAAAAAAAAATTGTTTTGTTTGTTTTTAGTCCTTCATTGTTAAGCATAAATCCTATGATGATATTGTTTGTTTTAGGGTGAAATCTTAGAAACGATAAGTCATTTAATGTACTTTTATCTGATGCTTTGAGTAGTTTATCTATGTTAGACTCGTAAGTACTTAATTATAGGTTCTTAGCAGTGAAAGCCTGGATAGTTAGCAAAGTGACTAGTTAAAGAAATTGCATGTCGATGAATGACCGTTTGCTTAGATTTCTATCCTGATTTGCTTGTGTTATGATGTGTGGTATGATTAAAAAGAAAAGGTCTCTAAAGAAAGAAATTTAACCACCTATAACCGATAAGCGTGAAGCTACCCATGGGCGAGTATTAGGACCTCCATAAGGAGAAATGCTACCTTAAAGAGTAGGTGTGTTGAAAATAAAAATAGAAAAAGAAAAAAGAAAATCAAAAAAAGAAAAGCAAAAAGAAAAATCATACCATATTGAGCATAAAAAAAAAAAACTACAGAGCTTAATTGAGATATCTAAGTTGGTTTGACCCATCGATCACAAATTTTAAACGAAATCATTGAGTTGACTTACCTAGGAATCAGGCTGTGAATGAACCTTTACACACACACTGTGAGTCTAACTTAGATGATTTATTTAAAGACTTGGATTTGAGTTGCATTGAGTGCTTTGAAGGTTCTCTGATTTCATTACTAGGTATTCTTTGAGGACAAAAATTATGCGAAACTATTGGGACTATTTAATTTTTATTTTTGCATGATTGTGTGTTTTAAATGACGTTTGTGGGTGTCGTCACTGTAAGCCCTCACGAGACTATAACTCGTCCACTAGGGCCGCCTAGGGGTTTATAGGCTTGTTGCATATGCTAAATGCAACCACGATTTCCTGCGAAAGTGGATTAATTAGGATTTTCTTTATTTTTATTTTTATTTTTAGTTTTTGCTCGAGAACTAGCAAACGTTAAGTTTGGGGGTATTTGATAAGTGTATATTTACATATTGTTTTAATACTTTTAATTTAATTTTACGCTAAGTTTATATTTTATTTTACAGATTTCTATCTTAATTTATTATTTTCTATTTATGTAGGAAAGTTTTGAATGATTCAGGAAAGAGAACAATAGAAGGCATTTAACATTCTTAATACAAGCCAGTCAGTAAATAACACTAGTAAGCAAGAGATACAAAAAGAATTTAACATTGTATTATGAAGTGCTAAGCTCCATAGATAACCAAAGAAGTGAGAACTTGGAAGAACATAACCCATAAGTAGTTGAAGCTTAGTGAGAAAATAGAGAGTTAAATAGTTAAGTTATGCAGATGAACACTAGTTTGTGATACGTAAGCAGCGTTAAAGGAATATACAAGAGATTATTCTTTTATATACTTGTGTCAGGGTGGAACCAGTTCATGCAAAAGGCTTAACCATGAAAGAACACTAGTATTTCTAGAAAAGTTCAAAAGTACCTGTTAGGAAGAACACGATGGAGACAAGTAAAGTTGGTCATAGCTAGAAATCGAAGAATGAGATTTATGTAAAGTATAACAATAATTGTAGTTTGACAGTAGTATTAAGTATCTAGTAGAACTCTTACGAAACAAGAACAATGAATTGCCACTCAATCAAGAATTCAAGAGGTATGATGCATGAAACATATATTATGATAAGAAGTAGAGTAATGCATACTTATGAGCTTTAGAAATAGAGTAAAGTATCAGTTCATGCAGACAGAAATAGAGTACCTTCTAGGTTACAATATAATTGATGAAGCGAAGTAGAGAATGAGTATGTAGATGGTTATAAGTTGGTGACCTGAGAAATAGCATGTGAGTTATGTAACTTGCGATAAGATGTTCAGTATCGAGAATCTTGGATCTAGACAGACTCCAAGATTTCAATTTTAAAGAGGATTCGAGGACGAATCCTAATTAAGGGGGGGGGGGAGAATTTTTAACATCCGGTGAACCTGACGACTTGTACGGTACCAGATCCTGAAGACTAGTACAATTCGGAGGCATAATACTTGATATAAATCATGTTCAAGCAAGTACGTGCTCATAAAATGGCATTTGGGACATTCAGAAGGTTCCTTGAAATTTTGACGCGGAACTTAGTTTATGTTCCACCTCGAACAGTTTTTAGTAATCGGGCTGTATGATAAGTGTATATTTACATATTGTTTTAATACCTTTTAATTTAATTTTACGCTAAGTTTATATTTTATTTTACAGATTTCTATCTTAATTTATTATTTTCTATTTATGTAGGAAAGTTTTGAATTATTCAGGAAAGAGAACAATAGAAGGCATTTAAATTGGAAAAAACCTAATACCGGAAGGAAGCATGTGGTCAATAGAAGAAATTAAAATTGGAATAGGAAAAGGGGAAGTTTACTGCCTTCTGACTAATTGAACAAATTGCAAAAGAAGAAAAAAGTGGCGTGGGCCCCTGCACAATCTTCCTTTATTGGTTAACAAAAGTGATGTGAAGAAAGAAAAAGAGAAGGTGGGGGCCCAAGTGCTTGCATTAGGGTTTATTAAAAGAGGCAGAGGCTGCGTGAGTAAAAGGGGAGTCTTGGTGCAAAACAAAGAACAAAAACAGAGAGGCAGCAGCAGCACACTTTGACAAGAATAAAACAAGGAGAAATTGCTCATTATTTTGGAGAAAAAAAAGTCGAGAGTTCAATTGAAAAGAGCATTCAGCGCATAACCAAATATAAAAGGAGAAATTGTTCATTGTTGTGCGAAAATAGAAGACAGAAGGCTGCGTGAACAGATTAGAGAGAGCTGTTGTGCCGAGAGTCATTAGAAGAAGCAGAAACAGTGCCGAGAGCCACATACTTCTGTTTTTATTTCATTCTCTTTCTTTTCAATGTTCCCAATTATGTGTATTAGTTTTCTTACTTTCACGAGGAACTAATTATTTTACTAGGGTTGTGATGTAGTCTAGTTATGAACTCTTGATTAATTTCTAGTTATATGAATTTTATGATTGTTTTTCATTATTGTGAGTTTCGATGAGTTGTGTTTAATTGATGATTTAAATATAATGTTTGATCCTCATTATGTTAGAATTAATTTGATGCTAATTGTGGTGGATACCATATCCAATTAGAATATAGCTTCTTACCATCAACACCATAAATTCTTAATCATAGATACCATATAAATTAGGATTTGTGTGATTCCACCCAACAATTTCCATAGAACTTAATGTATTTAATATGTTGATAATTCACCTAAATACCATAAAGAATTTGCATGCTTGAGTAATTGTAGTATCACCAGATACCATGGCCACTGAATACTTTAGGGAAGTTGATCATCAACAATTGAAAATAAATTAGAATTAATTGACTAGAGTTAGTTAAGAGGGATTAACTATGGTGAAATCATAAACCCTAGTATTTTTATTCTCATTATTTTCAACCTTATTATTGCGTTAGTGTTTTCTTTGGTGCTTTATTTTCAGTCTTTATTTAATATTTTAATTTTTCTTAGTTTATTTAAATTGCATTTGTGGTGGAGTTAGAGATTTGATTTGAATAAGAATTATAGAATTAACTAGTCTCTATGGGTTCGATATCCGTGCTTGCATATTGCTATACTACTATTTGATTCGTACACTTGTGAGCATATCAAAACTTAGGCTTAGATTTTCATACTTTAAATTTCGCAACACCGTACATTTTCATACGATCTCTAATTTTTATAAATTTTATATCATCGGAAAGCTTAGACCGAGAGCTATAACTTCCACATTGAACCTTTTTCCAAATTCGGACCAGAAATAGGTCAACAATTGCAATTTCCGCAACTACTACTGTAATTTCGGGAATTAACTAGAATTTGGTGATGTGGCAAAATGTGGACCATTCATTTGCAACACAAAAATCAACTATTGCTCTATAAATAGAGCACTATTCACTCATCCTCTTGAGGAGCCAAAACGTGAGGGAGATGAGGGAGAGTTTGGGGAAAATTTTCTCATTTGTTTTCTTTTTCATGCTACCTTTTGAGAGATTGATGATGTTTCCAAGCATATTCTATAACAAATAAGCTTCTAACTTCTTTTCTTTTCTTTATTTTTCAGTTTTGGACACCAAAGCCCCATTTCGAATATAGCATACCCTAACCATGGGAATTGTTAGAATTGGCATTAATAAGTTGTTGGCATGTGTTTTGATAAGTGTCAAGATGATATTGTTGGACAATTATGACCAATAGCATCACTATTTGTAAAAGACATGATGTTCTTTGTACAAATTAACTATGTGGCAAAGGAAATTGGTCTTTTATCATTTTATAATTGGATTACTTGGATATATAAATGATAAGAGTCCATATTATTAGTACCGGATTAATAAAATATGAGACATTATTAATCCACGAAAGATTTAATCATTAAATATCCATAGTCATAGTATTATCGAGACTGGACATCGATAATACGGAATATACTAGTATTTCACTTGTGCGCGTTATGGAAGCTTAACGACATAGTTCTCATACATTTAATTATTGGATACTTATGCAAATGTGATATGAGGTTCTGTTAGCCGTTGGACCGGGAACAGCTTCGCTCTGGATAGACCCCTCGGAATCCCATTGGTAGTATGACTATGTGTCTATGGGAATCCGAATCAGGATAGGTGTATTAGGTCTTAACCTGAGACTTGCATCGCTAATACTTGCGACAATCAATACGCTTTGGTTTTGGTCGTCCGAGGCTTTAACAAGTTCTGTGTACGCCTCTTCTGGGTTTACTGAGAATCGTAGTGTATTGGGTGTGATGTCAAGATGGAAGTATCACTTCAGTCATATGGAGATGATGATCACGCATGGATACAAAACTAGTACTCTTAAATGCTGCAGCTATCGGGATAGTATGACTAGGTCATGATTATCCGATTAAAGAGACTAGTTGCTAGTGATCCGATATATGCTTCGTACGGGGCAAACACAATTCCAGCCCTAGGCCTAGCATGTGACATCCGATACTGGATCGTAATACGCAATACATTGTATACTACGCCTGATACATATTATATATATTCCATGTTGAATATATTCCTGGATAATTGAGTAGGCACGGTGCTTTGCTAGAAGCCAAACATGTCTTGTAAATCGATGAGAACGTGGTACGCGGTACGCATGTATTGGATGGTCCGACAACCGTATTTACTGCCAGCATATCCATGGATCTCTTGGGTCGTTTCTCAAATATTCACCGATGACATTTGACTCGAACAGAATTAATCTGGGATTAATTATGAGAGAAAATTAATCTGGGATTAATTGCGGTAAGAATTAATCTGGGATTAATTCGTCGAGAAGAGAGAACGCGATTAATTTGGAATTAATCGGCAAAATAAATTTAATAGTTAAATTAGATTTTTCTATTTAATTTATTTAATTGGGCTAAAATAATATATCAAATATATTAATTGAAATTGGATTTCAATACGGAATTAAAATTGGATTCATGCGAACAAATTAATTTAGAATTAATTCATAATTGACTTCCGTAATAATTTTACTAGGTATTATTATTTAATTACGTAGCGACGAAAAATTCATTTAGTCGAATTAAACGAACCGGGCCCAAAGTGTGTAGTGTAAGCCAACTTAAATTTTGAATTCATAGTGGTGGGACCCACTAACTTACATCAACATGTCACATGTGTGATGGAAGTTGTTGGTTGCATTTAATGCAATTTTACACACATATAAAGCTTCTTGGACAAGCTTTGTATCATAACATATTGACTTTTAGAAAGTGAAAATCATCTCTCTCTTTCCTCTCCCTTGGCCGAAACTTGCAACTCTTGGAGGGAAAAATTTTCTTTCAAATTTTGATCAAAGCTAGCACTTTGGGAGTCTTTGAAGGTGATAGGGAAACTCACCCATGAGTTTGGAACTCAACACAAAGGCTTGAAGCATCTACAACAAAGAAAGTTTTGAACTTCTCATCCAAATCAATGTAAGTATTCCGCATCTTATTTTTGATTATATTCACACTAGAATCATGTTTAGGATCCTTGGCATGTCTTAGAGACACTAACAATGGTATCATGAGCCATCCTAAGCTTGATTTGAAATCTAGGGTTTATATACTTTAATTTGGGAATTTTTGCTTGGAGCATGATTTTTCCAAATTAATTGTTTGGTTATGCTTAGATTATGATAACTTAGAGTTATGCATGATTGGATTTGAGAAAATTGATTGGATCTAATTTTCCCCTAATTCCTTGATGTGGCCGAAACTTACCCTAGAAAATGCTCATGGTAATTTTTTGAATTTGACAATTGGATATGTTAATTGGCATGAAATGAATATTAATTGTTGATTTAATTGGATTGAAATCAAAATTGAATGTTATTTCCTTGCCTTTGCCGTGAGTATGAAGCATGTTGGAATAGATTGATTTTGCCTCAATTTTATGTTGGACATGAATTTGAGAATTAAAGCATGATTAATTAGATTAATTGATATTTTGGAAATATTGGATTAATTAATTAATTGTGATAATTGCACTTTAATTAGATTTATATGTTATTTGGAATAATAAGATAATTTAATTTGTTGTATTTGGGCTTAATGGGATTGGTTGGGCCAAGTTTGGTTTTGGATAATTGGGTTGGATCTAATTGGGCCTAAAACCATTTCCATAAAGTCCAAATATGAATTTTGGGCCATTAAAATTTTAATTGGGCCTAATGGGCATAAATTGATTTTTGGTATAGGGTGATTCCTATTTAGGCCTTGGCATTTTGGGTTTGATCCATTATGGCCAAAGCCCATGCCTAAAGAATTAATTGAAAGCCCATTGGACTTTAATTGAATAGTATTGGATGCTAATTGGGCATTTGAGACCCAATTGGATTGGATTTGGAATCCAAGTCTTTAAGGCACATAAATAAGTGTAATTATTTAATTTGGAATTAAATATGAATTAGTATTGAATACAAATTAAATTGGATTTAAAATTGTAGTTCGATATAATTTAAGAAAACGTACTTTGAGTATTTATTCTTAAACGAGTTGGACTCGTGCAAATCAAATAGTTGTTTAAACATTGGATGGTCATTAATCAAAGATTAATTAATTGGATTAGATTGATTGATAACATGCTATGTGTGAATACTTGGATGTATTTGTATGAATAATGTATATCGGATGAATATTAGAAGGGTGGGGGCAATTTTGGAAATTATTGTAATAAATTCGGAATTTATTAAATTGGACCTGCGTGTCTAGGCTTTCGCCTCCTTATCTTATTGTATTTCTCTTCTCACCAATTCCCCTCAATGTAAATGAGGTTTCTTTAATGTATTATGTAATTGGGTAGAAATATGTAAAGTGCTAGCGGGAGAGAGGAAACAAAGAGATTTGTTCTAGGAATAAATTGTTTTATATATCCATCCATATATCATTATTAATTTTATCCGCGCCTTATTATGCCTTTAGAATGCATGTTTAAGGGTGTATGATGAGACCTAATCAAAGATAATAAATTGGTTGCCAATTTGCGCAAAAAAACCATCACTCAAATATTAAGCATTTTCCTTCCATATAGTGGTTCTCTCTCAAGATCCAAGATTGTAATTGATTTGTTGGCCAAAGTCAAGATCAATGTCCATCGCGGATGTGTTTGAACCACGAAAGCTTTGTTACATATCGCATGTCTTGGGCAGTTGTGATTTGTTGGGCAAAGTCAAGGTCACTTCTTTACATCGACATGGATTACGATGCTTTTCCCCTGTCAATGGGTCACGCTTAACTGGAATCATTAAGCTTGTTGAGCCAAAGCCAAAGCTTAGTTTATTTAGAGGAAAAGGTTAGGAAATATATATTGGATAGATATCTCGGACTTGGAGGTCCACCTACCGGATCTAGGAATTGGATGGGATCCAATTGATCTTAGAGATCTACCTAGTTAAGTTTCATACAGCTTGTTGGCCAAAGTCAATGTTGTGTGTTATTTAACAGGATCCTAGCCCACTAGGAAACTAGGTTCCCGAGTACTCAATAGAGGGTTAGAGGCTCGCCGAAAAATAGTGGGAGGCTAGTATTAAATTTGCAATTTCATTTAATACTTGCTAAATGCGCTCTTTTAATTTTATTTATCGTCGTTATAAATATATTAGTTGGACTAATATTTGTTTTATTGATTTCTTTGAACAGTTAGACTATACAAGACACTACTCCACTTGTAGTTGGTTATATAGTTGGACTATAGTAACCATTATATTTTGAGTGTACCTGTAGGCACTGCATTTTGCATAAGTCCCTATGATGAGTCTCATTTGGAGAAACTACCTTTTAAGTCATGGAATTCGCGGGAAACGGACGTCGGAAGGGGAAATTCAGAATGAGCATGTCATTAGATTCATTTCACAAGTTCACTATTTTTCGTTCGTGCTGCGTTCGTGACCACGTTCGAACGTCAAGCAGATTACAGGCGTTCGTGTAGCGTTCGAATCCGCGTTCGAACGGCGTCGGTATTTATGGTTTTGCTGCTAGCCTCACACCACACGAACGCCCACGGTAAACAGGTCATCTTCCATCACATCTCAAGCATGGTTACTCATTTTGTCATTTCCTTTTTTTGATTACCTATGTTCTCGCACTTAGTCATTCATTGTGTTCACAAGGTTACATGTTCGTTTCCATGATACATGTTTGCACGGTAGTTACCTAATTATGCTTCCGCATTAATCCATTCAACATGTTCATGAAGTTATATGCTTGCCATTACTCCAATTTGCTTTCATGCGTGATTATACAATTATTATCTACTGGCATGCCCATGATCGAATGTGATGTGTTTTTGACATTGTATGCTAGCTGTATTTATCTTCATGCATGCAAATTGGGACATAGATTATATGCAAATAGGTTGTATGCAAACTTAAAAATGTGTTACATGTGAACTTAGATGAACCTTTGATTTATGCATGCGAACTTGGAAATAGATTATCCTTGGAAATATGTTGCTTAGGCTTGGTTAGATTATTGTACAAATTGTTTTATTATAAGTGGCATAAGTAAGGGACCATTCTGAACCCAACGGTTTGAGGTCTTCCCTTACGAGGGGTGAGTGTGGCCTTAAATATCATTTTCCCGGTTCACACCGGGTGGCGACTCCATTATTCTCTGGTTTAGTCCCCCCCGGGGCTACTCCGTACTCCCAACCGAGCCGCGAGCCCGAGACAGCATGCGTCGCCCAGTTTCTATGTTCCTACAGTCTGGCGACTCCACTGGGGATAGAGAATCGGCCCCGAAATAATGTCTTGTAATATTAAGATTTGTGCTTTAATTAACTGTGTTTACTGTGGGTTAAAAGGGGTTTAATCAAAGACACTTTTAAGGCTAGGTAATGGTTTGGTGTTTTCCATCATTCACTACTTTTCTATCAGGAAAAGCTGTGAAGGCACCTAGATAATCACTTACTTATGGCCTATTATGATGGACTAATTTGGAGGACTCGTTGTTTATTCCTGTCACCAAGCGATAAGAGCCTAAGAGGCTAGGGTACTTAAGAGAGCCTCACTCCACCCTCCCTCTGGGGAATCTACAACGGGAAATCCATTTGACAGTCAATCACACACCATAACTCGTTTGCACGTACTGTAAGGTATAAAAAAGGTGCACTCACTTGGTCGCTCGAACCCTTGAGTGGGGAGACCTAGTTGTGGGCAATCCTTCGCCAGCGAGAGTCTTTGTCTACACTCCTGCAAACCCACGCGTAGACCGGGGTCATATGGCCTATAACAACTATTTCCTTGTGCTTGTAGACCATCCTCATTTGGATGCAGTTGGACTTCTTGTCAGAAATGCGAACTTGTTGGGCCATTTAAACTGGGACGAGTTCGTATCCTATGACAATTGGGCCAAAAGCTTCTGAAATATTGATGGGCCACTCTGTAGAAATTATTTACTTGTGCTTGTGTTTGGGAACATTGTCGTTTGGATCCATTCGGACCTTTTGTCATGAGGTATGAGATTGTTGGGCCATTTAAACTGGGAAAAGAACGTATCTTATGATGATTGGACCAAAAGCTTCTAAAATGCCAATGGGCCATTATATGTTTGTGTTTAGGAACATTATCATTTGGATACGGTTGGACTTCTTGCCATGAGATGTGAACTTGTTGGGCCATTTAAACTGGGACGAGTTCACTCCTATGACAGTTAGCCCAAAAGCTTCTAAAATGTTGATGGGCCGATTTGTGTGAAAATTTTAATGAGTTGATATATTTCCTATATCACACGCATCTCATGCACCCCATGCATACATGCATCATGCTAACCCTTGTGTTCTGAAAGCCATCATAGATTCCCGTTGGGTTAGGGAAGAGGGAAGACTCACCAAGAGGCCAATAACAGATATGAGTACATCCGATAACGAGGTATCTCGGATAGATCAGTTGGAAAATGGTTTCGCCAAGATTACCGAACAGTTGCAAGCATTGACTACTGCCATGGAAAATATGGTTGTGCCCCGTGCTGGGGGAAACTCTGAGAATGTGAGGCGTGAGGAGCCTCTGAATGGGTTGGGGGATGATATCCCCGCTTTTGATGATGATATGGCAGAGTATGCAACAGGCAGAGTGATTGGGTCCCAGGCCGAGATACAGAAACTCCGTGACCAGGTAGAGTCCGTTACCCGTAAGATGAAGGGTAAGGACGAATACTTACTAGACTATGAGGCGATGACCTTTGAAGAACAGCTGCCAGCTCAGTTCAAAATGCCAGATATGGCCAAGTTCAATGGGAATAGGGACCCGAGGGTCCATCTCCGACAATATGTGTCAGTTATGAGTTCAGTGGGCCTGACACAGCGCCAAGCTCAGAAGATGTTTGGGATGTCACTCAAGGGGGTGCCCGTAGTGTGGTATCACAGCCTTGAGAAAAAGGTTAAAGAAGATTGGAAGGAATTAGCTAATGCTTTTCTGAAGCAGTATGTTACAGACTTAGAGATCGACTTGTCACTCCGCGACTTGGAGAATACTAAGCAGAAGTCGGAAGAAAGCTTTAAGGAGTATGTAGACTGCTGGAGAAGCCAGCTTCTGAAGATGCAGACTCGGCCCTCAGAGAAGGACCAAATCAAAATGATCATCAAGGGCACCAAGCCCTCCATTTATGGCAAGTTGAGGAGAATGACCTCCATGATTGCAGATTTTCGACAATTGAGGGAAACTGTCATGGATATAGAAGAAGAAGTTGAAAACAGAAAGTTCTATGGCCATAATATGAGGACTTTTGGGGGGCATTCTGAGACCAAGCCCGTTGCTGTCGAAGTCGCTGCCATCAGAAACAGACAATTCTCCAACCTTGGTAGACCTTTGTCAAAGGTATTTGAAAATTTGAAGGGACAAGGACTCTTAAAACCCTTAGAGCCTAAACCACTTCCAGATCCTATACCACCCAACCTTGACCTAAGCCTGTATTGTCACTTCCATCAGAGGAGAGGCCACGAAACTGACAACTGTACCCGCCTTATGCATGAAATCCAAAACCTCATTGATGCCCGTAGAATACCTGATCCTGAGAGAGAACAACCCAACACACATCGTAACCCTCTACCAAATTACCACTCTGTCCCCCACCTACTTACATGATCAACTTCGGCCTGCCCGAAAGCTTTGTCCTCCAAACTCTCAACCACCCAGTTTCTTCCATGAGGATAGAGCAGTGAAAAACCATAGGCCGAGGAAGAATGCAATGAAACTGTTATTTCTGGTTTATTTTTTGCATTTTTAATAAAGACATCGACTTCGTCTACTTGTTTGAACCTTTTCCCAAATAATAATAAAGACATCCATTTCACCTACTTGCCTGAGTCCTTTCATTTCAACCTGTAACATGAGTATATTTGAGAAAGGCATTCAACCGTGATACCATGATATTCAGCGACACTCAGAACACTGGGGATTCCCAAAAGAAGCAAGCAGAAAAGACAGAATAACCGTTCAGTAATGAGAAATGGGGCAGTGAGACTGTCAGACTTGGAAGGAAATGAGTTCACCAAGCCTATCAATATGGATAAGTTGAAGCAGTACTTTGCCAGAGGAAGAGAAGACCGAGCAGTCACCAAGGGAATTGTTGGACGACCTAACCCAACGGGATATGAAACTCATTCATGCATACATGCATACACGTAACGTATTTTGCATTCCTTTTTGTGTTTGTTTTGTTTTGTGTTCACAGGTTTCAACAAAGAAAAAGAGAAAGCATCCAACGTAAGCCAACCAGAAGCAGCAACAGTACAGTGTCAGTATCAGTTTAGGGCGAGGCCCATATCAGTATCAGTCTGGGGGCGAGGCCCACGTCAGTATCAGTTTGGGGCGAGACCCATATCAATATCAGTCTGGGGGCGAGGCCCACGTCAGTATCAGTTTGGGGCGAGGCTCATATCAGTCTCAGTTTAGGGTGAGGCCCATGTCAGTATCAGTTTAGGGCGATGCCCATTTCAGTATCAGTCTGGGGCGAGGCCCATATCAGTATCAGTCTGGGGGCAAGGCCCGCATCAGTATCAGTTTAGGGCGAGGCCCATGTCAGTATCAGTTTAGGGCGAGGCCCATTTCAATATCAGTCCAGGGCCGAGGCCTATATTAGTATCAGTTTGGGGATGAGTCCCAAGGCCGAGGCCTACATCAGTATCAAATCGGGGATGAGTCCCAGGGCCGAGGCCCACTTCAATATCAGTTTGGGGGCGATGTCCACATCAGTGTCAGTTTAGGGGCGAGGCCCACATCAGTATCGGTTTGGAGGCGAGGCCCACATCAGCATCATGCATCCATACATACATGCATACATATCACATACATACAATTTTTGTTTTGTATTCGTAGGATTGTAGCGGAAAAGTCCACCTCATCAAGTAACGGTTCAAAAATGAGCCACATTCTCGGACAGCGCGGTTCAGAAATAGACCGCTACCACAATAGAGGTCGAAAATGGCGCTCCAAAATGGAGCACACACAACAGATGCCGAAAATGGCGTTCCAAAAAGGAGCACACACAACAGATGCCGAAAATGGCGCTCCAAAATGGAGCACACACAACATATGCCGAAAATGGCATTCCAAAAAGGAGCACACACAACAGATGCCGAAAATGGCGCTCCAAAATGGAGCACACACAACAGATGCCGAAAATGGCGTTCCAAAATGGAGCACACACATCAAAGGCCGAAAATGGGGTTCCAAAATGGAGCACACTCAGCAAATACAAAAAATGGCGTTCCAAAATGGAGCACACACAACGGATGCTGAAAACGGCGTTCTAAAATGGAGCACACACAGCAAATGCCGAAAATGGCGTTCCAAAATGGAGCACACTCAGCAAATACAAAAAATGGCGTTCCAAAATGGAGCACACACAACGGATGCTGAAAACGGCGTTCTAAAATGGAGCACACACAGCAAATGCCGAAAATGGCGTTCCAAAATGGAGCACACACAACAGATGCCGAAAATGGCGCTCCATAAACGGAGCACGGTTCGGGAATGAACCAGGGGTCGCAGCACCTCACCACCAAATCAACTCAACTCAACACATGGCAAGTCAAGAGGCAGCTGGCGAGCGAGGTAAGTAAAAATGCATTGCATAACTTTGATAGGATCGTCACTATTACACATTACACAAGTCCCATCAAAGTGGGGGCGACTGTAGGCATTGTATTTTGCGTAAGTCCCTATGATGAGTCTCATTTGGAGACACTACCTTTTAAGTCACGGAAGTCACGGGAAACGGACGTCGGAAGGGGAAATTCAGAACGAGCATGTCATCAGATTCATTTCACAAGTTCACTATTTTTCGTTCGTGCGGCGTTCGTGACAACGTTCGAACGTCAAGCAGATTACAGGCGTTCGTGTAGCGTTCGAATCCGCGTTCGAACGACGTCGATATTTCTGGTTTTGCTGCTAGCCTCACGCCGCACGAACGCCCACGGTAAACAGGTCATCTTCCATCACATCTCAAGCATGGTTACTCATTTTGTCATTTCCTTTTTTTGATTACCCATGTTCTCGCACTTAGTCATTCATTGTGTTCACAAGGTTACATGTTCGTTTCCATGATGCATGTTTGCACGGTAGTTACCTAATTATGCTTCTGCATTCATCCATTCAACATGTTCATGAAGTTATATGCTTGCCATTACTCCAATTTGCTTTCATGCGTGATTATACAATTATTATCTACTGGCATGCCCATGATCGAATTTGATGTGTTTATGACATTGTATGCTAGCTGTATTTATCTTCATGCATGCAAATTGGGACATAGATTATATGCAAATAGGTTGTATGCAAACTTAAAAATGTGTTACATTTGAACTTAGATGAACCTTTGATTTATGCATGCGAACTTGGAAATAGATTATCCTTGGAAATATGTTGCTTAGGCTTGGTTAGATTATTGCACAAATCGTTTTATTACAAGTGGCATAAATAATGGACCATTATGAACCCAACGGTTTGAGGTCTTCCCTTACGAGGGGTGAGTGCGGCCTTAAATCTCATTTTCCCGGTTCACACCAAGTGGCGACTCCATTATTCTCCGGTTTAGTCCCCCTCGGGCTACTCCGTACTCCCAACCGGGCCGAGAGCCCAGGACAGCATGCGTCGCCCAGTTTCTGTGTTCCCACAGTACCCGATATCGTTGATTGAATAGTTGGACTATTGGAATCGGGATGGCTGGAAAGATTAGCGTTAGGGACATCGTCATGGGCGATAATGTCTTTAACAGCTCCAATTTTCCAGATTGGGAGATGAATCTCAGGATAGTCATGGGAGCCGAGAAGTTACTCTATGTCATAGAGAAACCTCTCGGGCCTGAGCCTGGACTTGAGCAAATAGTAGAGCATGAGCTTTGGAAGACTCATCGTGATGATAAACTTAGTGCTCAATCTGTAATGCTTGCCGCAATGACTCCTCAATTTCATCGTCAGAACAAAGGATTGGATCCTTAGAGTATGATGTTGAAATTGAAGGATCTTCACAGATCTAATCTTAGATCTCAGAAGCACGAATTGCACAAGAAGCTCTTTCACTCGTGTATGTCAGAGGGTACGTCTGTCGAGCACTATGTGTCACAGATGATTGCTGACATCGAACAGCTAGGTCAGCTGGGCATAACCTTCGAGGCTGAGACTTCTATAGATTTGATCTTACAGTCTTTGCCGGAATGGTGGGGCGAGTTCATCATAAACTATAATATGATGAACCAAGAGAAAAATCTTGGAGAGTTATTGGCGATGCTGAAAGAGGATGAGCCAGAGCTTCTAAAGGGCAAGAAGCGCGAGCCGCATCTTACTTCGACATCCCAGAAGGCCAAGGCCAAGGCTTGGCCGAAGGCTTCTGGGGTGTGAAGAAAATGAAGAAAAATGGCAAGGCTAAATCATCACAGTTTTCTGGGAAGACTAAGGACATATCCTAATATGTCGGCCTACATTGTGGCAAACGGGGTCACTGGAAGCGTGACTGTCGTGAGTACAAGGCGGAGTTGAAGGAAGTGAAGACGGGCAAGGCTCCGGCTTCAGGTATGTTTGTTATAAACATGTCCACTACTGGTTTAAAAATTGGATTTTTGATTCTGGATGTGGTACTCACATATGTACTGGTGTGCATGATCTGCTGATTAGCATGATACTGGCTTCAGGCGAGATCGACCTACGAGTCGGAAACGAGACAATAGTATCTATTTTGGCCATTGGGACCTATGTTTTATATCTGCCCTTGGGGCATGTAATTACATTAGGTGACTGTTATTTTGTACCTAGTTTGATTAAGGAACATCATCTCTGCATTTTGTTTAACCTGTTGCGAGTGTACTTTTGTATTCTGGAACACTAGGTGTTTTGTATATAAAGATAACATTTTGATATATAAAGCAGATGTTAATAATAGTCTTTATATTTTGAATATAAATGAATCTCAAACATATAACATGACAAACAAAAGGCTCAAACTAAGTAACATGGATGAGACTTATATGTGGCATTGTCGTATGGGACGCATTAACAAGACTCGTATATCCACTCTTTGGAAGAATGGATACTTGGACGGATTTGATTCTAATTCAAATGACGTTTGCGAATCTTGTTTATTAGGCAAAATGCCTAAAACGCCTTTTAGCGATAAAGGTGTACGTGCCATCGAGCTGTTAGCCCTCGTTCATGGTGACATATGTGGGCCCATGTATAGCCAGGCTAGAGGTGGATATAAATACTTCGTAACCTATATGGATGTTGCATCACGTTATAGTTATGTGTATCTTATGAAACACAAATCAGAAACTTTTGATAAATTCAAAGAGTTTCGACACGAAGTAGAAAAACAGACCAGCAAAAGTATTAAAACATCACAGTTAGACCGTGGTGGAAAATACTTGAGCAATGAGTTTCTCGATTACTTGAAAGAGTATGGTATTCTTTCACAGTGGACTCCTCAAGGAACACCTCAATTAAACGGTGTATCCGAACGGAGAAACCGAACTTTGTTGGAAATGGTAGGGTCCATAATGAGTTGCACTGAGCTATCAATTTCCTTCAGGGGATACACATTGAAAAGTAAAATACTTATTTTGAATAAGGTTCCGACAAAGTCTGTTTGATAGACTCCATATGAAATATGGACATGAAAGAAACCAGGTTTCTCATTCCTGAATATTTGGGGATGCTGGGCATATGTTAAACGTTTGGATGGTATCAAACTAGACCCCAAATTAAATAAGTGCCTATTTGTAGGTTATCATAGGGAAAACAAAGGATATTACTTCTACAACCCATAAGAGAACAAGGTATTTGTTGCTCTCCATGCGATTTTCCTTAGAGGAATTCCTAAATGCAGTGGTAAGTGGGAGGAAAGTAGAACTCAATGAAAAATCGGAGTGATACTGTTCCTGGCACTAATCCCCTCACAGAACACGAACAGTTCATCAGAGATGAGATGTTGGGTTTCTATTAGGTCCCAATGATCAATTTGAAGCAATGAAACACATGTGAATACATCAAGAAATATGGAGGAAACATACTTACATTGATCGGTTTGCGATGCGACGAACACAAAAGCTTTTCCCCCCTCCATGGTGTTCACGGCAGTGGACTATTTTTGAGCTCCAAGAAATTCGGCCAACCTCCATAAATGCTCCAAGCTCCAAGCTTTATATGGTGATTCCATGCTCATGAAATTAGTTCCCTATCACCTTTGTATGTCCTCTTTTGAGTGCTAGCTCTTGGTGATTTTTGCCACAAAAATCACCATCTTCATCCTTGTAAATTTCGGCCTTGCCAAGAAAAGGAGAAAGAAGAATTTTGGCCTCAAAGCCGAGAGAGGGAGGAGGGAAAATGAGTTTCCAAAACCGTGAGATGTGTGGAGAGAGAGAGGAAAAATGTGTTAAGTGTTTATTATATTTTGATTTTCCAAAAATCAAATACAAAAAACTTTTCCAAATTTCCAAAAGTCAAAGGCTTTAAAGCCAACAACCACTCCCATCACTATTCACATCAAAAATGACTAGACATCACTTCACTCAAAGTGACAAGTGATTTGACGCTTGATGTGACTAGTGATTTGACGCTTGATGTGACTTGCGGGCCGCACTTGAATTCAAAATGCGAGTGCGTCCGCAAACACTCCCGGGCTCGGGTTCGCTAATTTCAAATTAACGATTTTTTCGTTGCGACGAAATTAAATCTAATTTAATTAAATAACTTTGCCTAGCAAAATTACTATTCATGTCGCTTGCGAATTAATTCTAAATTAACTCGTTCGCCCGAATTAAAATCTAATTTCAATTCTGCGTCGAAATCCAATTTCGTATAATATATCGAATATATTATTTTATCGATTAATTCCAAATTAATCGTTCTCTCTCTTTAAATGATATTTTATCCCAGATAAAATATCTCCGTAATTAATCCCAGATTATTTTTCTCTCTCATCTAATTAATCCCAGATTAATAAAGTGCGAGTCATACGTCATCGGTGAATCTTCGGGAAGCGACCTATGAGATCCCCGGATATGTTGGCAGTAAATACGGTCGTGAACTATCCGAACACGTACGTACCTAGTACTACGTTTTTACCGATTTACAAGACATGGTTGACTTCTAGCAAAGCATCATGCCTACCCAATTCTCCAGAAATATTCTTACTGGAATATGTGATCTATATCAGGCATAATATACGTAGTATTGCGTATTTCGATCCAGCATCAGATGTCACGTGCAAGGCCTGGGGCTGGAAACGTGTCTGCCCCGTACGAAGTACATACAGATCTCTGGCAACTAGTCTCTATAATCGGATAAACATGACCTAGTCATAATATCCCGATAGTTGTAGCATATAAGAGAACCAGTTCCGTATCCTACGTGATCATCATCTCCACTATGACTGGAGTGATACTTCCGTCTCGACATCACACCCAATACACTACGATTCTCAATATACCTAGAAAAGGCGTACACAGAACCTGTTAAAGCCCTGGACGACCAAAACCAAAGTATATTGATTATCGCAAGTATTAGCGGTGCAAGTCTCAGGTTAAGACCAAATACACCTACCCTGATTCGGAATTCCATAGACACATAGTCATACTACCAATGGAATTCCGAGGGGTCTATCCAGAGCGAAGCTGTTTCCGTACCATCGGTAAACACAACCTCCTATTACACTTGCATGAGTATCCTATACCCAAATATATGAGAACTATGCCGTTATGCCCTCACAACGCGCACAAGTGTAATACTAGTCTATTCCGCATTATCGATGTCCAATCTCGATAATACTACTACTAGGGATATTTAATGATTAAACCTTTATGGATTGATACTATCTCATATCTTATCAATCTGGAACTAATCATATGGACCTTCTATCATTTATACATCTTGGTAATCTAATTACAAATGATAAAAGGGCAATTTCCTTTGTCACATAGTTAATTTGTACAACAACACCATGATCTGTACAAATAGTGATGCTATGGGTCATAACTGTCCAACAATCTCCCACTTGGCCTATAGCCAATCACTAAAGTGTCCTACACCCGAACTATGTACGGTTCGCTCAAATTTCTGCTGAGAAAAGGCTTTCGTCAGCGGATTTTCATAATTATCATCTGATGCGATTTATTCGATCATCACATCGCCACGATGTATGATCCGAACGAATCCGATGTATAATTGAAGTATGTATCCGGATCGTTGATGAGACCATTAATTCTTTAGCCTCTGCTGTAGCCTAGCTCAGCTGCTAACAGAACTATTCCTAATCTGATTAGGATTATTATTAATCCAGAAGGCTTCTATTGCTACCTCAGCTGCAGCAATAACCCGTTTGTGTTGTTTATTCGGTAACAGTATCTTGCTTGGAAGATTTCCAGCTCACTGTTCCGTTATTTAAACTTTATAGTACCATTATTGGGACTTATAGTCGATTTTATCGGTTAGGAAACTTGCAACGGTGAACCCAGTCACTTCAAGTTCTCCTTCTCCATAATATAAGACATCATCATTAGTTCATCTAAGATACTAAAGGATGTTCTTAACATCAATCCAGTGACTATCACATGGATTGGCCTGATTGTGAATCCATATGCTCAAAGCGTATGAGACACCAGGTCGTGTATATTTATTTCAATGTACGAGTATTCGGAGAGTGTTAACAACTTAAATCTATCCCAATAGATCTTTATTCCTAGAATAAAGGTTGTTTCTCCCAAGAATTCTACGGAGAATTTCCATGAAAGCCAAGCTTTCACCGATTGTTTTATGGGAATATCATTTCCAAGAAATGACATGTCATCATTACTTAGGACATTCATTGTCAGTGCGCTCCCACCAACCTCCTTATATACACAAGAATCATTTTCGTTTTGAATTAAATCATATACCATTATTATTACATCATTTTCGTTAGTACGTTGGTATGTTGCCATCCATGTATGTCTTCCTTGAAGACTTATATAGTACCATTAGGCATAATGCCTTGCGGTACATCAACTAGTATCCAAACTTAGTTGGTATACATGTAATCCATTTTGGACATCATGACACTTTGCCATAATAGGGAGTCGATACCTTGTATCACTTCCTCATACGTAGTCAGATCGTTTTCCTCAATAAGATTGACATCTTTATGAGGTGATATCAGAAACCCATACCCCAAGTTGTTTTCTGACTCTCTCCGACTTACGTGGTTCTTGTGTATTCGAAGATTATTGGTATAGTTTCATCCTTGATGAACTATTTATGTTTCATTAAGGAATCGGTGCCTGGAATAGTATTACTCCGATTTTCATCGAGTTTTACTTTCCTCCCACTTATCACTGCATATATGTATTCCTCTTAGGAAAACCGCATGGCGAGAAACAATTACATTGTTCTCAAGTGAGTTGTATAAGTAATATACTTTGGTTTCCCTAGGATAACCTACAACTTAGGCACTTATCCGATTTAGGTTCTAGTTTGGTATCATCTAAACATATGCCTAGCATTCCCAAATCTTCAGGAATGAGAAAACCCAGTTTTTTTCCTGTTCATATCTAATATGAAGTCTGTCTAACAGATTTTTATGGAACCTTATTCAAAATAAGTTCTGCACTGTTAATGCGTATCCGTTGAAGGAAATGGTAGCTCAGAGCGACTCATGATTAACCTTATCATGTCCAACAAAATTCGGTTTCTCCGTTCAGACACACCGTCAAAACTGACGTGTTCCGGGAGGAGTCCTCATTGAAAGAATACTATACTCTTTCAAGTATTTGAGAAACTTATTGCTTAAGTATTTTCATCATGGTCTAACCGTGATGGTTTAATACTTTAGCCGATCTGTTTGTTTATTTCGTGTCGAAACTCTTTGAATTGATCAAAAGTTTCCGATTCGTGTTTCAAAAGAAACACATAACCATAACGCGATGCCACATCCGTAAAGGTCACGAAACATTCATATCTACATCTAGCCTAGCTAGATATGGGCCCACTTACTTCACTATGACCAAGGGCTAACAGATCGATGGCATTTACACTTTTACCAAGTAAAAGGCACTTTAGGCACTTTGCCTAATAAACTAGATTCGTAGACATCATTTGAATAAAATCAAATTTGTCCTAGTACCCACTCTTCGAAAGTGTGGATATACGAGTCTTGTTAATTGTGTCCCAGACAACAATTCCACATTTAAGTTTCATCTGATCAAATCAGTTTGAGCTATTTGTTTGTCATGTTATATGTTTGAGATTTATTTATATTCAAAATATAAATACTGTTATTCACATCTAATGTGTTTATCTCAATATCATCTTTATAAAATAAAAAACTTTAGTGTTCTAGAATATAAAGGTATATCAACAACGGATTATACACAGATATAGAGATAATGTTTCTAGTCAAACTAGTTACATTTTTAACAGTTTCCTAATTTAAGTACACACCCGAAGGGTAGTTCCTAAACTTAGGTATCTACGGTTAAAAACAACGATTGTCGTCCCGTTTCCGATTCGTAGATTAATCTCAACTGAAGTCAGTATCCTGCTTGTCAGCAGATTCTGCACATCAATGCATATTTATGTACCACATCCAGTATCTAAAATCTAATTTTAATACTAGTGTGGGAACACAGAAACTGGGCGACGCATGCTGTTCTAGGCTCGCGGCCTAGTTGGGAGTACGAAGTAGCCCAACGGGGGACTAAACCGGAGAATAATGGAGTCGCCACTCGGTGTGAACCGGGACAAAGATTTAAGGCCGCACTCACCCCTCGCAAGGGAAGACCTCAAACCATTGGGTTCGGAATGGTCCCTTACTTATGTCACTTGTAATAAATGATTTGTGCAATAATTCAACTAAGCCTAAGCAACATATTTCCAAGGATAATTTTAATTTTACTCCTAAGTTCGCATGCATACATCAAAAGTTCATCTAAGTTCACATGTAACATATTTTCATATTTGTATACAACCTATTTGCATGTAATCTATGTCCGAATTTGCATGCATAAAAGTAAATTGAAATACGGCAAGCATGCAAATTCATAAGCACATTATATTCATGGATACAGAAACGCAAGCAAACAATGATCATACGAGCATGCATAAAATTGAATCAGAATAATGGCAAACACGTAATTTCACAAACACATTGCATTGATAATCATGGAAGCGCAAACATGCAATAATTATACAAGCATGCATATTAAAGAGAAACAATCAGGTTCGTAATACAAAGGGATAACCAATAGGGGCAATTATGCATAAAATATGATGAAGAGGACTCAGTTCAGTGTATACGCGTTCGTGTAGCGTTCAAAAACGCGTTCGAACGGTAAACAGAAGGTTCTCGTTCGTGTGGCGTTTGATAACGCGTTTGAACGGGACCAGACCTGATGAAACAAATGCATGCGCGTTCGAGTAGCGTTCATAAACGTGTTCGAACGGTAAACAGAAGGTTCGCGTTCGAGTAGCGTTCGTAAATGCGTTCGAACGGAAATGAAACAGAATGCTCACGTTCGTATGGCGTTTGGAAACGCGTTCGAACGGGGTTACAGCAGTGACCCCCAAAATACAGTAAACAACATGACACATACGTGAACTGATGAATAGATGACACCTAATCAATAATAACGGGCTAAAAGGCGCGGCAAATCGTTGTGGCAAAGGTAGCCGTTAGGCTTTTTATCCCTCAAGATGGATGACCTTTGATCCAACTCGATGAGCCCATGCGCATTGCAACATGATGCATGATTATGCAAGAAGATGACATACAGAGAAAAGCGAATAACGAAATAAAAGGCGCGGTGAAGTATCGTGGTAAAGGTTCTTTAACCTATCAAAATAGAGGACCTTTAATCCAACTTACTAAGCCCATGCGCATCACCTCATAATGCATATAAAAATAAAGACAACAATATCGGACTTCGTATACCCGATTGAACATATCTCATATTCAACCGACTATACATCATCCGACGTGGCAAAACATCGTGGTAAAGGATTTTAACCTATCAAAATAGAGGACCTTTAATCGCACTTACTAAGCCCATGCGCAAACAACACAAGACATATATAAAAAAGTAAAGGCAACGATATCAGACTTCGTGTATCCGATTGAACATATCTCGCATCCAATCGAATATACATTATCCGGCGCGGCAAAGCATCGTGGTAAATGATTTTAACCTCTCAAAATAGAGGACCTTTAATCGCACTTACTAAGCCCATGCACTTTATCTCATCATTACATAAATAAATAACATGCGGAATTCAAGTAACGAATAACAAATCACAACAACATAAAACAAAATATGCGCCGTTTACTCAAGTGGTACGTGGAGTTGTATCCCGAGTACAGATCATACTACTGTCCATTCGGAATCAGCTATAAAATTTATGTTCAGGTTTCCATCCTATATACCACAAGAGGCGACACATTTTCCATTTTATTCAAAGCCACAACATGCATCCATAAACGACTCTCATGCGAATAAAACAAAAAAAAATGAATGACAATAAATAGATAAAGTGCCATCAGGTCTAACCTTTTAAATCACCATTCGGATGTACGGTACACGATCGTCGGAAGGGCTAACACTCTGCAACTCCTCCGGTTCACTGGTTCGCGTTTTTCCTCGCTGTTTCGCTGCTCAAGCTACTATTTTTGCTCCGTTTCGCTGCTGTTTCCTCGCTGTTTTGCTGCTGTATCTTGGTCACTATTTTTTAGTTTTTTAGCCAACCATGTCTTGTAAATCAGTGAGAATGTGGTACGCGGTACACACGTGTCGGATGGTCATACAACCGTATTTTCTGCCAACATATCCAGGGATCTCTTGGGTCGTTTCCCAAAGATTCACAGATGATATTTGACTCGAACAGAATTAATCTGAGATTAATTATGAGAGAGAAAATTAATCTGGGATTAATTGCGGCAAGAATTAATCTGGGATTAATTCTTCGAGAAGAGAGAACGCGATTAATTTAGAATTAATTGGAAAAATAAATTTAATAGTTTTAAATGAGATTTTTCTATTTAATTTATTTAATTGGGCCAAAATAATATCGAATATATTAATTGAAATTGGATTTCAATACGGAATTAAAATTGGATTTTAATTCAAGCGAACAAATTAATTTGGAATTAATTCATAAGTGACTTCCGTAATAATTTTACTAGGTATTATATTTTAATTAAATTAGATTTAATTACGTAGCGATGGAAAATTCGTTTAGTCAGATTAAACGAACCTGTCCCAAAGTGTGTAGTGTAAGCCAACTTGAATTTTGAATTCATAGTGGTGGGACCCACTAACTTACATCAACATGTCACATGTGTGATGGAAGTTGTTGGTTGCATTTAATGTAATTTTACACACATCTAAAGCTTCTTGGACAAGCTTTGTATCATAACATATTGACTTTTGGAAAGTGAAAATCATCTCTCTATTTTCCTCTCCCTTGGCCGAAACTTGTAACTCTTGGAGGGCAAAATTTTCTTTCAAATTTTGATCAAAGCTAGCACTTTGGGAGTCTTTGAAGGTGATAGGGAAACTCACCCATGAGTTAGGAACTCAACACAAAGGCTTGGAGCATCTACAACAAAGAAAGTTTTGAACTTCTCATCCAAATCAATGTAAGTATTCCACAACTTATTTTTGATTATATTCACACTAGAATCATGTTTAGGATCCTTGGCATGTCTTAGAGACACTAACATATATTAGCATTGAATGAGGTTTATTTGTGTGTGAATATGATGAGGATATTATGCTTGGTAATTAATTATTATGTTTGTGTTTGGGTGGTGATATTAGATGAATTTTGAAGTTTGTAAGAGTGTTCAAGTGTTGGTGATGCATTGAGTAAACTAGGTAATGAAAAACAAGTTAGAAACCTTGAAAAATAGGTGACGCCCAAGGGGTCTGCATTGTGACGCGTACTGGAAATGTTTGACAGATTCATTTTTAGATTGAGCATGTCGCGATGCGCAAGGCCCTGCGTCGCGACATGAAGACCGAAATTTCCCTAAATTAATTTTAATTCATTCCATATCCACCCTATCGTGTTAGAAGCCACCTTAAGGGTCTCGTATCAGCTCGTATACATACAATACACCATAATATACATACGTTACGCTTGGAAGCGATAGCAAGTACTTAAATCGATAAACTTAGTTTAATTCGGAAGATGTTCCCCAGCTCATTTTCTAATTAAGTTATCAATTGTAGATCATCGCAAGAACCAGAGTTTTCTTCAGCAAGTGAGTAATGCCAGCCAGATTCCAAATATGTGAGTGCACACTTTCCTTCTTAGTTGATTTTCATTTCGTAATTTTCATATCAGACTTATTTTTACGCACTTAGGTTGTTAGCCAGTTTTATCACAGTTATTTAGTGAAAGAGTATGTTTTAAGAAATGTTTTAGAAAATTATTTTAACAGCTTTGATATTTATGATTTTTCCCCACATTAGAATGTAACTTATCACAGATATGGAAATGACGGAGATGATATGTCCACATATAGAGGACTAGGGGGACGGCGATACGTAACCCCCCAGATCCTAGTTCAGGACTAGGGATGACAGATGCCTCTAGATCCTAGTTTCAGAGCTTGGAGGATAGCATAGATCCGCACCCCCAGTTATAGTTCATTGGCTTGATGGACGACGATACGTAAACTCCCCAAGACCACTAGTTCAGGGATATGAGTGGCATGCTTTTGGGGACGGTGATACGTAACGCCCCAATGTCATGGATTTGCATTCCTGGCTCTAGTTAGGCATAAAGGGGGATGACGATACGTAACGCCCCTATACGTCAAGTTTTCATAGACAGAGAACAGTTTTCAGAAACAGTTTTCAGAGATCAGTTTTTAAAAATAGTTTTCAGAAACAAATTTTTAAGAAAGAGTTTTAGAACAGATCTTTCAGATACAGGTTTTCAGATCCAGATTTTCAAAAGCATATTTTAGAAAAGTTTTCCAAAAGAAAGAAACTTGTTTTCAGTTAATGAAAGAGATTTCGGAAAAGATAAGTTTGAAACAAGTTGGAATTTTGAACCATGTATTTTCAAAAGTATTTAGTAATAATTTATAAAACTGTCCACTCACTTAGATCGTTCAAACAATCTAACCCCCACTCATAGTTTCTTTGTTTTGCAGGTTACTCGGAGGACGAGCTCGAGAGGATGGATACTGATGGCAGTCACTAGAGGGTCTGAGTACACCAGAGTGTGTATAGAGTTTCAGTATAGTCAGTATCAAAGTAAAATTGTATGTCATGCACTATATTGAATAAGTTTATTGCAATGTGCTAATGTGTTCATTATCAGAGTTGTGATATGTAGTACTAATGAGTACACTATATGAACATTAGAGATGCATTTCATGTTGTTGAGTTGGGGCATCATATGCATGAGACAATCATTTGAGATTAGTTCATTTAAGATAATTACAAACAGATAGACAGAGGCTCAGGGGGATAGGTCAGCCTATTCCCTTTCGGTAACATCTCCCGGATTGGGGATGTTACAAGATTCGAGACTTATAGATCTCCGCATTTACTGAAGCACGGAAAGAAAGAAAGAAAGAAGTAATAAAATAAAAATCTAAATGAAAAAAAATCTAAATTAAAGTTAAGGTTACTTAGTAATAGTATTAATTTGAATAAGATTGAACAATCCCCGGCAACACTGTCAAAAACTTGTTGTTAAATTATTGTATCGCAAGTATACGGTGTCAAGTTTTAGTATATGATGAATATAGAGAGTTGAACCCACATGGATTGAAATCAAATTCACACTAAGTACTATAATTAAAAAAACTAACTTTATTTAGAACTCGATTTAAATTAAACTGAATTAAAATTAAAAACTAAATAAGCGAGAAGTCAAATCGTTTTAATTAAGAAATACCAGCATATCCCATATGTATTTGTTATACCAATCAATTATTACTCAATTTCTTTGTTTATAGGGGAAAAATTCCTAAATTATTCTAACTCCCTCTTCTGAGTGCCGAGTGAAAATAATATTAATTACCGACTTCGATATCCCAATAAAAATCTAGTAATTATCAATTCATTACACTCTATGATTCTTTGTTAACGACTTCAAATGAACTATAAGCCTCTCGAACTCTATAAAATTTATAGGTTATATTTTCTAGATCCTATTCAAAATCTCCTCTCTCGAGTGATAGATTATAAATATGGAATCATCTAATTGTGACCAACAAATTAAAAGTATTAAACACAAGAAAATATAAGCAAACTGAATTAAAAATTCATAATAATTAATTGACAATCAAACTCATGGGTTTAAGCATAGGCTACATCATCATCTAGAATAAGAAAATTAGTCCATGACTAAATATAAGAACAATGAAAATAGAACATATTGGACATCATTAAAGTTTAAAGATAGAAACTAGAAGAAAATACCCTAATTGAATCCCTTCGTCTTCGGACATCACCGCATTTGTCTCCTCTTATCGCTTTTCAATTCCCTCATTGGATCTCCTTAAATTATGTGTTTATAACTCTCTAATTGTGTCTAATTCACTCCCATTTAGGATTTTGGACGAACTATGTATTTATAAGGAAGTTCTGAAATCATTCTGCATGTAGAAAATGGATTTTCTTATGGTGCTGAAAATCGTTCGAGGCGTCGCGACGCCAGCTCCTCTGTCAGGATGTCTTGTTTTACATAATTTTCCTTTTCTGCATGCTTCCTTTACAACCTTAAGCTCCCAAAAGACGTACATTAGCCTCAAGGTTCATGCTCTAATGCTTCCTTTCAATAAAACATAAAACAAACTACGAAACACGTAAAATGACACAAAACCTAACAAAATAATAAGTTAAGAATGTATGAATAAGTGGGTATAAATAGTAAGTAAAGCACAACCCCAAAGGTAATATGGAAGATCTGTATAGCTCATCATAGATCGCACCATATCCAATATAGTATGATTTCTTAGTTCAGACACAACAATATGTCGAGGAGTTCCTGATGGGATATATTGGGCGAGAATCTCATTCTCCCTTAAATAATATCTGAACTCTTTGCTTATGTATTCACCACATCAATCTGATCGAAGGTACTTGATGAATTTCTCGAAATTTTTTGAACTTGTCAAATGTTTCCGATTTATGTCTTATCAAATAAACATAACCAAATTGTGACTTATCATCCGTAAAAGTCACGAAGTATATAAAATTGTTATAAGTGGTATGATTTAATGGACCACACACATCAGTATATACTAGCTCCAATAAATCATCAGCACAGTGTCATACACAAGAATGGGGGCTTTGACATTTTCCCTTGGATATGTAACTCACAAATCTTATAAGGATCTAAGATAAGATCTTCAATTAAAACATCATTAACCAATTTTGATAAATGTCTAACAACTATGTAGCCCATTATGCCATAATCTAGTATTTTTTAATTTAGATATTTTAAATCTATTTTCCTCTATATTAAAGACATCTCGAATTTGTTTCCAAAACATAATGACCGTTAAATAAAGAACATTCAATATCAAATATTTATCTTTATATATAAAACATAAAGTATCATCTTTAATATTTACATTAATTCTCTCTCTATCCAATACATGTAATATATAATCTATATAATTAGAGAGGGTATATAAAAATAGTCATGAAAATCTATTTTACATCAATTAGGGAGATCTAAAACAATTGTTCTCATGGCCTCGACATTCAATATCTCGTCACTGCCAACTCTAAGATGGATCTCCACTCTATCTCGAAATTTTTTAGCTCAACTAAAGTTGTAACTTGGTGACTTAGATAAAAAATTTATCCGTACATTAGCGAAAATTATTGGAGATGACTTAGAGACCAATGAACCACATTCGGTAATGGGCTTAGCGGGCCTAGTACTAGCCTATTGGGCCAACGGTAAGATAAAGGCCAAATTCTAGAATTAATGCTAACTATATTTTAACTAACCAATTTAAGCCCAATAAGAATATAAAGCCCAACAAGAATTATAAATTTTGGCCCAAGTCCCCAATTTTTCTAGAAAAGACAAAAACTTTCAAGACTTATTCTATCATTTTAAGGAAACTAAAAACAAATTGGAAACTACCCACTTTTACAGCCATTGGCCGAAAATGTCATAGAGAGCAAATGTGAGGATGTTTCATTTTCTTGCAATTTCCAAAGACAACCTAGATCAATCCATCACAAATCAAGTCTAGGAATGAGAAACGAAAAAGTTTGGGGACTCTATTAGTGAAGAAGGAACTTAATACAAGGTAAGAAAAATTTGTCCCAAATTTTGAAATATTGATTTATGATGATTTGATGATTAATGGATGTTATTGGCTTGTGGTTGATGTTGTATATATATTTATTGTATTAAGAAAGTAAAATTTTGAGAAACCCCTAATTGGGAAAACCCTAGACATTGAACTAAGTTGGAGTTATGAGACTTGATATTGTGATTATATAAGAAGGTTAGATTTATGATAATTTGAATATTGGTAGTTGATCTAGCTTGTGTGAAGGTGGTGTTGGAATTACTTTGAGCATCTTCATTGGAGATTTGACGTTTGGTTCTGAAATCGGTGAGTGTCACGACGCTCAACACCTAACGTCGCGATGCGGAATAAAGTGGTGCTCTCTGCCTAAGTTCTGTTCATATAGAAGTCGCGATGCCAACACCTGGTGTCACGACGCGGAATAAAGAAGTGCTATCTGCCTCAGCTCTATTCATGTAGGATTCACGACGCTCAACACCTAGCGTCACGACACGAAACCAAAGATACTGAGAGCGTTGTGACGCCAATGGGCTAGTGTCACGATGCGTGACCAATTTTTCAAGATCAGTTTAGCCATTTCAATTTTATCCTAGGATGTTAGAGGGCACCCTAAGGGTTTTGTATCAGTATATATACACGCATTATGTCATGTCACAAGCATAATATGTCAATCATGTATTTCATATACTTTCCTATCATGTGTAAATATTCTAAGTAATAAGGAAGGAAACTAACAGATTGATTTGACTTTAGATCGATGTCAAGGTACTCGAAGATCACCCATGCCATGTACCGCACCTGACTTGCCATAGTACTGTGAGTGGAGTACTTGCTTTCAGAATTTACTTATTTCAGCTATTTTTTTATGAGCTTAAGTTTTATAATTACACAAGATATTCGGTTTTTTTTACGCTATTCAAAGAAAAGACATAATGTATTTATAAGATTTGAGATTCTAAGCATAAAGGATTTGATGAGAAACCTTTAGAAAGTTTTGACTTTAAAGGTATGATTTTTATGATTTTTGGAGGCATGAGGGAAAAACCCACCTTAGATGTAACTTGAAATTGAAAAATATAGACATGTGCAGATGTAGATTCAGGACTAGGGGCCGACGATACGTAACGCCCCTAGATCATAGTTTCAGAGTCAGGAGGATGACATGGATTAACACTCCTGATTCTAGTTCAGTGGCTTAGGGTCGACAATACGTAACGCCCCAAGATACTAGTTTAGGCATATGAGGGGACGACGATACGTAAGGCCCTATGTGTTAGGTTTTCTACAGTTTTTAGAGATCTCAGAGATATGATTTTCTTAAATGATTTCCATAAATATTTGAATGAAAATATCTGGTTTATATTCCATGAGTTCAGAAAGTAGCTTTATATTATGATCATTTGATACAGTGTTACTAATACTATTTTCTGATTTGATAGCTCCACTCACTGAGTTCTTTAAGACTCACCCCCATCACTCTCCAATTTTACAGGATCTTTCAGCTATTGAGCCACAACCATCCTTTGGAGACATGGATCAGGGACAAGAGTAGCACTGCAGTCATTAGTTATGTTGGTCCATCATGTCAGACCTACATTCACATAGAAAGTAGTTTTTTTTTGTTTTTTTTTGTTTATGATAGTCATATGATTTCTGACATGTCTATAAAGAGTACCCAGATTATGTATATTTTCTTGTGGTTTATGCATTAAAATAATTTTATGAAATGTGTGTGCGCATATTGATGAGATGACAAGTTATTAGGATAAGAAAATGAGTTTTTCTTTAATTACAGCCAGTGGCTTATGTGACAGTAGAATCTGTTACTTGCCGGTAATATCCCCAGATTGGGGATGTTACAAAGTTGGTATCAGAGCATGATTTATGGGATAATGGCTGCAGTGAGGGAGTAGCAGTGTCTTATATATGTAGTATACCCGGGGTACTAATATATATGAGAGACTGTTCTCTAGTATCTTTGTCCCGAAGTATGTCTCATCCCTGTTGGTTTTGAATTTCCTAAGAATTCGATTGACCACTTTCATTTTCTTATTTATTTAGATATCTTGCCACCCAAAGGTAGAACCGGAGCCAGAGGTAGACCAAGCGTGGTCGGGCACCCCGGGGTGTAGATCTAGATCAGAGATCAATGACACATTCCCTGGAGCCAAATAGAGGACAAAGAGTTGAGTCTGTACATGAGGGTAGTGTAGGAGATGATAAGGGAAGACCAGTGGTTCAGACTAATGATGCAGTAACTGCAGGTTTTTAGTAGATTCAGCTTTTAGTAAAAGCTCTTGCTCAGTTGATTACCGTCAACAGCAGCCACCAGGCCCGGAGCCGAGAGCTACAAGACCCACAGTCTCATTCCACCTCCACCTGTAGGACATTCGTTGACTCACCAGATAGTAGTTCCCCCAAGTATACTGGATCCTACCATTTTTCAAGTAGGACCCTCCGCTTTACCTCATGAACCTCCTCTAGTAATAGTTCAGGTTGTCGCAGCGACAAGGGAGGCTAGTTTCTTTGCATGACTTTTGGAAGCTTCATCCACCTATATTCAGGAGTAAAGTCCTCCCCCGCCCATACAGATTTATAGGATCAGACCGTATATGTACCGCATTGGGATGTTCACTAGAGGGCGGTAAGAGTTGGTTAGTCAGTTTCCAGATGGAGATGTAGCAATACTTGATTCATGGCTTTTGAGTAGTCGACGACTGTTTATCTATTGACTTGGGCTGAGTTCAGTAGAACGTTCTTGTCTAGACTATCACTGAGTATTAGAGATAAGGCTTGAGAGTTCAGTTAGTCCAGGAAGGATTAGATGACGATTTCTGAGGTATGATAATTCTAGACCTCATTAGTCCTCACACCCTAGCCCGACATAGTTATATAAAGGAGTTGAAGGGGTGAGAAGTATTAGAAGCACAGGATCTATTTATTCGGCATCCAGATGGAGATATGACGACAAGTTCTAGTAACGCTATCTTCTGAGTATTAGAGATGCCAAGGCTTGAGAGTTAAGCAGTTAGTCCAGAAGGATTAGATGACGATTTCTGAGTATGATATACAATTTACCTAACTATCCCAGTACGCCCCACATTAGTTAATACTAAAGAGATGAAGGTGAGAGATTTATTAACAGCCTTCAGGATTTTTATATTCGGTCCATCCACTTTACAGAGATTATTACCTATACTCAAGTTCTAGAAGCTGCTCTTCGATTTGAGGCGCGAGTTAGGGAGAGACAAGTAGAGAGAGGGTCTCAAAAGAGGCCAAGATCGGAGGAGAGAGTTAGGCCACAACAAGGTGGTCCGAGTAGACAACAGCAAATGTTAGCCCTTCTCACTATATGTTGGGATATGGGTCTGATTCAAGAGGGTACAGATCGCAGGCCTACTCAGAGTGCTACCTCTCGTGCAATTTCTCCTCTATCGGTGGCCCAGCTGATGAGTGGTATTTATATCACTATTTCCCACTCATTTAACCTTATATTTTGTATAGTTTCTTGAGTTTTGTGAATATTTGATGTGTTTTGTGTTATTTTGTAGATAAATAAAGTTTCAGGACAATCTGGAGGTGATTTGGAGCAAAACAGGAAAAACTGGACAAAAGGGCAAAATCGTCATTTCAGCGTCGCGACGCTGAAGCCTTGCGCGTCGCGACGCCCAGCATGCGCTGAATCTGCTAACGTGCACCAGGTCAGATCAGAATTTGAGAAGTTTGACTTTGCTAACGTGCGCCGTGACACGTGTCACCATCACAACGAATCTGCTAATGTGCGCCGTGCCACGTGTCAACATCATATGATGCCGACACTCTGACATGACACGTGTCGCCTCGTCATCAGCCATGTCAGCGGTCAACGAGTCAACTTTTCCATGTGTCATGCCACGTCAGCATCAGCCAATCACAGCGCGACACGTGTCGCCACGTGTCGAAATCCTATTGTGCCGACAATTACAACACACGCCAGCGCCATGTCATCGCCACGTCAGCGCCACGTCAGCATGACGTCATCAATGACGTCATCATAATAATTGAGTCTTAGCCGCCATGACACGTGTCGCTTTGAACAGTCAGCCGCCTTGCTACGTGTCGCCTTCTCATCGTGCCACGTCGACAAATCCAGCGTCGCGACGCTGAGGTCCTTGGCGTCGCGACGCCCGAACAGTGAAAAATTTTCCTATAAATAGAGCGCGAAATTTCAGATTTCAGTGTACCATTCTCTCTCTCCAAATTCGCGTGTAAAGAGAGTTTCTCTCTCTAAAAAATTTTAGTTTTTAATTTTTTTTACTTTTGTAATTTAATTTTAATTACTTTTTGTAATAATAATAGTTTACTTTCTTATTTTTTTTACAGTTTTTACTATTTACCATGAGCAGGTAATTTCCCCAGCTAGGGTGAAAGGTAATTCTTTTACTGTTGCTATTTAGTTTAATCTCCCTTAAAAATAATATATTTACTAATTAGAATACTGATTAATAAAGGATACCGCTATATTGGTCGGTTGGCAATTAATTTAAATCTGGTTTGAACCTGACTAATAAAGGAAACCGCTATATTGGTCGGTTGGTAAATTTATTTTCGGTTGGTTTAAACCTGATTAATCAAGGATACCGCCAGATTGGTCGGTTAGTAAATTTATTTTGGTACCGCCTTTATGGCTGGATTATGGACAAATATTACCGCCTATATGGCTGGTTGGACTTAATTTGACTTAATCAGGATACCGCCAGATTGGTCGGTTGATTAAATAATATCACAAGTTTATATATTATTTTATTGGGAGATATCTAAATTAGTAATAGTAAAAGTAATTCCTTTTACCTTAGCATTTCATTTTTATTGTATTTTACTTTTCAGTATTTATTTTACAGCAATTACTTTTCAGCAGTTTATGTCTTTTATTTTCAAGTTTTACCAGCCCTAGCTATGTGTCATAACTAAGTTAATATCTAGGGTTGTGATGAAATTCAATGTCACGGGTTTATAAGGGTTAGATTATAATTTGGGTAATATAAAGATTTATTTATTGAGTCTTAATCTTAATGCTCTTTAATTAACTGGCCATTAATTAAGTTGATTAGGTAAACTTAAAATGAACTAGACATAGGGATTTTAAGTTTAAGACCTTAGATTCAATAGCCCACGATCTTCCTTAAGGATAGATAACCATTTCAATAGATTTCCTTACAGGATAGGAATATACCTGTCGGGCGGGGGGGGGGGTAGCCATAATTGGAACTAATCATAATGAATCTAGGTAATTTGGTTGACATAGACATATGGTTCAATTGGATTAAACTAGGTATTTGTAATTGACCATCGAAAGAGGCTTTTACATAAATTAGTGTTCCAGGTTAATAAATCAATATATTACCCAACTATAAGATAACCACTTCATCTTTTAATAATATTGGAATAAATCACAACCCTAGATAGTTTTTAATATTGAATTTTCTTAAAATCTACCTTCAAACAATTTTATTTTATTGTCTTTAAATTTAGAATCGTCGCTATTTCAAATCAATTAAACAACCTGTTAGATACTAGTAATCATTTAACCTCATAAAATTAATAACTTAGGTATTAAGTCCTCGTGGGATCGATATTTTTATACTACTTGAACGATACGTGCGCTTGCGTTATACGTGTGTGTTTACGCCGGTCAAGTTTTTGGCGCCGTTGCCGGGGACTTATTTATCTTTTATTATTAGTTTAGGGGTTAGATACTTTTACTTGTATCTAATTTCTTTTTACTTATTGTTATTGTTTTCTGTGTTTCAGGTTCTCAGAAACTTCATGAGACGAACCAGAAGCTTTGAACTACGACCGCTTGACCCAGAAATTGAAAGAACTATCAGACAGTTGAGAAGGGAAAGGCGAGAAGCCCAAGAAGCATTAGTCAACATGGAACCTGAACCTTTGGAGGTTGCACCACCAATTCCCATTCGAGACAGAACCATTCCGGTGGTTGACAGACTCACTTCATGTATTGTACTCCCTCCATTGCCAGCAAATGCGGGTGATGATCAAAACTTGCATTCAGATGATTCAGCAGTCAGTTCAGTTTGGGGAAATGCAACTGAAGATCCTAATGCCCACATCAGCAACTTCCTGGAAGTTTGCGGTACTTTCAATTACAACCGAGAAGCTGAAGAAGCAATGAGACTGCGTGTATTCCCATACTCCTTGAAGGACAGAGCTAAAGCCTGGCTACATTCATTACCAGCAGGTTCTATCACAACATGGAACACTTTAGCCACCAAATTTCTTGCAAAGTATTTTCCAGCCAGAACCGGAAAACTGAGGAATGACATCACATCTTTGTGCAACAAGACTCCGAAAACTCTCTACGAAGCTTGGGAAAGGTACAAAGATTTACTCCGGAAATGTCCACACCATGAGATTCCAAAATGGCTTCAAGTCCAAACATTCTATAATGGACTTTCTGGAATAATGAGAACCACAATTGATGCTGCTGCTGGAGGAGCTTTAATGGCAAAAGGAGAAGATCAAGCCTGGGAACTAATTGAAGAAATGGCTAACAACAATTCCTTGTGGCCAACAGAAAGAAGTCTGATTCAAAGAATTGCAGGAATTTATGAGTTGGAGCTAATACAGCAGTCAACACCAAGCTAGATCAAATTTGCAAATTCATGGAGACTCTTACCACTGGATCCACAAGTTCACCATATGGAGGAGCACTAGAATCAAATCAACATGAAACGAAGAAACGGTGAATTATGTCAACAATTTCAACAGGCAGGGGAACAATCCATATTCCAACACCTACAACCCAGGGTGGGGAGGAATCATCCTAATTTTTCATGGAGCAACAAATTCAGGCCAACGCGGAACTATCCACCACCTGGATTCCAGCAACAGAACAAAGGCCAGGAGCAGACAAATGAACCAGTGATGGCAGAGATGTTAGCTCAATTAAAAAGATATGAGGCTATGATTCAGAGCCAATCAGCTTCCATCAAAGCACTGGAGAATCAAATCGGACAACTGGCCAATGCTCAGAGTTACAGACCGCCAGGTAATATCCCAGCAACACAGAACCAAATCCAAGGAACCGAGGGAAGGAGCAATGTCAAGCCATTACTTAAAGAGTGGTACTGAGATCAACAAAGATGTTGGATCCAGATGTCCCAAGAAGAAGTTCCAAAAGAAGCCGAGAAACAGATCGAGAAAAAGAAGCAAAGGAAAAAGAAGAAAAAGGAAAAGAACCAGAACAAATCACTCCACCACCACCTTTCCTCAGCGTCTTCAGAAAAAGCAAACTGGACAAACAGTTTGCTCGTTTCTTGGAAATTTCAAAAAGCTGCACATTAACATACCATTGCAGAAGCCTTGGAACAAATGCCCAGTTATGTCAAATTCATGAAAGACATCCTTTCACGAAAACGGAGATTGGGAGATTACGAGACAGTAGCATTGACGGAAGAATGCAGCGCCATCATTCAGAGGAAGCTTCCCCAAGTTGAAAGATCCTGGCAGTTTCACTGTTACCTTGCACCATTGGAGAACATTACATCGGCAAGGCCTTATGTGATTTAGGTGCCAGTGTTAATTTAATGCCTTTTTCTATTTACAGGAAACTGCAAATTGGAGAAGCAATGCCTACCTCGGTATCTTTGCAACTTGCTGATCGAACACTCGCATTTCCGAGAGGAGTCGTGGAAAATGTGTTGGTCAAAGTTGACAAACTCATCCTTCCAGCAGATTTCATCATCCTTGACATGGAAGAAGACAAAGAAATACCTATCATTCTTGGGAGACCATTTTTGGCTACAGGTAAAACTGTAATGATGTGCAAAAAATGAGAACTAACCATGAAAGTGCAGGACCAAGAAGTGACCTTTAATGTTTTCAAAGCTATGAAATTTCCGAGCGATGAAAAGGAAGAAGAAGAATGCTTCAGAATTGATGTTATTGATAATATCATTCAGAATACTGAGCCAAATCCCACGGATACACTTGAAGCTTGCATCACCAATATGACTGACAGCGAACTAGATGCTGAAATCCTGGAATGTATCAGCTACCTTGACAAACCATTCCGATTCAAAGCAACACCACCAGTTGAAAGCTTGGAATTGCCAAAGAAAGATCGAATCAAACCTTCGATTGAAGAACCACCACAGCTGGAACTAAAGTTACTTCCGAGCCATCTCAGGTATGCATTTCTTGGAAACTCTTCTGAATTACCTGTTATTATTTCTTCTTCACTAACATTGGAGCAGGAAGAAAAGCTACTAAGAGTTTTACGAGAGCACAAAAAAGCCATTGGCTGGACTATAGCAGACATTCGAGGCATTAGTCCATCATTTGCATGCACAAGATTCTGATGAATGATGAATATAAACCCACAGTGGAGCATCAACGGAGACTCAATCCAATCATGAAGGAAGTTGTGAAGAAAGAAATCATCAAATGGTTGGATGCTAGCATCATTTACCCCATCTCAGATAGCACTTGGGTAAGTCCTATGCAGTGTGTACCAAAGAAAGGAGGAATTACTGTGGTCACCAATGAAAAGAACGAGTTGATCCCAACAAGAACAGTGACTGGATGGAGAGTATGTATGGACTACAGGAAACTCAATAAAGCCACAAGAAAGGACCATTTCCCACTACCATTTATTGACCAGATGTTAGACAGGCTGGCAGGACATGAATTCTATTGCTTTCTGGACGGATATTCAGGGTACAATCAGATTGCCATCGCACCAGAAGACCAGGAGAAAACTACCTTTACATGTCCCTATGGTACTTTTGCTTTCCGCAGGATGCCATTTGGATTATGTAATGCCCCTGCCACTTTTCAGCGTTGCATGATGGCCATCTTCTCAGACATGCTGGAGCAGAGTATGGAGGTTTTTATGGATGATTTTTCTGTGTTTGGAGATTCTTTTGATCATTGTTTGTTAAATTTGGAACAGGTATTACAAAGATGCGAAGATACAAACCTGGTACTCAATTGGGAAAAATGCCATTTCATGGTACAGGAAGGCATTGTTCTTGGACACCGATTTCACAAAAAGGAATTGAGGTAGACAAAGCAAAAATCGAGACAATTGAGAAAAACTACCTCCACCAACATCTGTAAAAGGGATTCGGAGTTTTCTTGGACATGCAGGTTTTTACAGAGATTTATCAAAGACTTTTCCAAGATTGCTAAACCTCTTTGCAATCTTCTGGAAAAGGATGTGCCTTTTAACTTCACCAAAGAATGCCAGGACAGCTTTCGAGATCTTAAAACAGAAGCTGATTTCTGCCCCCATCATTGTAGCACCAGATTGGACCCTTCCATTCGAGGTAATGTGTGATGCTAGTGATTTTGCTGTAGGTGCAGTTTTGGGACAACGCAAAGCAAAGATTTTCCACACCATTTACTACTCCAGCAGAACTTTGAATGAAGCTCAACTCAACTACACAACCACTGAAAAGGAGTTGCTAGCAGTTGTGTATGCTTTTGACAAATTCCGCTCTTATCTGTTGGGTCCCAAAGTGGTGGTCTACACAGATCATTCAGCAATCAAATATCTGATCACAAAGAAAGATGCCAAACCCAGATTGATCCGTTGGATACTTCTTCTACAAGAATTTGATGTGGAGATCAGAGACAGGAAAGGAACAGAAAACCAGGTGGCAGATCACTTATCGAGGCTCGAGAATGGAAAAACAGCTGACAAAGAACTAATAATCAAAGAAACTTTTCCAGATGAACAATTATTTTCCATAAATCAACAAGAAGTCCCTTGGTATGCTGACTATGTCAATTATATTGTGTCAGGAAAATGGCCGTTGGAATGGACAACTCAGCAACGCAAGAAGTTCTTCAAAGAAGTCAAGCACTATGTCTGGATGAACCGTACCTGTTTAAACGATGTGCTGATCAATTATTGAGACGGTGTGTTCCACAGGAGGAGGTCAACAATGTTTTACAACACTGTCATTCATCACCATACGGCGGACACTTCAGCGGAAACAAAACTGCAGCCAAAGTCCTTCAATCAGGTTTGTTCTGGCCCACACTTTTTAAAGATGCTTATCTTTTTGCTTTTCAATGTGACAGGTGCCAAAGAACGGGGAATATTTCGAGGAGAAACGAAGGACCGTTGCAAAACATTCTGGAAGTGGAGATATTCGATGTATGGGGTATTGATTTCATGGGACCCTTTGTTCCATCATTTGGAAACCTGTACATCCTGGTTGCTGTAGATTATGTTTCCAAATGGGTTGAAGCAATTGCACTGCCATCCAATGACTCAAAAGTTGTGATCAAATTCATAAAGAAGAACATTTTCACTCGATTCGGAACACCGCGGGCAATTATCAGTGATGGTGGCTCTCATTTCTGCAACAGATACTTTGATGCACTTCTATCCAAATACGGAGTTACTCACAAGGTTGCCACAGCTTACCATCCACAGTCAAATGGACAGGTTGAGGTCAAACAGGGAGATCAAAAGAATCCTAGAAAGAACCGTTGATCAACAAAGAGGGATGGTCAACAAAACTATGGGCCTATTAGGACAGCTTACAAGACACCCATGGTATGTCCCCATATCAATTGGTGTTTGGGAAAGCATGCCATCTGCCAGTTGAGCTTGAACACAAGGCGTACTGGGCACTGAAGAAGTTGAATCTTGACTCACAAGCTGCAGGAGAGAAAAGACTGCACCAACTTAACGAATTGGAAGAATTTCGCCTACAGGCTTATGACAATGCCAAATTATACAAGGAAAAGACAAAGAAATGGCATGACCGAAAAATAGTGCACAACAGTTGGAACCAAAACAGCAGGTGTTGTTATACAACTCAAGGCTGAAACTTTTCCCTGGAAAGTTGAAATCTAGGTGGTCTGGACCATTTGTGATCACTCAGGTTTTACCATATGGAGCTGTTGAGTTACTGGATCCCAATACCAACAACACATTCAAAGTTAACAGTCAGCGTGTCAAGCACTACTGGGGAGAATCATTTGAGCGACAAAAAGAAAGTGTCACACTTTCAGATCCAACATAAACGTTCAAGAAGTCACGTCTAGCTGACGACTTTAAACTTAGCGCTCGCAGGGAGGCAACCCATGCAATTTTGTATATATTGTGATTTGGTGTGATTTAATTTTGTGTGTTTAGTTTTTGCAGATTAAAGTTATTTCAAAGATGGAAGAAGCTCTCGCAATCTTCACAAGCAATTTCCTTCTCTCCCTCAAAAATCTCTTGATGAAAGTTTACAAAGCTCGCTTGGAACGAATGAGACTACTGACAATCCATGGTGTGCCCAATGACATTCGTTGGGTAATTGAAGCACGAGTCCGATTGGCAGGTGAGTCTTCTGATTCTTTTATTTCACATCTGCCTGGTTTTGGAAGAAGCACCTATGCAAAGAAACGAAGAGCTAAGCAAATGGGTGTTTGTTACAAATGTGCACGTTGGAATTGTAATACTCGTTGTCGTTCTTTAGGAATGGTGTCTGTTAATCGCGAAGACAAAATTAAATTCATTAGGGATGGCTTGAGTAAGGAGTCGTTAGATGATATATCTTCGACTCTTGAGACGCATCCCAGTGGATATGTTCACATAGATTTTCGCAGATTACATACACAATTTCAAAAAGAAAGACAACAGTTAAGTCTCGGGAATCTGACTAAAAAAGACCTGTTTGCCAATTTATAAGAAAATTGGATGGGAAGCTTGTCCCTGACGCATAGACGTTAATCAAGCTGTAAATTCTTGTAATATTATATCTCTTTGTCTTTTCCTAATAATTGTGATTTGTTTTGTTGTTTTCTTTTATTTTCTCCGACAGGATCCAGTTTGTTGACTATCACGATCTATTTTACTATTTTGCTACTAATCGTCTTTGGAAGATACTTGTGCTATTTTTACTCACCCTTTTCAGGTATTATAAATTCAACTCATCATTGCACTTTTGAAGACATCCAGAGTAAAAAATGGAAACCACTTCAAGAAGACGAGTTGAGTTGAAAACATTTGTGTGTTTTGCGGTAGTACTGTTGGTACTAAACCACAATACATAGAAGCAGCACATGAATTGGGTCGAGTCTTAGCCGCAAGGAATATGCACTTAATATATGGCGGAGGAAATCTCGGACTGATGGGGATTGTTTCAAAGGCCGTACAGGAAGGAGGCAGTCACGTTTTGGGAATCATCCCAAAACCCTTGGCAGAGGCAAATCTTATTGAACCATCAAACGGAGAGGAACTGATCGTACCAGGTATGTCTGAACGACTGATAGAAATGATTAACCGTGCTGATGCTTTTATTGCTTTGCCAGGTGGCTTGGGCACATTGGAGGAAATTTTTATTGTACTATCTTGGGCGAACCTAAACATACACCAGAAACCAATTGGGCTGTACAACGTTGATGGGTTTTATGATTTTCTTTGTGTGTTTCTTGATGATGCTCGAAGAAATGGGTTCGTGTCAAAACCTTTAAAAGAACTCCTCTTTACTGCCAGAACTGCTCCAGATCTAATTGACCAACTCATAGCCTATGAACCAAAAGTTGACCCTATCATATCAAAGATAAATTGGTCCGAGGACGATCGTGGTAAGAGGCGTAGAATTAATCTGGATCTTAACCTTTAAATTTCCTGTAAATTTTCAGCTAACCAGGTACGACCTTCTAAACTCTTCTTCTACTGTTTAAGACATTGGGGACAATGTCTCATTTAGGTTGGGGGTGGAGGTATAGTTAATAGTACTTGTTTGTATTGTGTTTTTATTTTTCGTCCAAAATTATTCGAAAACTACAAAAAAATTGAAAATTTTTCAAAAATTACAAAAATATTTTGCATTTTTGTGTTTTTATTTTAACTAAAAAGGTGAAATTGGTAAGAATAGCCGAGTAAGGAGTTTCCACTCTGAGACGTATTTCAAATCATTTATTTCGAAATAAGTTATCTTTTGTTTATTTCCTTTTGAATTATTTAATTTGTGAATTCTCCATAATACTGACTAAAATGGATCTTCATATGCTCATTTGACAGGTATTATCAACATGCATAGTAACATACAGACATGAGTTGTAATTGAAAAGTTTGTAATATTCCGTGCTCTAGTTTAATTGGAGGAAGCATCTATACATAGTTATGGAATAAAAAAAAAAAAAAAAATCTGATGTACAAAAATAAAGTATCTAAGATCCGGGTTATTAAGTCTGTAAGGGTGTTTTAACACCAGTGCCCTAAAACCAACTGGTTTGGGAGTCATTGGCCCAAGCTCGCTACATGGATCGAAGATGCTACAAAAAAATATATTTATATCTGAAGTCTGAGTAATTAAGTTCGTAGGGGTGTCTTAACACCTGGTGCCCTAAAGCCAACTGGTTTGGGAGCCACCGACCCAAAGCTCGCTACATAGACGGAAGGTATTGTATATAAATAAAAAGTCAAAATTCAGAAAAAGCAAAGAAAAAATCAGAAAAATCAGAAAAATACTCCATTGCTACAAAAAGGTGCGAAATCTGATAGAACTTTAGGACAAAAATATTACTCTCTTATCAACTGCACTTATGACTGTTGTGGGCAAAAAATGAGTTGATTAATATTTTGTTGGTGTGTATATGAGAATGGTAAAAATAATCGGAGAATTTATTTATTCGATAATTTAGAAAGAAACAAAACAACTAGTAACTTGGAGTAGAATTTTCACCTGATTAGTCACTAACTTTCTTTATTCTCTTTTCGCTTGTCTTTTTGCTTTTGTGTGCATTAGTTTTAATACATTTTTACTTTTGTAAAATGTTTGTGGGTATCATTGCTGTAAACCCTCACGAGACTACACTCGTCCACTAGGGACACCTAGGGGTTTAAAGGCTTGTTGCATATGCTAAATGCAACCGTGATCCCTACGAAAGTGGCTTAGTTAAATTTTATTTTCATGTTATGTTTTGCTCGAGGACTAGCAAAATGTTAGGTTTGGGGGTGTGATGAGTGGTATTTATATCACTATTTCCCACTCATTTAACCTTATATTTTGTATAGTTTCTTGAGTTTTGTGAATATTTTGATGTGTTTTGTGTTATTTTGTAGATAAATAAAGTTTCAGGACAATCTGGAGGTGATTTGGAGCAAAACAGGAAAAACTGGACAAAAGGGAAAAATCGTCATTTCAGCGTCGCGACGCTGAAGCCTTGCGCGTCGCGACGCCCAGCATGCGCCGAATCTGCTAACGTGCACCAGGTCAACAGATCAGAATTTGAGAAGTTTGACTTTGCTAACGTGCGCCGTGACACGTGTCACCATCACAACGAATCTGCTAACGTGCACCGTGCCACGTGTCAACATCATATGATGCCGACACTCTGATTGACACGTGTCGCCTCGTCATCAGCCATGTCAGCGGTCAACGAGTCAACTTTGCCATGTGTCATGCACACGTCAGCATCAGCCAATCACAGCGTGACACGTGTCGCCACGTGTCGAAATCCTATTGTGCCGACAATTGCAACACACGCCGCGCCATGTCATCGCCACGTCAGCGCCACGTCAGCATGACGTCATCAATGACGTCATCATAATAATTGAGTCTTAGCCGCCATGACACGTGTCGCTTTGAACAGTCAGCCGCCTGCTACGTGTCGCCTTCTCATCGTGCCACGTCGACAAATCTAGCGTCGCGACGCTGAGGTCTTGGCGTCGCGACGCTCCGAACAGTGAAAAATTTTTCCTATAAATAGAGCGCGAAATTTCAGATTTCAGTGTACCATTCTCTCTCTCCAAATTCCGTGTAAAGAGAGTTTCTCTCTCTAAAAATTTTAGTTTTTAATTTTTTTACTTTTGTAATTTAATTTTAATTACTTTTTGTAATAATAATAGTTTACTTTCTTTATTTTTTTTACAGTTTTTACTATTTACATGAGCAGGTAATTTCCCCAGCTAGGGTGAAAGGTAATTCTTTTACTGTTGCTATTTAGTTAATCTCCCTTAAAAATAATATATTTACTAATTAAAATACTGATTAATAAAGGATACCGCTATATTGGTCGGTTGGCAATTAATTTAATCTGGTTTGAACCTGACTTAATAAAGGAAACCGCTATATTGGTCGGTTGGTAAATTTATTTTCTGTTGGTTTAAACCTGATTAATCAAGGATACCGCCAGATTGGTCGGTTGGTAAATTATTTTGGTACCGCCTTTATGGCTGGATTTGGACAAATATTACCGCCTATATGGCTGGTTGGACTTAATTTGACTTAATCAGGATACCGCCAGATTGGTCGGTTGATTAAATATATCACAAGTTTATATATTATTTTATTGGGAGATATCTAAATTAGTAATAGTAAAAGTAATTCCTTTTACCTTAGCATTTCATTTTATTGTATTTTACTTTTCAGTATTATTTTACAGCAATTACTTTTCAGCAGTTATGTCTTTTATTTTCAAGTTTTACCAGCCCTAGCTATGTGTCATAACTAAGTTAATATCTAGGGTTGTGATGAAATTCCAATGTCACGGGTTTATAAGGGTTAGATTATAATTTGGGTAATATAAAGATTTATTTATTGAGTCTTAATCTTAATGCTCTTTAATTAACTGGCCATTAATTAATTGATTAGGTAAACTTAAAATGAACTAGACATAGGGATTTTAAGTTTAAGACCTTAGATTCAATAGCCCACGATCTTCCTTAAGGATAGATAACCCTTCAATAGATTTCCTTACAGGATAGGAATATACCTGTCGGGCGGGGGTAGCCATAATTGGAACTTAATCATAATGAATCTAGGTAATTTGGTTGACATAGACATATGGTTCAATTGGATTAAACTAGGTATTTGTAATTGACCATCGAAAGAGGCTTTTACATAAATTAGTGTTCCAGGTTAATAAATCAATATATTACCCAATTATAAAATAACCACTTTATCTTTAAATAATATTGGAATAAACACAACCCTAGATAGTTTTTAATATTGAATTTTCTTAAAATCTACCTTCAAACAATTTTATTTTATTGTCTTTAAATTTAGAATCGTCGCTATTTCAAATCAATTAAACAACCTGTTAGATACTAGTAATCATTTAACCTCATAAAATTAATAACTTAGGTATTAAGTCCTCGTGGGATCGATATTTTTTATACTACTTGAACGATACGTACGCTTGCGTTATACGTGTGTGTTTTACCGGTCCCCAGCCAGGGCAGGGTCCCCCAGTATGTTCGACATGTGGACAATCTCTTCAGGAGCTTGTCGATTTGGGGTAGAGGTTGTTACCGATATGGACGATGGGTCATCTGAAGAGGGATTATCCAGTACCAGCAGACAGTTGCCATCTTCCAGTGCTACTCCATCTGTACCCCAACCTCATCCCAATAGGAGTATGGGAGGAGGAGAGCAGATATCAGTAGATAGGGGTCAGAGAGTAGGAGGAATGTGACAAACAGTGGGTGACCGAGGACATGCTTCCACCAGTAGAGCTCAGAGTAGAGTATATACTCTCACACCTCAAGCAGTTTGTTCTGTGCGTGCTAGAGTGTTGTTTCATTCGAGCGCCACTTATTATTTTATATCACCGTATTTTGTGACTTACTTGGGTAAAGATACATAGCCATTAGATTCACCCATCATCATAACTACACTAGTCTGAGATCTTATAGAGGCTACACATGGAGTGAGGGCTTGTCCAGTCGATGTAGATGGGCACACGTATTACATTGATTTAGTAGTGTTAAGTATTTTTGGGTTTTGTTGTCATTTTGGGGATGGATTGGTTAACTACGCACAACGCGGTATTAGATTTTCGGAGGAAGACCGTCACTTTACATATTCCCGATCAACCAGTTAAAGTTTATCAAGGGGATAGGAGTGTAGTGCCTCATAAATTGATATCAGCAGCAATGCAAGCGTATAAGCTTATTTGAAGGAAAACCATGGTTACTGGCGTATATGACAGATAGTAGAGTAGGAGAAAAAAACATTGAGCAGGTCCAGTGGTCAGAGAATATCCTGATGTTTTTCTAGACGAGTTTCCAGGACTACCGCAGGATAGAGAGATTGAGTTCTGTATAGATGTAGTTCCAGGCACGCAGTCTATATCGTTTCCTCCATATAGGATGGCCCCTGCAAAACTCAAGGAATTAAAGGCACACTTGCAAGACTTGTTGGATAAGGGTTTCATTCACCCCAGTGTATCTCCATGGGGGCACTCCAGTGTTATTCGTAAAGAAGAAAGATGGAACACTTCGGTTGTGTATAGATTATCGAAAACTATGGGTGTTCATGGGTCGGGTCGGGTTTATCGGTTTATCGCTTTTTTATGATCCGATCAGGTTGGGTCATTCGACCCGAAACCCGAAATTGAGAAGGTGACCCGCGGGGTCGGGTCAAAAAATTACGGGTCAGATCGGGTCAACATAATATGTAGTAAATAAAATATATATGGTTTTAATGATAAAATTTTGACAAAGTATTGTGTAGCTGAAATGACAAAGTGTTTGATTAATTTGTAATCTGGTTACTGGTTCGATTCTCAACATATACAATGTTCCTGTTTTTATCCAAGTGAAGCCGTTAAAATCCATAAACAGGTCTGATGGATCTTGTGATATTTCTTTTATCTTATTTTGCGATCATCATAAAATGTTCAACAAATGTTGCGGTCTAGGCATTGATGTTTTCATATGCCATAGGAGTCAAATGGCCTTAATTCTGTATGTCTAGTGCTGGGGTTGATGATAAATTTTGGACTGATATTGGAGAGACATCAAATGCGAAAAATTAACTTTGGATTGATATTGGACTAATTTTGGGAGAAAAGTTGACTTTGATGATGTTCATATAGATGATGAGATTGATCTTTTAAGGCATAATGGTAGTCCTACAAAGTAAAAAATAAGAAATGCCAGAAAATATCAGCAAACAACCAAAATTAATGTGATGAACTCAACCACCTATCAGAAAAAGGGATTCAATTTCTATTCCCCGAGATGTAAGGGGGATAGTTCGTTGAGATTTGCTCATGGAATATGAACTTTGACGTCATTTTCACCTTTAAAAACACCCCCACCAACAGCCACCCAGCGTATCAATTAATGTCTACTCTCTTTCTGTGATTCACGTGCGCTTGTGTTTGCACAAAATAAATAGAAAATCAAATGATTTGTATAAAATTACCTTGAGATTCTTTAAGGCTTGAGGCTTGAAAGACAATGGAGAGAATCAGAGAAGTAATTGGGAGATAAAAGAAATTGGGAGAGGAGAATGGTAGTGGCAGAAGGCAGAAGGGGAAATGGGGGAAGGGGTGACCGGCGTAAACACACACGTATAACGCAAGCGCACATATCGTTCAAGTAGTATAAAGAGTATCGATCCCACGAGGACTTAAAACCTTTTGTTATCAATTTATTGGGCCAATGATTACCAGTATCTAACAAGTTGTTTGATTGATTTGAAATGGCGACGATTCTAAATTTAAAGACAAATAAGTAAAATTGCTTAAAATTAGATTTTAAGGAAATTCAATATTAAAAACTATCTAGGGTTGTGATTTATTTCAATATTATTTAAAAGATGAAGTAGTTTTCTTATAGTTGGGTAATATATCAATTTATTAACCTGGAACACTAACTTATGTAAAAGCCTCTTCCGATGGTCAATTACAAATACCTAGTATAACCCAATTGAACCATATGTCTATGTTAACCAAATTACCTAGATTCATTAAGTTCAAGTTCCAATTATGGCTACCCCCCCGCCCGACAGGTATATTCCTATCCTGTAAGGAAATCTATTAAAGGGTTATCTATCCTCAAGGAAGATCGTGGACTATTGAATCTAAGGTCTTTAAACTTAAAATCCCTATGTCTAGTTCATTTTAAGTTTACCTAATCAATTAATTAATGGCCAGTTAATTAAAGAGCATTAAGATTAAGACTCAATAATAAATCTTTAAATTACCCAAACTATAATCTAACCCTTATAAACCGGTTTAATTGAAATTCATCACAACCCTAGATAACTAACTTAGTTACGACACATAACTAGGGCTAAAAACTTAAAAGACTTAAAATAAAATTGCATAAGGTAATTGCGGTAAAATAAATGCTGAAAGTGAATTAAAATAAAATTGCTAAGGTAAAAGGAATTACTTCTACTATATACTAATTAGATTTCTCCCATAATATAATATAAGCTTTGCAAAACATTACCAACCAGCCATATAGGCGGTATTTTGATTTAATCAGTTAAAAAAACAACCAGCCATAAAGGCGGAATCATTAATATAAACCAGCCATATAGGCGGAGTGAAAATAACCAACCATAAAGGAGGAATGAAAACAACCAGCCATATAGGCGGAACCAAAATAACCAGCCATAAAGGCGGAATATGAATTTTATTACCCACCGACCAATCTGGCGGTGTCCTGATTAAGTCAATTTAAAACTTGAATATATTATAATTATGGGAGAATAATCTAAGAAGCAATAGTAAAAGAATTACCTTTTACCCTAACAGAGGGAAGTTACCTCCTCATAATGAGTAGTAAAAACTGTAAAATAAAGAAAGTAAATTATTATTATTACAGAACGTAATTAAAAATTACAAAACTTTATTAAAAGAAACTTAGAGAGAGAAGAACTCCCTAACTACATCAAAGAAGTGGGTGGAAATGGTACAACAAAAACTGAAATCTCGAGCTCTATTTATAGGCGCGGATAGGGGTCCGGCGTTGCGACGCTAAAGGGTTCCGCGTCGCGACGCTCGCTACAGTAACACGTGGCACAATGATGGCTTGACACGTGGTGAGGCGGCTAAGAGATCAGATCCTTATCCGATGACGTGGCACTGTTCATGACGTCATTGCTTACGTCATGCTGAGTATGATTGTCGGCAGCATTAGATCGCGACACGTGGCGATGCGCACATTAGCAACTCCGTTGAGATGTCGACACGTGGCACGGCGCAAGATAGTGTTGATGATGATTGTCGGCATAGTAGGATGATGACACGTGGCAGGCGCAAGTTAGCAAATCTTCTGTGATGGTGACACGTGGCACGGCGCACGTTAGCAAAGTCAAACTTCTCAAATTCTGACCCGTTGACCCGGCGCACTTTAGCAGATCCGGCGCATGCTGGGCGTCGCGGCGCGCAATGCTCCAGCGTCGCGACGCGCAAGAGACGAAAATATTCATGTTGACGCATTTTTGTCCAGTTTTGCCTCAAATTACCTCCAGTGCTTTCCAAACTTTATTTATCTGCAAAATAACAACAAAACACATCAAAACGTTCACAAGACTCAAGAAAATATACAAAATATAAGGTTAAATGAGTGGGAAATAGTGATATAATACCACTCATCACACCCCCAAACCTAACATTTTGCTAGTCCTCGAGCAAAACATAGAATAACATAAATAAATTAACTAAGCCACTTTCGTAGGGATCACGGTTGCATTTAGCATATGCAACAAGCCTTTAAACCCCTAGGTGTTCCTAGTGGACGAGTTGTAGTCTCGTGAGGGTTTACAGCAATGATACCCACAAACATTTTACAAAAGTAAAAAGGTAGTAAAACTAATGCACACAAAAGCAAAAAGATAAGCGAAAAGAGAATAAGTTAGTGACTAATCAGGTGAAATTTCTACTCCAAGTTACTAGTTGTTTTGTTTTTTTCTAAATTACCGAATAAGTAAATTCTCCGATTATTTTTACCATTCTTCATATACACAGCTAACAAAATATTAAATAACTCATTTTTGCCCACAACAGTCATAAGTGCAGTTGATAAGAGAGTAATATTTTTGTCCTAAAGTTCTATCAGATTTCACACCTTTTGGTAGCAATGGAATAATTTTTCTGATTTTTCTGATTTTTTTTTGATTTTTTCTCTATTTTTATTTATATACAATACCTTCCGTCTATATAGCGAGCTTTAGGTCGGTGGCTCCCAAACCAGTTGGTTTTAGGGGCACCATGTGTTAAGACACCCCTACGGACTTAATTACCCAGACTTCAGATATATATATTTTATTTTGCAGTATCTTTGATCCATGTAACGAGCTTTGGGCCAGTGACTCCCAAACCAGTTGGTTTTAGGGCACTAGGTGTTAAAACACCCTTACAGACTTAATAACCCGGATCTTAGATACTTTATTTTTGTAAATCAGAATTTTTTTTTTTTGACTCCATCACTATTTAGAGATGCTTCCTCCAATTAAACTAGAGAACTGAATATTACAAACTTTTCAATTTTAGCTCATGACCGTATGTTACTATGCATATTGATAATACCTGCCAACTGAGAATATGAAAATCCATTTTAGTCAGTATTATGGAGAATTTACAAATTAAATAATTTAAAATGAAATAAACAAAAATTAACTTGTTTCAAAATAGGTTTGAGATACGTCTCAGGAGTGGAAACTTCTTACTCGGCTATCTCTTACCAATTCCACCTTTTTAGTCAAAACATAAAAATGCAAAATATTTTTGTAATTTTTTTGAAAATTTTTCAATTTTTTTGTATTTTTTGAAAAATTTTGAACTAAAAATAAAAACAACACACACACTAAAAACAAGGTACTAATCAACTAATTCCCTCCCCCAACCTAAATGAGACATTGTCCCCAATGTCTTAAACAGTAAAAGGAGAGTTAGAAGGTTGTACCTGGTTAGCTGAAATCTACAGGAAATAAAGGTTAAGATCCAGATTAATTCGACGCCTCTTACCACGATCGTCCTCAGACCAATTTATCTTTGATAGGATAGGGTCAACTTTTGGTTCATAGGCTATGAGTTGGTCTATTAGATTCGGAGCAAGTCTGGCAGTGAAGAGGAGTTCTTTCATAGCTTTTGACACGAACCCATTTCTCCGAGCATCATCAAGAAACATACAAAGAAAATCATAAAATCCATCAACGTTGAGCAGTCCAATTGGTTTCTGGTGTATGTTCAGGTTCGCCCAAGATAGTACAATAAAAATTTCCTCCAATGTGCCCAAGCCACCTGGCAAAGCAATAAAAGCATCAGCACGGTTAATCATTTCTACCAAACGTTCAGACATACCTGATACGATTAGTTCCTCTCCGTTTGATGATCCAATAAGATTTGCCTCTGCCAAGGGTTTTGGGACGATTCCAAAACGTGACTGCCTCCTTCCTGTACGGCCTTTGAAACGATCCCCATAAGTCCGAGATTTCCTCCGCCATATATTAAGTGCATATTCCTTGCAGCTAAAACTCGACCCAATTCCTGTGCTGCTTCTATGTATTGTGGTTTAGTACCAACAGTACTACCGCAAAAACACACAGATGTTTTCAACTCGTCTTCTTGAAGTGGCTTCCATTGGTTACTCTGGATGTCTTCAAAAGTGCAATGATGAGTTGAAATTATAATACCTGAAAAGGGTGAGTAAAAATAGCACAAGTATCTTCCAAAGGACGATTAGTAGCAAAATAGTAAAATAGATCGTGATAGTAAAAAAGATCCGGATCCTGTCGGAGGAAATAAAAGAAAACAACAAAACAAATCACAATTACTAGAAAAGACAAAGAGATATAATATGTACAATAATTTACAGCTTGATATTAACGTCTATGCGTCAGGGACAAGCTTCCCATCCAATTTTCTTATAAATTGGCAAACATGGTCTTTTTGAGTCAGATTACCAAGACTTAACTGTTGTCTTTCTTTTTGAAATTGTGTATGTAATCTGCGAATTCTATGTGAACATATCCACTGGGATGCGTCTCAAGAGTCGAAGATATATCATCTAAAGACTCCTTACTCAAGCCATCCCTAATGAATTTAATTTTTTTTCGCGATTATCAGACACCATTCCTAAGAACGACAACGAGTATTGCAATTCCAACGTGCACATTTGTAACAACACCCATTTGCTTAGGTCTTCGTTTCTTTGCATAGGTGCTTCTTCCAAAACCAGGCAGATGTGAAATAAAATATCAGAAGACTCACCTGCCAATCAGACTCGTGCTTCAATTACCCAACGAATGTCATTGGGCACACCATGGATCGTCAGTAGTCTCATTCGTTCCAAGCGAGCTTTGTAAACTTTCATTAGAGATTTTTGAGGGAGAGAGAAGGAAATTGCTTGTGAAGATTTGAGAGAGCTTCGTCCATCTTGAAATGACTTAATCTGCAAAAACTAAACACACAAAATTAAATCACACCAAATCACAATATATACAAAAATTGCATGGGTTGCCTCCCTGCGAGCGCTAAGTTTAAAGTCATCAGCTAGACGTGACTGCTTGAACGTTATGCTGGATCTGAAAGTGTGACACTTTCTTTTTGTCGCTCAAATGATTCTCCCCAGTAGTGCTTGACACGCTGACTGTTAACCTTGAATGTGTTGTTGGTATGGGATCCAGTAACTCAACGGCTCCATATGGTAAAACCTGAGTGATCACAAATGGTCCGGACCACCTAGATTTCAACTTTCCAGGGAAAAGTTTCAATCTCGAGTTGTACAACAACACCTGCTGCCTTGGTTCCAACTGTCTGTGCACTATTTTCGGTCATGCCGTTTTTTGGTCTTTTTCCTTGTACAATTTGGCATTGTCATAAGCCTGTAGGTGAAATTCCTCCAATTCATTGAGTTGGTGAAGTCTTTTCTCTCCTGCTGCTTGTGAGTCAAGATTCAACTTCTTCAGTGCCCAGTACGCCTTGTGTTCAAGCTCAACTGGCAGATGGCATGCTTTCCCAAACACCAATTGATATGGTGACATACCAATGGGTGTCTTGTAAGCTGTTCGGTATGCTCATAATGCATCATCCAGTTTTGTAGACCAGTCCCTCCTTGTTGATCCAACGGTTCTTTCTAGGATTCTCTTGATCTCCCTATTTGAAACATCAACCTGTCCATTTGACTGTGGATGGTAAGCAGTGGCAACTTTGTGAGTAACTCCGTATTTGGAGAGGAGTGCATCGAAGTATTTGTTGCAGAAATGAGAGCCACCATCGCTGATGATTGCTCGAGGTGTTCCAAACCGAGTGAAAATGTTCTTTTTCAAGAATTTGATCACCACTTTGGAATCATTGGATGGCAGTGCAATTGCCTCAACCCATTTGGAGACGTAGTCTACAGCAACCAGGATGTACAGTTTTCCAAATGATGGAACAAAGGGTCCCATGAAATCAATACCCCATACATCGAATATCTCCACTTCCAGAATGTTTTGCAACGGTCTCTTCATTTCTTCTTGAAATATTCCCTTTTTCTGGCACCTATCACATTGAAAAGCAAAAGATAAGCATCTTTAAAAAGTGTGGGCCAGAACAAACCTGATTGAAGGACTTTTGGCTGCAGTTTTGTTTCCACTGAAGTGTCTGCCGTATGGTGATGAATGACAGTGTTGCAAAACATTGTTGACCTCCTCCTGTGGAACACACCGTCTCAATAATTGATCAGCACAACGTTTAAACAGGTATGGTTTATCCCAAACATAATGCTTTACTTCTTTGAAGAATTTCTTCCGTTGCTGAGTTGTCCATTCCAACGGCCATTTTCCTGATACAATGTAGTTGACATAGTCAGCATACCAAGGGACTTCCTGTTGTTTCATGGCGAACAGCTGTTCATCTGGAAAAGTTTCTTTGATTGATAATTCTTTGCCAGCTGTTTCTCCATTCTCGAGCCTCGATAAGTGATCTGCCACCTGGTTTTCTGTTCCTTTCCTGTCTCGGATCTCCACGTCGAATTCTTGCAAAAGAAGTATCCAACAGATCAATCTGGGTTTGGCATCTTTCTTTGTGATCAGATATTTGATCGCTGAATGATCTGTGTAGACCACCACTTTGGGACCCAGCAGATAGGAGCGGAATTTGTCAAAAGCGTACACAACTGCTAGCAACTCCTTTTCAGTGGTTGTGTAGTTGAGTTGAGCTTCATTCAGAGTTCTGCTGGAGTAGTAAATGGTGTGGAAAATCTTTGCTTTGCGTTGTCCCAAAACTGCACCTACAGCAAAATCACTAGCATCACACATTACCTCGAATGGAAGGGTCCAATCTGGTGCTACAATGATGGGGGCAGAAATCAGCTTTTGTTTTAAGATCTCGAAAGCTTCCTGGCATTCTTTGGTGAAGTTGAAAGGCACTCCTTTTCCAGAAGATTGCAAAGAGGTTTGGCAATCTTGGAAAAGTCTTTGATAAATCTCCTGTAAAAACCTGCATGTCCAAGAAAACTCTGAATCCCTTTGACAGATGTTGGTGGAGGTAGTTTCTCAATTGTTCTATCTTTGCTTTGTCTACCTCGATTCCATTTGTGAGATCCGTGGTCCAAGAACAATGCCTTCATGTACCATGAAATGGCATTTCTCCCAATTGAGTACCAGGTTTGTATCTTCACACCCTTGTAATACTTGTTCCAAATTTTTCAAACAATGGTCAAAAGAATCTCCAAACACAGAAAAATCATCCATAAAAACCTCCATACTCTGCTCCAGCATGTCTGAAAGATGGCCATCATGCAACGCTGAAAAGTGCAGGGGCATTACATAATCCAAATGGCATCCTGCGGAAAGCAAAAGTACCATAAGGACATGTAAATGTAGTTTTCTCCTGGTCTTCTGGTGCGATGGCAATCTGATTGTACCCTGAATATCCGTCCAGAAAGCAATAGAACTCATGTCCTGCCAGCCTGTCTAACATCTGGTCAATAAATGGTAGCGGAAATGGTCCTTCCTCGTGGCTTTGTTAAGTTTCCTGTAGTCCATGCATACTCTCCATCCAGTCACCGTTCTTGTTGGGATCAGCTCATTCTTTTCATTGGTGACACAGTAATTCCTCATTTCTTTGGTACACACTGCATAGGACTTACCCAAGTGCTATCTGAGATGGGGTAAATGATGTCAGCATCCAACCATTTGATGATTTCTTTCTTCACAACTTCCTTCATGATTGGATTGAGTCTCCGTTGATGCTCCCACTGTGGGTTTGTATTCATCATTCATCAGAATCTTGTGCATGCAAAATGATGGACTAATGCCTCGAATGTCAGCTATAGTCCAGCCAATGGCTCTTTTGTGCTCTCGTAATACTCTCAGTAGCTTTTCTTTCCTGATCCAATGTTAGAGAAGAAGAAATAATAACAGGTATTCAGAAGAGTTTCCAAGAAATGCATACCTGAGATGGCTCGGAAGTAACTTTAGTTCCAGCTGTGGTGGTTCTTCAATCGAAGGCTTGATTCGATCTTTCTTTGGCAGTTCCAAGCTTTCGACTGGTGGTGTTGCTTTGAATCGGAATGGCTTGTCAAGGTAGTTGATATATTCCAAGATTTCAGCATCTAGCTCGCTGTCAGTCATGTTGTGGATGCAAGCTTCAAGTGTATCAGTGTGTGATTTGACTCAGTATTCTGAATGATACTATCAATAACATCAACTCTGAAGCATTCTTCTTCTTCCTTTTCATCACTCGGAAATTTCATGGCTTTGAAAACATTAATGTCACTTATTGGCCTGCACTTTCATGTTAGTTCTCCTTTTGCACATCAATCACAGTTTTACCTGTAGCCAAAAATGGTTTCCCAAGAATGATAGTATTTCTTTGTCTTCTTCCATGTCAAGGATGATGAAGTCTGCTGGAAGGATGAGTTTGTCAACTTTGACAAGCACATTTTCAACGACTCCTCTCGGAAATGCGAGCGTTCGATCAGCAAGTTGTAAAGATACCGAGGTAGGCATTGCTTCTCCAATTTGCAGTTTCCTGTAAATAGAAAAAGGCATTAAATTAACACTGGCACCTAAATCACATAAAGCCTTACCGATGTAATGTTCTCCAATGGTGCAAGGTACAGTAAAACTGCCAGGATCTTTCAACTTTGGGGGAAGCTTCCTCTGAATGATGGCGCTGCATTCTTCTGTCAAAGCTACTGTCTCGTAATCTCCCAATCTCCGTTTTCGTGAAAGAATGTCTTTCATGAATTTTACATAGCTGGGCATTTGTTCCAAGCTTCTGCAAAAGGTATGTTAATGTGCAGCTTTTTGAAATCTCCAAGAAACGAGCAAACTGTTTGTCCATTTGTTTTTCTGAAGACGCTAAGGGAAATTGGTGGTGGAGTGATCTGTTCTTTTTCTTTTTCCTTTGCTTCTTTTTCTTTTGCTTCTTTTTCTTCCATATGTGGAACTGCATCTTTTGGAACTTCCGCAGCAGCTGTTTTGACTCCAACATCTTTGTTGATCTCAGTACCACTCTTAAGGTAATGGCTTGACATTGCTCCTTCCCTCGGTTCCTTGGATTTGGTTCTCTGTGTTGCTGGAAATTACCTGGCGGTCTGTAACTCGAGCATTGGCCAGTTGTCCGATTTGATTCTCCAGTGCTTTGATGGAAGCTGATTGGCTCTGAATCATGGCTTCATATCTTTTTAATTGAGCTAACATCTCTGCCATCACTGGTTCATTTTGTCTGCTCCTGGCCTTTGTTCTGTTGCTGGAATCCAGGTGGTGGATAGTTCCGCTGTTGGCCTGAATTGTTGCTCCATGAAAGATTAGGATGATTCCTCCACCTTGGATTGTAGGTGTTGGAATATGGATTGTTCCCCTGTCTGTTGAAATTGTTGACATAATTCACACCGTTTCTTCAAGTTGATTTGGTTCTGGTGCTCCTCCATATGGTGAACTTGTGGATCCAGTGGTAAGAGTCTCCATGAATTTGCATATTTGATCTAGCTTGGTGTTGACTGCTGTATTGGCTCCCAACTTCATAAATTCCTGCAATTCTTTGAATCAGACTTCTTTCTGTTGGCCACAAGGAATTGTTGTTGGCCATTTCTTCGATTAGTTCCCAGGCTTGATCTTCTCCTTTTGCCATTAAGCTCCTCCAGCAGCAGCATCGATTGTGGTTCTCATTATTCCAGAAAGTCCATTATAGAATGTTTGGACTTGAAGCCATTTTGGAATCTCATGGTGTGGACATTTCCGGAGTAAATATTTATACCTTTCCCAAGCTCTGTAAAGAGTTTCAGAATCTTGTTGCACAAAGGATGTGATGTCATTCCTCAGCTTTCCGGTTCTGGCTGGTGGAAAGTATTTTGCAAGAAATTTGGTGGCTAAAGCGTTCCATGTTGTGATAGACCCTGCTGGTAATGAATGTAGCCAAGCTTTAGCTCTGTCCTTCAAGGAGTATGGGAAAGACCGCAGTCTCATTGCTTCTTCAGCTTCTCGGTTGTAATTGAAAGTACCGCAAACTTCTAGGAAGTTACTGATGTGGGCATTAGGATCTTCAGTTGCATTTCCTCCAAACTGAACTGACTGCTGAATCATCTGAATGCATGTTTTGATGTCTCCGCATTTGCTGGTAATGGAGGAAGTACAATACATGAAATGAGTCTGTCAACCACCGGAATGGTTCTGTCTCGAATGGGAATTGGTGGTGCAACCTCCAAAGGTTCAGGTTCCATATTAACTAAAGCTTATTGGGCTTCTCGCCTTTCCCTTCTCAACTGTCTGATGGTTCTTTCAATTTCTGGGTCAAGCGGTCGAAGTTCAAAGCTTCTGGTTCGTCTCATGAAGTTTCTGAGAACCTGAAACACAAGAAAACAAAAACAATAAGTAAAAAGAAACTAGATACAAGTAAAAGTATCTAACCCCTAAACTAATAATAAAAGATAACTAAGTCCCCGGCAACGGCGCCAAAAACTTGACCGGCGTAAACACACACGTATAACGCAAGCGCACGTATCGTTCAAGTAGTATAAAGAGTATCGATCCCACGAGGACTTAAAACCTTTTGTTATCAATTTTATGGGCCAAATGATTACCAGTATCTAACAAGTTGTTTGATTGATTTGAAATGACGACGATTCTAAATTAAAGACAATAAGTAAAATTGCTTAAAAGTAGATTTTAAGGAAATTCAATATTAAAAACTATCTAGGGTTGTGATTTATTTCAATATTATTTAAAAGATGAAGTAGTTTTCTTATAGTTGGGTAATATATCAATTTATTAACCTGAAACACTAACTTATGTAAAAGCCTCTTCCGATGGTCAATTACAAATACCTAGTATAACCCAATGAACCATATGTCTATGTTAACCAAATTACCTAGATTCATTAAGTTCAAGTTCCATTATGGCTACCCCCGCCCGACAGGTATATTCCTATCCTGTAAGGAAATCTATTAAAGGGTTATCTATCCTCAAGGAAGATCGTGGACTATTGAATCTAAGGTCTTAAACTTAAAATCCCTATGTCTAGTTCATTTTAAGTTTACCTAATCATTTAATTAATGGCCAGTTAATTAAAGAGCATTAAGATTAAGACTCAATATAAATCTTTAATTACCCAAACTATAATCTAACCCTTATAAACCGTTTAATTGAAATTCATCACAACCCTAGATAACTAACTTAGTTACGACACATAACTAGGCTAAAAACTTAAAAGACTTAAAATAAAATTGCATAAGGTAAATGCGGTAAAATATGCTGAAAGTGAATTAAAATAAATTGCTAAGGTAAAGGAATTACTTCTACTATATACTAATTAGATTTCTCCCATAATATAATATAAGCTTTGCAAAACATTACCAACCAGCCATATAGGCGGTATTTGATTTAATCAGTTAAAAAACAACCAGCCATAAAGGCGGAATCATTAATATAACCAGCCATATAGGCGGAGTGAAAATAACCAGCCATAAAGGCGGAATGAAAACAACCACTATATAGGCGGAACAAAATAACCAGCCATAAAGGCGAATATGAATTTTATTACCCACCGACCAATCTGGCGGTATCCTGATTAAGTCAATTTAAAACTTGAATATATTATAATTATGGAGAATAATCTAAGAAGCATAGTAAAAGAATTACCTTTTACCCTAACAGAGGGAAGTTACCTCCTCATAATGAGTAGTAAAAATGTAAAATAAAGAAAGTAAATTATTATTATTACAGAACGTAATTAAAAATTACAAAACTTTATTAAAAGAAACTTAGAGAGAGAGAGACTCCCTAACTACATCAAAGAAGTGGGAGGAATGGTACAACAAACTGAAATCTCGAGCTCTATTTATAGGCGCGGATAGGGGTCCGGCGTCGCGACGCTAAGGGTTCGCGTCGCGACGCTCGCTACAGTACACTGGCACAATAACGTTGACACGTGGCGAGGCGGCTAAGAGATCAGATCCTTATCCGATGACGTGGCACTGTTCATGACGTCATTGCTTACGTCATGCTGAGTATGATTGTCGGCAGCATCAGATCGCGACACGTGGCGATGCGCACATTAACAACTCCGTTGAGATGTCGACACGTGGCACGGCGCAAGATAGTGTTGATGATGATTGTCGGCATAGTAGGATGATGACATGTGGCAGGCGCAAGTTAGCAAATCTTCTGTGATGGTGACACGTGGCACGGCGCATATTAGCAAAGTCAAACTTCTCAAATTCTGACTCGTTGACCCGTCGTACTTTAGCAGATCCGGCGCATGCTGGGCGTCGCGGCGCGCAATGCTCCAGCATCGCGACGCGCAAGAGACGAAAATATTCCTGTTGACGTATTTTTGTCCGGTTTTGCCTCAAATTGCCTTCAGTGCTTTCCAAACTTTATTTATCTGCAAAATAACAACAAAACACATCAAAACGTTCACAAGACTCAAGAAACTATACAAAATATAAGGTTAAATGAGTGGGAAATAGTGATATAAATACCACTCATCAAGGGGGCACATGCGAGAAGCTAGAAGGGTGCGGCTAAGGGTTGAGTGTGAGTGAGTGTGCCCTAATTTTTTTTATATATATCATTTACATCGGGTCGGGTCGGACCCGATGTAAATTCGCCATGTAAATTGCCTGAACCGTGACCCGACCCAAAATTTCGGGTCTAGTTCAAAATGGCCCAAAATTATAATTAAAAAATTATAGACCCGATCGGGTTGGGTCGGACTGGGTCGGGTCGGGTCGGGTCGCGGGTCGACCCGACCCTATGAACACCCATATCGACAGCTAAGTAAGGTGACGATCAAGAATAAATATCCACTAATGAGGATTGACGACTTGTTTGACCAGCTACATGAGGCGTAGTGTTTCTCAAAGATTGATCTAGGGTCATGGTATCATCGGTTGAAGATTACAAAGAGTGATGTGCCGAAGACAGCCTTTCGGACCAAATATGGGCATTATGAGTTTTTAGTAATGTCGTTTGGCCTGACCAATGCCCTCACGGCTCTCATGGATTTGATTAATAAGGTATTCAAACCTTTTCTAGATTGATTTGTGATAGTATTTATTGATGATGTCATGATGTATTCACGTAGTGAAAAGGAGCCCACATAGCATCTGCATCAGGTATTACAGACATTGCAAACACAAGTTGTTTGCCAAGTTTTCTAAGTGTGAGTTTGGTTGTCTAGTGTAGTATTTCTAGGGCATGTTATATCAAAAGAAGAGATCTGTGTAGACTCTCAGAAGATTGAAGCCATTCAGAATTGGCACCGGCCTACCAGTGTGACAGAGATCTGTAGCTTTCTGGGGTTAACGGGATAATATAGAAGGTTCGTAGAGAATTTCTCAAGAATAGGTGCCTCGTTAACACAATTGACTCAAAAGAATGTGAAGTTTGAGTGGTCAGATGCCTGTGAGAAGATTTTTCAGGAGCTTAAACAACGGCTGACTACCACTCATGTTCTAGCCATGCCGACAGGATCAGGAGGATTTATAGTATACTGTGATGCTTCTAGAGTGGGATTGGGATATGTACTCATGCAAAGGGAAAAAGTTATTGCCTATGCCTCCAGATAGCTTAAGCCCTATGAACAGAATTATCCCACTCATGATTTAGAGATGGCAACAATAATCTTTGCCTTGAAGATATGGCGACATTACTTGTATGGTGAAAAATTTGAAATTTTCACTGACCACAAGAGTCTCAAATATATCCAGAGTCAAACGGATCTTAATTTGAGATAGAGGTGATGGATTGAGTTACTGAATGATTATGATTGTTCAATTCAGTATCATCATGACAAGGCTAATGTGGTAGCAGACGCCTTAAGTAGAAAATCTATGGGAAGTTTAGCTCATTTTCCGATTGAAAAGTGGCATCCAGCTAGACAAATGCAGAAATATATTCTTGATGGAGTGAGTTTTCAAGTAACAACTCAGGGAGCGTTACTGGCATAAATACAAGTTCGATCCACCCTTATAGATAAGATCAGAGTTGCCCAAGAGGTAGACCCTCAAATTCAGCATATTAGAGGCAGATTAGAGCAAGGCGTGGATGATGAGTATCATACAGACAACGAAAATCCCATCAGGAAGAAAAATGAAATTGTTGTTCCCCCAATTCAAGAGTTGAGACATTCTTTATTGGAGAAAGCTCATGCCTCATCCTACACCATGCATCCTGGAACTACTAAAATGTACCATGATCTCAAAGATCTTTACTGGTAGGATGGTATAAAGAAAGATGTAGTGGAGTTCGTCGCAAAATGCTTTACTTGCCAGCAAGTTAAAGCAGAACATCAAAGGCCAGCAGGGAAACTTCAAAGCTTAGGTGTTCTCGAATGGAAATGGGAGAAGATTACTACGGATTTCGTGGTTGGGCTTCCACATTCCTCGAAAGGGTATGACTCTATATGGGAGATTATGGACAAGTTGACTAAGTCCGCGCATTTCCTTCCAGTAAAGACTAGTTATTCGGTAGATCAGTATGCTAGACTGTATCTGGATGAAATAATGTCGTTACATGGAATACCTATCTCAATAATATCTGATCGAGGTTCTCAGTTTACATCCAAGTTTTGGCAGTCATTTCAAGAAGCTTTAGGTTCCCAGCTACACTTTAGTACGACTTTCCACCCTCAAATGGATGGTCAGTCAGAACAGACCATACAGACTCTGGAGGACATATTACGAGCTTGCATATAACAACAGTTATTAGGCAAGCATTCAGATGGCTCCTTTTGAGGCTTTGTATGGTAGGAATTGTAGATCCCCAGTATGATGGTTTGAAAGTGGGGAACAAAAGTTGCTTGGACCTGATCTACTACAAGAAGCAATAGAGAAAGTAATGTTGATCAGAGAAAGGATGAGGACTGCTCAGAGTCGTCAGACAATTTATGCAGATCACCGGAGAAAAGATTTGGAGTTTCAGGTAGAAGACTTTGTGTTCTTGAAAGTATCCATCTTTAAAGGAGTCATGAGATTTGGCAAGAGGGGTAAGCTCAGCTCTAGGTACGTCGGGTCGTTTAAAATACTTCGTAGAGTTGGAGGAAGAGCATATGAACTGGCGCTTCCATATTATATGGATAAGATACATCCTATTTTTCATATATCTATGCTACACAAGTACTTGCATGATGAATCGCATGTGTTAGCGCTCTAGACAGTTGATGTTCGCCAAGATCTATCCTATCTAGAACAACCAGTATCAATAGTGGACAGGGAGACGAGGAAGTTATAATCTGGATGGATTCCGTTAGTTAAGGTGGTTTGGCATTACCACAAGGGACAATGATGCAAATGGGAGACAGAAGAAGCCATGAGAGAGCAATATCCCCAGCTGTTCACGGAAGAAGGTATGCTTCATACTTCTAAGTGTGTTGATTCGAAGATGAATCATTTTAAGGGGGGAGAATTGTAATGACTCGAAATTTCTTAGCTCAACTAAAGTAGTAACTTTATGACTTAGATAAAAAATTTCTCCGAGCTTTAGCGAAAATTATTAGAGACGACTTAAAGACTAATGAACCATATTCGATAATGGGCTTAGCGGGCCTAGTACTAGACTATTGGGTTCATGGCAAAAAAGGCCCAATTCTAGAATTAATGCTAACTATATTTTAACTAACCCATTTAAGCACAATAAGAATATAAAGCCCAACAAGAATTATGACTTTTGGCCCAAGTCCCCTATTTTTCTAGAAAAGATTAAAACTTTCAAGAATTATTCTATCATTTTAAGGAAACTAAAAACAAATTGGAAACTACCCACTTTTACACCTCTTGGCTGAAAATGTCATAGAGAGCAAATGTGAGGATTTTTCCTTTTCTTGCAAATGTCCAAAGACAGCCTAAATCAATCCATCACAAATCAAGTCTAGGAAGGAGAAAAAGGAAGTTTCGGGACTCTATTAGTGAAGAATGAACTTGATACAAGGTAAGAAAAACTTGACCCAAATTTTGAAATATTGATTTTTGATGATTTGATGATTAATGGATGTTATTGGCTTATGGTTGATGTTGTATATATGTTTATTGTATTAAGAAAGTAAAGTTTTTGAGAAACCTCTGATTGGGAAAACCCTAGACATTGAACTAAGTTGAAATTATGAAACTTGATATTGTGATGATAGAAGAAGGTTAGATTTATGATGATTTGAATATTGTAGTTGATCTAGCTTCTGTGAAGGTGGTGTTGGAATTACTTTGAGCATCCTCATTGGAGAGTTGACGTTTGGTCCTGAAATCAGGCGAGTGTCGTGACGCTTAACACCTGGCTTCGCGATGTGGAACATAGAGGTACTCTCTGCCTCAGTCTTGTTCATATGGAAGTCACGATGCTCAACACATGGCCTTGCGACACGGAATGAAAAGGTGCTATCTGCCTCAGTTCTGTTCATGTGGGATTCACGACGCTCAATGGGCTTGTGTTGCGACGCAGAACCAAAAGATGTTGTGAGTGTCGCGACGCCAATGGGCTTGTGTCATGACGCGTGACCAATTTTTCAAGATCAGTTTATCCATTTCAATTTTATCCTAGGATGTTAGAGGGCACCCTAAGGTTTTGTATCAGTATATATACACGCATTATGTCATGTCACAAGCATAATATGTCAATCATGTATTACATATACTTTGCTGTCATGTGTACTGAGTAATAAGGAATGAAACTAACAGATTGTTTTGACTTTAGATCGACGTTAAGGTACTCGAAGATCACCCATGTCCTGTACTGCACCTGACTTGCCATAACAATGTGAGTTGGGTACTTGCTTTCAGAATTTACTTATTTAAACTATTTTTTTATGAGCTTAAGTTTTATGATTACACAAGATATTAAGTTCTTTTTTTTTACGCTATTCAAAGAAAAGACATAATGTATTTAAAATATTTGAGATTCGAAGCATAAAGGATTTGATGAGAATGTTTTAGAAAGTTTTGACTTTAAAGGTATGATTTTTATGATTTTTGAAAGCATGGGCGAAAAACCCACCTCAGATGTAACTTGGATTTGACGGATGTAGACATGTGCACATGTAGATTCAGAACTAGGGGGAGGGCAATACATAACGCCCGTAGATCCTAGTTTCAGGGTCAGGAGGATGGCATGGATTGGCACTTATAGCTCTAGTTCAGTGGCTTGGGGGACGGGATACGTAACGCCCCAAGACTCTAGTTTAGGCGTATGGGGGGACGTCGATACGTAACGCTCTCATGCGTCAAGTTTTCTACAATTTTCAGAGATCTCAAAGATATGATTTTCTTAAATGATTTCCATAAAGCTTTGAATGAAAAGATCTAGTTTATATTCCATGAGTTTAGAAAGTAGCTTTATATTATGATCATTTGATACAATGATACTAATACTGTTTTTCGATTTTATAGCTCCACTCACTGAGTTCTTTAGGACTCACCCCCACTCTCCAGTCTTGTAGGATCTTTCAGCTGGTGAGCCATAACTATATATTTGGAGATATGGATCAGGGACAAGAGTAGCACTGCAGTCACTAGTCATGTTGGAGTTGGTACTCGGTGCGCCAAATTTGTTGTATTTATTGTAAATACGATGTATTTTTTGTTTTATTATGAATAAAATTAAGTAATTTTCATCAATATATTCTATTATATGGTAAAGGCGTAAAATACCATAGAATGAATTGTTGTGACATAATTGCAAAAGTGCCGCAATTGTTACTGAGAAATGTCACAATATGATTCATTCTTAAAATGTTCTTCGGCAAGGTTTACATATCTGGTCGGTTAGTAAACTCGTGAGACCGATACGTGTCGTATATTAGAATTATTCTAATGGTTTGTCTCAGTAAACCATGAGTACTGGGAGACTCATATAGACACGTAAGTATTTATTGGATAAATACTGAACGACTCATTCAGAGATTCCTGATAGATGGTACACCAACGTCAATAGTAATCTTTATGAGTCGAATAGCATATTAGCTCCTTTGACTTGTGATACCACTGTGGATATGTGAGATATCCTCCGTACTTTGATGACAATCACGTCAATGATCTTTTATGATCAGACCTCCGTCTGTTCGTCGGGTATGGACTGATACTCACAATATCATGTGATGTATCCAGAGATGATTTGTCAGTCCCATATACGTGTTAGTGTTCCTAGAACATGCCAAGGATCTAATAAGCATGAAAACATGTTCATAAATTCATTATAAGTTGCGGAATTACTTACATTGAATGGATTTGAGTTTTTAAAATTTTGAGAAGAAGAACTCCAAGATCCTTCCTTTGTTGATGATTCCAACTCTTGAGTAAGTTTCCCTATCACCTTAGTTGATTTCTCCAAGTGCTAGCTTTGTTGATTTTGCAACAAAATCAAAGAGAGTGGGAAGCCTAGTTCACGCCCATGGTGAGAGTATTAGGGTTTTTCATTTTTGTTCAAAGTGTGTCAAGTGTGATGCATACACCAAAGAGAGAGAGAGAAGTTTTTGGTAAAATCCCTTTTACCCTTTTCACCTAAACAAGGTGGTTGGGTAAATGGTTTTGCCAAAACCATTCCAAGGTGGTTGGAAAGTGGATGGTATGGCATAAATGCCAACCACTCTCCCAACTACCACATTTAAAGTGGGCCCCACATTTGAATTCAAAATTCAAATGTCTCTACGAACATTTGTCGCGGCTCGGATCCGTTTAATCCGATTAAACGAATTCTCATCGCTAAATAATTAAATCTAGTTTAATTAAATAACGATGCCTCGCAAATATATTACGAATGTCGTCTACGAATTAATTCTAAATTAATTCGTTCGTTCATATTAAAGTCCGACTTTAATTTCGTAATGAAATCCAATTCATATTAATATATCTGATATATTAATTTTAGCCCATACGAATAAATTAAATAGAAAAATCAAATTTAACTATTAAATTTATTCTACCGATTAATTCCAAATTAATCGCGTTCTCTCTCTTCCGAACACATTTAATCCCAGATTAAATAATACTTCAATTAATCCCAGATTAATTTTCTCCATCTTAATTAATCCCAGATTTATTCTCTCTCTTAATTAATCCCAGATTAATTCTAATTTAAATCAACTGTCATCGGTGAATCTTTGGGAAGTGACCCAAGAGATCCCTGGATACATTGGCAGTAAATACGGTCATCGGATTATCCGAATACGTGCGTACCTCGTACCACGTGCTTACCGATTTACAAGACGTGGTTGGCTTCTAGCAAAGCACCGTGCCTACCCAATTCTCTAGAAATATTCTTACTGGAATATATAATCTATGTCAGGCGTAGTATACGTAGTATTGCGTATAGCGATCCAGTATCAGATTGTCACGTGCTAGGCCTGGGGCTGGAATGTGTCTTCCCCGTACGAAGCACATGTCGGATGTCTGGTAACTAGTCTCTATAATCGGATATACATGACCTAGTCATAATATCCCGATGACTACAGTACTTAAGAGCACTAGTACCGTATCCTACGTGACATCATCTCCACTATGACTGGAGTGATACTTCTGTCTTGACATCACACCCAATACACTACGATTCTCGATATACCCAGCAGAGGCGTACACAGAACCTGTTAAAGCCCTGGACGACCAAAACTAAAGCATACCGATTGTCGCAAGTATTAGCGGTGCAAGTCTCAGGTTAAGACCAAATACACCTACCCTGATTTCGGACTTTCATAGACACATAGTCATACCACCAATGGAATTCCGAGGGGTCTATCCAGAGCGAAGCTATTTTCCGTACCATCGGTAAAACACAACCTCCTATTACACTTGCATGAGCAACCTATACCCAAATATATGAGAACTATGCCGTTATGATCTCACATAACACGCACAAGTGTAATACTAGTCTATTCCGCATTATCGATGTCCAGTCCCGATAATACTACGACTAGGGATATTTAATGATTAATCCTTCGTGGACCGATATTGTCTTATATCATCTAAATCTAGGAACTAATCATAAGGACCTCCTATCATTTATACATCTAGGTGATCTAATCACAAATGATAAGAGTGCAATCTCTCATTGTCACATAGTTAATTTGTATAACAACACCATGATCTGTACAAATAGTGACGCTATGGGTCATAATTGTCCAACAATACGGGATTTAGGTGTCCAATTTGTGATTCTTTGAAATCCTTGGCCGAGGTATGATTCGGAAACGAGTTCCGAATATTTATTGAAGAATCATAATTATGTCGTGACACATGAATTGTTCATAGCAGAGATTTGACGTTTAATCTATATCTCCGGAATAATTCAGATAACCTATGATAAAGTGATTATATATATGCAATGACTTTGACTTGGATGGTTCAACTCGATTTTATGTGGTCATCGTAATTTGTGTGTGGACAAATTACGGACATGGAAATGGTTTCTGTGACAGATAAACTTGAACCTAGAGAGTCCCACAATATAAAATGTACTCGTTGAGTACTTGGGCAATTAATTATGGATAATTCGGATTATTCATAATTTACACATGTCTATTAAATAATGTGTATTTGTATACGATACATAATTTATATTAGATACACATTATTAACCTATTGGATTTAGACACTTGTTTTGTTATTATTATTAATTAATTAATTATTAATAATAATAAAATGGAAGAATATTCTTGGAATATTTTTCCATGTGTTTATTTTATCTTTTTGTTAATTATTAAATAAATTGATTAATTTGTTAATTAATTTATTTTTAATTAAGAATATTAAATGGAATATTCTTAATCTTTGGTAAAATTTGATTTGCCAAACCATGTAATTTGGACACATGGATTTTAATTAACAAAAATCAAAATAAAATCTTATTTTGGATAAGATCAATGAGGTGTCAAAATAATAGTCAAAATAATTGTTATTTTTGGATTAAAATTTGACAATTTTCGAAAATGGCAAGAAAAATATATAAATGAAAATTGTTTTCATTTTGCAAGGCTTAAGCCTATCTCATGTGTTGAGAAACCAAAAAGAAAAAAGAGATTAAGGGTATAACAAATTAATCAACACAAAAAGAGAATAAGTTGAAGGAATTGGAAACTAAATTAAGGTAATTTTGAATTTCCAATTTCTTTATTTCTTGGTTTTTTTTCTTGAGCATGGAAATAGATATTGGATATATATTTTTACATGTCTTAATAATATATGTATCATGGATATGTGTTTGAAGCAAAACCTTGGTGTTGAGTGATTATGTAACCTTAATTGTTTTCTTTTAAGCATGTGTTTTAAGGATTAATTAGTGAATTAATCACAAAATTAAAATTGTCATTCTAGAGTGATGTTACCACTCTAATGTTGCCTAGAATTTTTCTTGGAACTTTGTATTGTGGTGATTAAATTTTGGTGTAAATTAATTGGATTAGTTTTGTGAATAAATTGAATTTTGGCATGAAAATTGGACAAAAATAATTCTGGATCAGATCTGGTTTTGGACTGTAAAACAGAATATTTTTCATATAAAAGTATATTATTTGGATGATTTTGGATGTGTATTGGGTGGTGGATAAATCCCGGAAATTGTTTTGGGGCGAAAACGTGAGAAAACGGTGAAATTCGCGTCGAAATGGACCTGCCGTGTCGCAGCTGTGAATCCAGCGAATTGGGCACTTTTCGGGTAGCCCAAAGGCTGACCGAACACTGTCTGAGTGACTGGGTTGCCCCGGCTCGGCTGACGGTCAACCGGTACGACCGTTTGCCCGTTACGCGTAGTATTTGTCGAAAACTATTTTCGTAAAATAATTCATCATATAACGAAATATATTATGTTATTAAATGTTAGTAAATAATATATTTAAACTTATTTGGGTGAATTAAATATTTGATATTTATTAATTCACTCAAAAAAATTTTAAAAATGTATAAAAACCATTTTTCGCCTTCCGCCACGAGTTTCTGTTACGCCTACCCCAGCAAAATGGTATCAGAGCGTCTGATCCCACATCTAAAATAATTTTCATGCCTTAAATATTTGATATTTAATTCAATTTATTTTACACATGCTTGAGAATTAATTGATTGGATCAAGTAGTTTGGTTGTTTGACAGTTTTATAAAATCCCCATAATTAGATTTTTTTTTTGTTTTTGTGAGTGTATTGTACACTAATGGGTCCGTCTCGTCAATACAGATGTGAATATTTTTCTTGATACCGTGGTTGTGTCTGCCAAAACAGTGCGACTATGGTTAATGGAAATTTTGTTTATACCGGTAAAACTTATTTGATAAGAAATAAATTCGAACGAACGTGCATACCAATAGATGCCAAAGTAGTGAGGTGATGTATTAGTACCTTGGATATGTATATTGACGAGTATTGCCTTGAATACGCCCCATCCAATGATGCCAAAGCAGTGAGGATCGGAAATGGTTCATGACTTATTTTAAAAAGTCAATTTAGATGTGATTGATAATTGTTACCTACTTTCAAATATATTTGGGTACAATGTGCCAAAGCTGTCTGTTCAAATATATTTGTGAGGTCTACTTTCTGCTATAGAATTTAATTTAATTATTGAATTCTCGTATTTTGTTTGGGGATTATCAATTTATGTAAAATAGTGGGAGGACATCCTTATATTAAAAATCCGTGATATGTTGGATGTTTTGTGATATTGATGAAATTACTTTTTTTTTTCTGCTAACTCATGTTTCTTTTGTTAAGTTTGTGATGGCAGCTACTACCTCCTCTAATCCTTTTGCTCGTGTCCTGGACGCGAACAAATTGACTGGTCCTAAGAATTTCAGTGAATGGGAATTAGATCTTAAGATAGTCTTAAGATCAGAGAAGTTGGGTTATGTGATGGATAGTCCAGTACCGTTGGATATTGCTCCGGAGTCTACACCTGAAGAGAGGGAGACATTTCAGAAATGGAGATAATGATCCGAGAGTCAGGTCACTCATTCTTTGTACTATGTCTTCTGATATAAAGAAGCAATATGTTGATATGCCTAACTCCTTCAATATCATAACTCAGCTTCGAGAGCTATTTCTAAACCAGAAGCAGACCCTGGTGTACCGAATCTCTGTGAAATTATTCCACACTCGTTTGGATGATGGCAAGCTAGTGAGTCGACATGTCCTGCAAATGATGAATCTTATTGAGCAGCTTCGAAAATTTGACTTTCAGCTAAATAAGACATTAGGCAGGAATTTGATTCTTGGCTCACTCCCACCGGCATATTCCAAGTTCATTATGAACTTCAACATGCATAGTATCCATTGTTCCTACAGTCAATTGCATAAGATGCTTCAGACTATTGAGGAGGACATCAAGAAGGATGTGCTGACACTCATCTCGAAGTCCTCTTATTTTTGCCCTACACTTGAACCTTCATATAAATTCTTACAAGGAAAAACAAAAGAGTTTACTAAAATCTTCAACATCATACACTCTCACACATCAAGCTCACACACTATACCTTCATATCCATAGTAGTGAGCTTTGAACACTTGGGTAAGAAATTCACATCTTGAATCTTCATTATCTTTGTGAGTGCCCAAATGATATTGTAAAATCTTCATAATCAAGCACTTGTGATTTTTAAGAGGTTTGTGAGTGAACCTATTGAGAAAACTCATTGAAAGGGTTTTTGAGTGAGCCTACGTATAACACTCATTGTAAGAGGTTTGGAGTGAACCTATTGTATAAACTCTTGGTTGAGGGTGAGTCATGAAAAACTCAGTGCAAGTTGTGGACTCAACTTAGTGGAAATCTTCAAGTGCGGCTTGGGGGAGTGGACGTAGACATTATTGGCCGAATCACTATAAATCATGGTGTTATTTTCTTTATCCCTAAACTCTTTACTTATTGCAAATTTTATTATACATATGCTTATTGTTTAGAAACTTGCATTTATTTGATATATTTCAATTGAGAAAATTAGCCTAATCTTAATTGGTAAAGCTCCAAGCTTTGTAGCGTAAAATCGGCAAAATTTTTTATTTCTGCATTATTAGGCCATAACCCAATTCACCCCATCTTAGGTATATAGAATTGTATGTTGTGTTGCTTGTAGGTAATTACAATATCCCTATCTCATCCAACATCTTGAAAATTAACATTTTCAACATCAACACTTCCAACATCAATATTTCTAACATCAACACTTCCAACCACATTAAGCTCACATTGACACACAACAAGTTAACACACAATTATCACCACCACACTAGGCACTAACTATATTCCTCATATTATCACCAAAACATAACATTAAGTCTTATTCAATCCCTACACATTCGACTATAACAACACATTTCCAAACTTGGTAAATCAAATCAATTCAATACATAATCCATGTTATATCATCATCAAAAGCATAGATAGAATTTAAATTAACTCAATCATGCAAAACAATTTAATTCTAACCTTAGGTCTTCATGAATTTGAAATTGGGGATTCAAGTTTCATGTTTGGGATTTAAAATAAATCAAAAGAATGAGAAAAGGAAACTTACTAAGTTTGAGGATTGCTTGGAGAAACAACAAAAATCCACTATTTTAAGCAAATTTGCATGGCAAGAGATCAAGTAAAATTTTGTGTGTATAGGAGGCTATTTTCGTGGGTTTGGAGAAAAAAAAGAAGAATGATAGTACTTCAAGCCTTTTCATTCACAAATAAGATAATTTTACAATTAAAACTTCAAGCCTTTTCATTCACAAATAAGATAATTTTACAATTAAAATAATATTATATTTTTAGCACATGTCAAAATTCTTTGTGCAATTCTTGTCACTAGCAGAACAAGCAAGAAAAATCTCGTTTTTGGCCTAGTTCTATTCATAATTTGCAAAAATACATAACATAAAAGTTGTAGGTCTATAACTTAGACTTTCGATGGTACTAAGATCACTGAAAAAATTTAGCTCAAGTTATGGCTGAAATATCAAAGGCTATCATAAATGCGATAAAATGAAATGTACCGTAAAATTGAAAAATTTATTTCGTGTTCCCGGAAAAATTCCCATGGAAAATGGACTCGCTAAAATGCAAGATTAAATACTTAATAATATTTCACATACACATGAAAAGAATTTTATAGTCAAGTCGTGGTAATCTGGGTGTCACATTCTCCCCCTTAAAATATGATTCGTCCTCGAATCCATTAAAAGTAGAATTTGGAACGTACCTTGATTAGCGAATAAATGAGCATATTGTTATTTATTAACATCCTCGGGTTCCCACGTGGCTTCTTGATCCTTGTGATACTGCCATACAACCTTCACTGTTGGAAAGTTCTTGGAGCGTAGTTTCCTAATATGTCGATCCATAATAGCTACGGGAAATTCTCGATATGACTGGTCCTTGTTGAGATCTACGATCCGCGGCTCCAATACATGAGATTCGTCGTGTAAGGACTTTTGAAGCATGAAGACATGGAACACGAGATGAATATTATCCATGTCGGGAAGTAGAGCCAATTCATAGGCCCTACTCTCTGCTTGTCTGAGGATCTGAAAAGGACCAATGTATCTCAGGCTCAAATTGACCTTTATGCCAAACCTCACCATGCCCTTAAAAAGGGAAACCTTCAAAAATACATAATCGCCTGCTTGAAATTCGAGATCTCTCCTCCAATAATCTACATAAGACTTGTGTCTGCTCTTAGCTATCTGCATTCTACCTCGAATGAGCTTAACCTTTTCAATTTCATCTTGAACTAATTATGGGCCCAAGAGTTTAGCTTCTCCTTCTTCAAACCAACCTATAGGGGATCTGCATTTCCGCTCATACAATGCCTCAAATGAGGCTATCTGAATACTGGTGTGATAACTGTTATTGTAGGCAAATGCGATTAGTGGCAAGTGTTGCTGGTTCTAATGGCCTCCAAAATCTAAGGCATTTGCCTTCATCATGTCCTCTAAAGTTAATTGGTCCTCCTGACTGAACATCAGTTTGAGGGTGAAACGTTGTACTGAATTGAAGTTAAGTACCTAATGCATTATGAAATGATTGCCAAAAATTGAAAGTGAATTGCGCCCTTCTGTCGGAGATAATAGAAATAGAAACTTCATGCAAGGATACTATGTTATCCAAGTGAATCTTCACATACTGAGTAGCCTTGAAAGTGGATTTAGCAGAAAGAAAATGCACCAACTTTGTAAGTCTATCGGCTATAACCCAGATGGAGTCATACCCTCTCCGAGTCCTCAGAAAACCTACCACAAAATCTATAGTAATCATGTCCCATTTCTATTGTGGAATATCTAGATTCTGAAGTGTCCTAGCAGGCCTCTAATGTTCCGCCTTAACTTTCTGACAAGTCAAACATCTAGATACAAAACATGCTACATCATTTTTCATGCCATCCCACCAATAAATTTTTTTAAGTCATGGTACATCTTGGTCATGCCTGGTTGTATCACATATGAAGACGCGTCAGCAATGTCCAATAACTTCTCCATCACGTATGGAATTGGTAGAACTACCACTATCCCTTGATATATAAGGAGATCGATGTCATCGACTTTGTAGTTATTATCATGATGTACCTTTTCCTTTAATTTCTGAAAGGAAGAATCGATGGCTTAAGCTTCCTTAATTTCATCCAGCATCATTGGCTTAACTTGTACATGGGTGACTAGTGTTGCTGAATCTGAAAGTTGAAACTGCACACCATCTCTCATGCATTCTTGCCACTCCTTTACCACCATCCTCCTTGCCATGGACAGATGCGATAAACTGCCCAAGGATTTCCTGCTAAGTGCATCTCTAACCACATTGGCCTTTCCAGGATGGTTATAGATCGAACAATCATAATTCTTTAATGGTTCCATCCCACACCTTTGCCTTAAGTTCAGATTTTTATGTTCTATAATGTACTTAAGGCTCTTATGATCTGCATAAATCTCGAATGTTTCCCTATATAGGTAATTCCTCCAATTCGTAAGGGCAAAAACTACTATCACCATCTCTAAGTCATGCGTGTGGTAATTCTGCTAATCCTTTAAGCTACTGAGAACCATAAGCAATAACCCTACCATGTTGCATCATAACACATCCCAAACCAACCCTAGAAGCATCACAATAAATTATGAACCCTCGTATTCATGAGGACAGAGTCAAACATGTGCTAAAATTAAACGTCTCTTGAGCTTCCGGAAGCTCTGCTCATAAGAATCTGACCATTGGAACTTGACATTCTTCTGAGTCAACTTAGTCAATGGTGCATAAATTAGAGAACGTTCTTTATAAATTTACGGTAATACCCTGCTAACCCCTAGAAAACTCCTGATTTCGGTAACATTTGTGGGTCTGGGCTAATTAAGAACTACTTCCACTTTCTTAAAGATCAATTGAAATCTCATCTTGTGTCACTACATGGCCTAGAAACACCACTTTCGAAAGCCAAAATTCACACTTGGAGAATTTGACATAGAGTTTACAATCCCTCAGGGTTTGTAAAACAGTGCGAAGATGCTCCTCATGTTTCTCCGAACTGAGAAAATAAATTAGGATATCGTCTATGAAGACAATGAAAAATTGATCCATGTAAGGCTTAAACACACGGTTCATGAGATCCATAAATGTAACTGGGGCATTGGTGATTCTGAAAGACATCAGCAAAAACTCGTAATGCCCATAGCGCTTTTAGAATGTCATTTTAGAAATATCAGAGTCTCGAATCTTGAGTTAATGGTCACTGTCCTCAGATCGATCTTAGAAAAATAATGAGCTCCATAAGTTGATCAAATACATCATCATTTCTGGATAAGAGATACTTGTTCTTGATCGTGACTTTATTAAGCCGCTTGTAATCAATACATAATATGAGAGTCCCATCATTTTTCTTGACAAACAACACCGGGGCACCCCAAGGTGAGGTGCTAGGTCTAATAAAACCCTTGTCAATGAGATCCTGCAATTGCACCTTTAGCTCTCCAAGTTTTGATGGAGCCATATGGTAAGGAGGAATCGAAATATGTTGTGTTCCCAGTAATAAGTCAATGCAAAACTCAATCTCCTTATTCGGAGGAATCCCGAGCAAGTCCTCTGGAAAGACATCAGGATAATCTTTGACTACGGGGACTTGGTCAATGCTAATCTGGTTTCTCTCTAGCATGTACATATAAGCAAGTAACACACACATCCCATACAAAGAGGTTTGCTTACTTGCAGAGAAGATATCAGATTATCAGTGATCTCGCTCATGCTCCTATGATAAATATAGACTGATTTGTCCGAAACTCAAAAAGTAATAGTTTTCTTTTTGCAGTCCACCAAAGCATAATACATGGAGAGCCAATCCATACTTAAAAGGACATCAAAATCTGACATGTCCAACAATATAAGGTCAGTTGGATAATTATCATTGCTTACTTGAATCGTACACGATCTGATGACCCTATCTACAGGAATGGCTCGCCCTACCCGAGTGGATACTAAAAAGGGTATATATAAAGTCTCTATTTGATTATCAAATCGGGATGCAAAATGCCATGATATGATGAAGTGTGTGGCACTCGGATCAAAAAGTATTCTGGCCTGATTGGAGTTCTCTAAAAGAGTACCTGTAACCATAGTGTTGGAAGCCTTAACATTCTGCGGTGTTAAGGGAAAGACCCTTGCTTAGCCTCTATTTGCTGAAGTCTGAGTCTGACTGTCTGACATCTGGCCTCTACCACCATATCATTGGCCAGCAGGGGGTCGTACTGGCTCTGCTATCGAAGTAGCCTGATTTGGACGAGGAGGAACTGAAGGTTGAACACAATCTCTAATCATTTGGTCTATTTGCCTGCACCTAAAACAAACACCCATCCCTCTCATACATGGCCCCATATATTGTTTCCCACAATTCTGGCATAACAAGTAATTATAGAGAAATGCAGGTGCCAAAGAGGCTATCTGCAGAGTAACACCTTGCCTAGACTTTTAACTGGGCCTTTTACCCAATGAGGCATTTCTACTGAGAGGGGCTTTCTGGTGAGTGGGCTTACTTTGGGCCTTACTGCTTCCTCCTGGATGAAAGTTCACAGACCCATTTGCCATGCTTCTCTTCCAAGACTCTCACTTAGCTTTAATTTCCGCAAAGCGACATCCAAAACTTTAGCATATGTGGTCGAGCCTGATATCTGAATTGACCTAATAGGTAGGCCTTCAACATATTCATAAATCTCTCTACCTTGAGCCTTTCAATGCTAATCAAATATGGGGCGTAAAGAGAGAGTCTGGTAAGCTGTATATCATACTCGATCACAATCATCTGTCCTGTCTTCTCCAAGTGTTCAAATTCCCGAGGTCTAGTATCTCAGACACTTTTAGGCAGAAAACAGGCTAAGAAAGCTCTGTTGAATTATGGTCATGCTAAAGACGTGTCTGGAGTACTCATCCCCTGAACAAAGGAAGTAAACCACTCGTAGGAGATATCTTTCAATTAGGAGCTTACAAGCTCGACTGATCTGACCGGAGTGCATCTAAGTGCTACACAAATCCTCTTGGACTCTTCAATAAATGGGAGGGTGCATTTTGTGGAATTCAGGTAATGACACCACTACTACCTGTTTGGTTCAACTAAGATCTGAATTGGTGGTTGAGTACCCATAGAGGAGGTAGTGAGCCGGATGGGGGTTGTTGTGGTTGTCTTTCTAAAAGTTATACAAATTGCTATTGTTGTTGGCGGGATAGTAGTTCCACCAACCTATCCATGGACTATCACATGTGCTGCATATCTCATGACAGATTGCCCACATCCTGGGCTGCCCAAACTCCTCTATCGATTCCCGATGTTCTACTAGGTTTTGGAATATTCGGCCTCACGGCCTACAACAATACATAAAATGTGTGGACCAAAGACATGTGTAACTCTTCGACTGCAGCTGGTATTCATCTGCTCCAAACTGTCTGTATGGACTAAAAGAGGGTATCTCCCTAAAAGCATATGGGAACTGAGCTTGCAACCAAAAACTGAAGGGTTAAGGGGAGTAAATCATTGAAACTACCTAGTGAGTGAATGTTGAAATAAAAGATCAAGAAAAATAAGTTTCTATAAAACTATAACTGGAAAACCTGCTTGAATTTACATAAAACATAAAACAAAAAGTTCATATTCTGAAAAATCATGAAGTTTTCAAATAAAAAACATAGTCTTGAAAATCACACCAGCTTCATAGCCTGGGGGCGTGTAACCTATTTAGTGAGACCTAGTACCGCGTAAGCAGAGGAATATGAACATCAACGTGAATATGCCTAAGATGGTCTAAAGAACCATTAGGTAACATGAGCAAGCTCGAGCTACAAAACATGAGGGAACGACAATCCACTAGTGTTTGAAAATGTTTAACTCACAAGCTAACTTAATATAAATCATAAACATGTTACAAACTATTATGTAAAATCAACTATAAAGTCATGAGAAAGCTACTGTAGTTCTTAAAAGCAACATGTATATTAGAAACTTGTCATTAATAATATAATGACTCGGAATCATGCTTGCAAAATTACTGAAGTTATATCTATGAAAATTCACTCACAAAGCTATATTGAGGCTTTACTGCTCGTGTGGTCGTGCTGCACCTGATGGGATATCCTGCGTCGAATATACAGAACATAAATTCAGGTATGATTAGTATGCTAAAATGATTATGATCCTAATCAGACGCATGAATGTTGTATAAGTGCATGTCAACAAGGAATTTAGGCTTTTATGCTCATTCTAACTAAAACGAGATATCACATTAACTAAACTTATATCAGCCCAATTGTTTGTCGCGATATTTCCTAAAACGGCATACAAACGCATCAACACGACTGAGCTTATCGGTGAATCCAAACATCGTAAAATACCCCAACCTTTTAAACATGAAACATCTAATACAACTGATGATTATACATTGTTGTCTTAAAAAGTTACTCTCGGCAATGTCACTATTTCAAGCACTTGCCATGACTTCGGTAATAACTCTACAACGACTTTGTATCCAACATGAAAAAATATTTCAAGATACTATTATTTTCCATATCCCATCCAACATCCTCAACATTAACATTTTTGACATCAACACTTCCAACATCAACATTTCTAACATCAACACTTCCAACACCATTAAGCTCACGGCCACACCCAACAAACACACAATTATCACCACCACACTAGACACTAACTACATTGATTATAATATCACCAAAACTCAACATTATGTCTTCCTCTATCCCCACACATTCGGCTATAATAACCCATTTCCAAAATTCGAAAATCAAATCAATTTAATGCATGATCTATGTTATATCATCATCAAAAGCATTGATAAGCACTTAAATTAACTCAATCATGCAAACACAATTTAATTCTAACATTAGGTTTTCATGAATTTGAAATTGGAGATTTATGTTTCATGTTAGGGATTTCAAATAAATCAAAAGAATGCGAAAATGAAACTTATTATGCTTTAGGATTGCTTGGAGAAACAACAAAAATCCACTTTTCTAAGCAAATTTACATGGCAAAAGAGAATGTAAAATTTTGCATGTAAAAGAGGCTATTTTCATGGGTTTGGAGAAAAGGAATAATAGTATTTCAAGCCTTTTAATTCATAAATAAGAGATTTTTTATAATTAAAATATTATTAAACTTTTAGCACATGCCAAAATTCTTTGTGAAATTCTCATCATTAGTAAAACAGGCAGGAAAAATTCTCATTTTTGGCCTAGATCTAGTCATAATTTGAAAATGTATTTTACATGAAAGTTGTAGGTCTATGTCTTAGATTTCCAACGGTATTAAGATCACTAAAAACGGACACCTGTAGCTCAAATTTGGTTGAAATACCAAGGCTATCATGAATGCGATAAACTTAAATGTACCGCAAAATTGTAAAAATTATTTTGTGTTCCCAGAAGTATTCCCACAGATAATAGGCTCCCTAGAAATACATGATTAAATACTTAATAATGTTTACACATGAAATTAATTTATGGTCAAGTCATGGTAACCGGGTTGTTACATGAAGCTTCACCCATATATTTCATCTCAAAATTAGATGATAACCATCATTTGATCTCTTCATCGAGTTCTTCATTTAAAAAATTCTTTACATCCATGTGATCTAATTCTACATCCATACTTGCAACTATAATCAAAATTAAGTGAATTGAGATCAACCTTACAACAGGTGAAAAAATCTCTTCGTAGTCAATTCTTTCCTGTTATGTATCGTTTTTTATCTTTCGATATTGCCATTAGCATTACGCTTTAACGCTTTATTTTTAGAACACATATATTCCCAATGGCTTTGCATCCTTTACTAAATCAACTAGTTCACATACTTGTTTAGATATCATTGAGTCCATTTCTTCTTCCATTTCTTTAATCCATTTCACCTTAGCAGGCCATTAAAGAGTCTCTTTTATGTTTCGTGGCTCTTCAACCTCTTCGGGTAGAATCATAAAAGCCTCTCATTTGATATTTAAATGCCTACATGATTTCTATGTCGTAATTGAGACTCTGGTTTAGGAACTAATTCCTCAATATCCATATTATTCTCATTTGGAGCACTTACATTACTCCCACTTGGATCTTGTACATCACTCCCACTTTGATCACATACATGGAGACTCATGTGAAACTAATTCATCATCATTTTGAGACTCATGTGAAACTAATTCATCATCATTTCTCAAATTTCTCTCACTCGAATTAGGTAAACCTAAGTGTTCACTAATTATAAGATTCATGTGATCCTGAGTTTCATAAAGAGAAAAATCTTGACTCATCTCTCTCTGCTTAAGAAAATCAGTTTCTAAGAATGTGGTATCTCATGATTCAAATTTTGTCTCACTTCCACTTTTGTGCTCACCTATGCACATATACCTTTTTGATTGTTCAGAATATCTTATAAAGATACTTTACTTTTAGGTCTAATTTTTCATGTTTATGAGAACGTACATGGATATAGGCCGCATAACCCTAAAGTTTCATAAAGTGAAGATCTGGCTTACGACAAGTCTCTAACTTATATGGTATAGTGGTAACCATTTTTAAAGGCACATGATTAAGTATATATGTAGCAATCAATAATGCATTACCCCAATCGGTTATAGGCAAATGTGTTCGTGTCCTCATAGACCTAACAATCTCAAGAAAAATTCTATTTCTTCTTTCTGGAACTTTCAGGCTTGTAAGTTCTAGTCATATACACATCAGTATTTGACTTTAACAGCCTCGGGGCGATCACTCTCAAATTCCAAGTGGCATCTAACATCCTCAAAGGTATTGATGTATATATTTATGGGGTCAAATAGATCTGCATATAATCCCAGATATGTGGAAGAGAATGAATAATCGCTAAGACTTGAAATAATATTTTCTTGTTCACTTATCATATATGACATTTACCACATAGCTTTATCTTTGTAAACTCTGCGCATTTCTTATATGGGCCAAACTTGATCATGGGTGACCTCAGTTTTGTTATAGATGTATTACCAAATCTTTCAGCTAATGTATACCACATGTCCTTAGTTAAGTCAAACTTTTCAAACTTTTTCATACTATCATTATCCATGATGCTTAGTAACGTAATGCGAGCAGTGGAATTCTTTATCTCCCAATCATCATACGACCTATGGTCTCGCCTATATTGGGCCATTGTGTCTTCTATAGGTTCTTCCATGCTCATGGTCAAGACTTCAAGACCTTCTGTTCTTTGAGAAAATATTGGATTTTCATACTCTGGATTTCAAAGTAGTCAGCAATTAATTCCTCACACTTATTGAGTTCGATGACAATGTGTTAAACACAAAGTTTTCTATACACATTTATGCACAATTATTAATGCTTTGCTTTAGATGTAATCACCTTGTAATGAAAAATATTATGTTTAATGAAATTTCATAATGGGATTAGAGTCCAAAGGTCACTATCTGTCTGATCATCATCCAATGAACCAATGCAAAAATATTATCAACCTAATTAATCATGCAAAGTCACGTTCTAAAAAGTTACATAAATATTTTAGAACTTTCTATCATTAGACAATCAATTCATATTTCACTACGTAATTTAATTATTAAAATTAAATTTAAAATAAAAGATTTATTCGTAGAAAGTGAAAGTAATATCTACATGCAGTGAAATAATAAAAAAAATAAGCAGCAACAATGGTGTTTTAAAGAAAACTAATATCTAACACTAAGTATTTTTACAATGCTAGTGTCTCGAATAGTCATAGTCTTAGGGAATGAATTCTTAAACTCCAAAGACAACTCATACTGCATCTTTAGCAACCATGGAAATCTTAACACAAATCTAGGACCACGAAGACAACTTGGGGAGGGAAGTTGTCGTCCTTTTTGCTCCATGTCTCATATACTCGAATGCAAATCATTTCAATATGACATTGTACTAATACTAATGTCTTGTACATCTAGCCTTATTAATTCCCAAATATCAGTAATTAGCTTACGCCACACCCCAGAGAGATTGTCAAATAGTAATTTGACTTTATTATTTTTCTTTATTCAATTTCCTTGACAAATTAACTTTTGCATCATTTTATTGACTTTAATGATGTGGGAGATCATGTCATCATTTTCATGCATCATATATTCTTCCAGATTTTGAAGCAATTGGGCAACCCTTAGTCTGTGACTGCATGTCTTCATTAAATAAGGAGTCATTATTATCATTGCCATAATTTTCCTGTACCAAATACAAGAAAAGAATGTCAATCTAATGAACATAAATTTACATTGAAAATATATTAATATCAAAGATATAATAGACAATTCATAAACATAAAGTTTATGTGATAAAATAAATTTATCCTTATGGACTCCCTTTAAAACAAGAATGAGCTTTAAAAATCAAAGAACATCAAGGAATGATACACCGAAATCACTAGATAACGATGTCATCACGGGCCCACGTGCTCTAACACGTGTCAATATTGTTGGAGTTTCTATAGGTCCCAAGATAAAAACTCAAGCATGAAACACAAGTGAATACAACGACGGAAGTTGCGGAATACTTACATCGAGCGGTTGAGCGACGAAGTAGGCAATAAAAAAACGAAATCTGCTCACTGGTGGACTGCACTGCAGTAGCAGTTTCTGTCCTCAATGGTTTCGGTTTTCATCATCAAAACAAGCTCCAAGCTTCGTCGTGGTGATTCCCGGCTCATGGGTAAGCTTCCCTATCACCTTCGCATTGATCCCGGAGTGTGCTAGCACTCTTGTTTTGCCACAAAACGCACTTGCTTCCCTCCATTTCCTTTGTTAAATTCGGCAGTTCACTGCCTCTTTAAAAACAGAAAATGGCGTGAGTGAGGGAGAAGAAGAAGAGGAGAGAGAGGAGGGAAAGTGTGTGTTACGGTTTTTGTGTCTTTGTTGTGTATCTAATACACATGAAATGAATTTCCATTTCATTTCACACACATTTGGCTTTAATTGCCAACCACACACATCACTCATCACATCAAGTCAACTCAATGAAGTTGTCAAGTCACATCACTCAAAGTGACAAGTGATTTGACGCTTGATGTGACGCTAGATGCGACTAGCGATTTGACGCTTGATTTGACGAGCCGCGCTCGAATTTGAAATGCGAATGCGCTCGTAAATAATCTCGGGCTCGGTTTCGCTAATTCCAAATTAACGAATTTTCCGTCGCGTCGTAATTAAATGATTACGCCTAGCGAAATCACTATTCACGTCGCTAACGAATTAATTCTAAATTAATTCGCTCGCCCGAATTAAAATCTAATTTTAATTCCGCGTCGAAATCCAATTTCGTTTAATATATCAAATATATCAATTAATCGATTAATTCCAAATTAATCATTCTCTCTCTTAAATTGATATTTTATCCCAGATAAAATATCTCCGTAATTAATCCCAGATTAATTTTCTCTCTCATCTAATTAATCCCAGATTAATTAAAAGTGCGAGTCATACGTCATCGGTGAATCTTTGGGAAACGACCCATGAGATCCCCGGATATGTTGGCAGTCAAATCGGTCATCGGACTATCCGAACACGTGAGTACCAAGTACTACGTTTTACCGATTTACAAGACAAGGTTGGCTTCTAGCAAAGCACCATGCCTACCCAATTCTCCGGAAATATCCTTACAGGAATAAGGATCTATATCAAGCGTAGTGTACCGTAGTATTGCGTATTTATGTCCAGTATCAGATGATCACATGCAAGGCCTGGGGCTGGTACAGTGTCTGCCCCGTAAGAAGCATATATCGGATAATAAGCAACTAGTCTCTTTAATATCGGATAATCATGACCAAGTCATATTATCCCGACGGTTGCAACCTTATATAGAGAACGAGTTATGTATCCCTGCGCGATCATCAACTCCATATGACTGGAGTGACACTTCCGTCTTGACATCACACCCAACACACTACGATTCTCGATATACCCAGAATTGGCGTACACAGGAACCGGTTAAAGCCCTGGACGACCTCAACCAAAGTATATTGATTGTCGTATGCATTAGCGGTGCAAGTCTCAGGTTAAGACCAAATACACCTACCCTGATTTCGGACTTCCTTAGACACATAGTCATACTACCAATGGAATTCCGAGGGGTCTAATCCAGAGCGAAGCTGTTTCCCGTACCATCGGTGAAACACAACCTCCTATTACACTTGCATAAGTATCCTATACCCAAATATATGAGAACTATGCCGTTGGGCTCTTACAAAGGCGCACAAGTGTAATACTAGTCTTTTACGCATTCATCGATGTCCAATCTCGATAATGCTCTGACTATGGATGTTTAATGATTTATCCTTCGTGGACTGATACTGTCTCAATCATTCTCCGTCCAGGAACAAATCATAGGGACCTCTCATCATTATATATCTAGGTGATCTAATCACAAATGATAAGAGTGCAATCTCATTTGTCACATAGTTAATTTGTACAACAACACCGTGATCTGTACAAATAGTGACGCTATGGGTCATAATTGTCCAACAATCTCCCACTTGGCCTATAGCCAGTCACTCGAGTGTCTAACACCCGAACTATGTACGGTTTGGCTCAATTGCTGAGAAAGGAATTTCGTCAGCGGATTTTCATGATTATCGTCTGACGCGATTTATACGATCATCACATCACCACGATGTATGATCCGAACGAATCAGATGAATATCGAATTATCTGGATCGTTGATGAGACCATTAATTCTTTAGCCTGTGCTCAAGCCTAGCTCAGCTGCTAACAGAATTACATCTAATCTAATTAGATTTATTTATCGACCCAGAAGGTTTCTATTGCTGCTTCAGTTGCTGCAATAACCCGTATTTATTGTTAATTTGGTAACAGTATCTTGCATGGAAGATTTCCAGCTCACTGTACCGTTATTCAAACTTTATAGTACCGTTTTTATCGGTTAGGAAACTTGCAGTAGTGATCCCAGTCACTTCAAGTTCTCCTTCTCCAGAATCCAGTGACTATAACTTGGATTGACCTGTTTATGAATCCATATGCTCAAAGCGTATGAGACACCAGGTCGCGTACATTTTTTCAATGTACGTTTTCTCGGAGAGTTTTCTCGAAAGCCAAGCTTTCGACGATTATTTATTGGGAATATCATTTCCAAGAAATGACATATTTTATTATCATTATTTATTTAGGACATCCACTGTCAGTGCGCTCCCACTAACCTCCTTATACACAAGAATCATTTTGTTTGAATTAAATCATAACCATTATGATTACATCAAAACGAAAATTCCAAGAACCTATGCTTGCTTCAATCCAAACATGGATCAAATAACCCGCAAACCTTGTTTGCTAGTTTTGGTACGACAAAATCGACAGGATGTTGTAAACATCCTCCAAAAGGTTTCCTTTTCAGGAAAGCAATTTTCCCGTAAAGCTGACATATTTCAAAAATGAGATATGCAGCTTAAGCAAGCATTATCCAAATGGATTTACCATGGCAACAGGTAAGAGGTTGAATCAAAATCAAAATAATGTTGATAACGATACCTTTCCGCTATAAGCCTAGCTTTATATGTTGGTACGTTGCCATCCATGTACGTCTTCCTTGAAGACTTATAGTACCAGTAGGCACAATGCCTTGCGGTACATCAACTAGTATCCAAACTTGTTGATATACATGGAATCCATTTCAGACTCATGACACTTTGTCATAATAGGGAGTCGATACCTTGTATCACTTCCTCATACGTAGTCAGTTGGTATGCCTCAAAAGATTGACATCTTTACGAGGTGAGATCAGAAACCCATACCCCAGGTTTGTTTTCTGACTCTCTCCGATCTACGCGGTTCTTGTGTATTCGAAGATTAATGGAATAGTTTCATCATTGATGAACTATTTATGTTCCATTAGGAATAGGTGCCTTGAATAGTATTACTCTGATTTTCATCGAGTTTTACTATCCTCCCATTTACCACTGCATGTCTGTATTCCTCTCAGGAAAACTGCATGGTGAGCAACAATCTAATTGTTCTCTGGTGAGATGTATAAATACAATACTTATGGTATCCCTAGGATAGCCTACAATTGACACTTATCCAATTTGGGTTTTAGTTTGGTATCATCCAAACATATGCCTGGCATACCCAAATTATCAGGAATGTGAAACCCGGTTTCTTTCCCGTTCATATCTAATATGAAATCTGTCAAACAGATTATAATGGAACCTTATTCTAAATAAGTTCTTGCATTGTCAAAGCGTATCCGTTGAAGGAAATGGTAGCTCAGAGCGACTCATGATTAACCTTATCATGTCCAACAAAATTCGGTTACTCTGTTCGGACATACTGTCAAAATGACGTGTTCCGGGAGGAGTCCTTATTTGAAAGAATACTTTACTCTTTCAACTATATGAGAAACTTACTGCTTAGGTATTTTCCATTACGGTCTTACCGTTACGGTATAATACTTTAGCCGATCTGTCTGTCTACTTCGTGTCGAAACTCTAAAAGTTTCTGATTTGTGTTCTTCAAAAGAAACACATAACCATAACGCAATGCCACATCCGTAAAGGTCACGAAATGTTCATATCCACATCTAGCCTAACTAGACATGGGCCCACTTGTTTCACTATGAACTAGGGTTAACAGATCGGTGGCATTTGCACTTTTACCAAGTAAATAGTGTTTCAGGCACTTTGCCCAATAAACTAGATTCGTAGACTTTATTGAATAGGATCAAATCAGTCTCAGTACCCACTCTTCAAAAGTGTGGATATACGAGTCTTGTTTAATTGTGTCCCAGACAACAATGCCACAATTAGTCTCTTCTGATCAAATCAGTTAGAGCTATCTTTTGTCATATTATATGTTTGAGATTTATTTATATTCAAAATATAAATACTGTTATTCACATCTAATGTGTTTATCTCAATATCATCTTTATATAATGAAACACTTTAGTGTTCTAGAATATAAAGGCTTACCCGCAGCGGGTTAAACGCTGATATAAAGATAATGTATCTAGTCAAACTAGTTACATTATAACAGTTCCTAATTTAAGTACACATCCGAAGGTAGTTCCTAAACTTAGGTATCTACGGTTAAAACAGTAACTTTCGTCCCATTTTCAATTCGCAGATTAAATCTCTATTGAAGTCAGTATCCTGTTCAAAACAGATTCTGAACATCAATACATATATTTATGTATCACACTAAGTATTTAAAATCTAATTTCAATACTAGTCATGAACATATCTATGACAATCATATTTAAAGCCGGAGCCTTGCACCGTCTTTAATTCCTTCATGTCTGCTTTGTCCAAACGGCAGTCACGCTTCCGCGATCCCGTTTGCCACATTTAGGCAGACATTTTAGGATATGTCATTTATCTTCCCGGAGATTATAATGATTTTGCCTTTGCCCTTTTCCACATTCTAGAAGCCTTTGGCCAAGCCTCGGGTTTCTAGAATATCGAAGTAAGGTGCGCCTTGCGCTACAAGCTTAATGGATTAAGTACTTAAGTTATCATCACATAATCTTCCAAAGATTATGCTCGACTATTTGCTTAACTCCGGACTTAGGCTTAATATATTATTTTATCAAATAAAATAACTTATTAAATTCCAGGACCATCCTGAAATTTTTCCCAATTTTGAAAATTAAACCATTTAAACATTTTCCCTAGGATTATGTATTAAATGCCAATCTTTCAATTTAATCTTGATTTTAATAGTCCAACTATTTAATCAACGATTAAGGTACTATTTAAATATAATGATTATTATAGTCCAACTATATTAATCAACTATACTTTAATTTGTTTGAATACAGTCCAACTATTATTAAAACAACAATTTAAATATTAGTCCAACTAACATTTAATACGTTTGACGAATGATATTTGAATGAGCGCGTATGGCGAGTAATTGAACGAATATTGCAAATTCAATTCTTGCCTCCCACTATTTTTCGGCGAGCCTCTAACCCTCTGTCGAGTACTTGGGAAACCGCGTTTCCTAGTGGGCTAGGATCCCGTTAAATATCACACAATCTTGACTTTGGCCAACAAATTGTATGATAATTAACTAGGTAGATCTCTAAGATCGATTGGATCCAATCCAATTCCTAGATCCGGTAGGGGGACATCCAAGTCCGAAACATATATCTTATATATGCCAATACATCCAATGTATTACCTAACCTATTTCCTCTGAATCAACTAAGCCTTGTTTTGGCACAACAACTTAGTGATCCCAGTCAAGCGCGACCCATTGACCATGGAAAGCTTCGTAATCAATGTCGATGGACAAGAAATGGTCTTGACTTTGGCCAACAAACCACAACTTGGACATGACACTGACATGTAACAAAGCCTTCATGATTCAAACACATCTTCGACAGACAAAGGCCTTGACTTTGGCCAACAAACCAATGTCGTCTTAGATCTTGAGTGAGAATCACTCAATGGAAGGAATGACGCTTAATATTTAGCGAGGGTTTTTCACGTGCAAATTGGCAACCAATTTATTATCTTTGTTAAGGTCTCATCATCATACACCCTTAAACATGCATTCTAAATACATAATAAAGCGTATATGAAAATAATAATGATATGCGGATGGATATTTACACATTGATCCTAGATCAAATCTCTCACTTTCTCTCTCCCGCTAGCACAAATATTTCTTCTACCCGTTACACTACACTTCTAAAGAAACCTCATTTACAACGACAAAAGTTGCGGAATACTTACACCGAGCGGTTGAGCGACGAAGGAGGCAATAAAAAAACGAAATTTACTCACTGGTGGACTGCCTGCAGTAGCGGTTTCTGTCCTCAATGGTTTCGGTTTTCATCATCAAAACAAGCTCCAAGCTTCGTCGTGGTGATTCCCGGCTCATGGGTAAGCTTCCCTATCACCTTCGCATTGATCCCGGAGTGTGCTAGTACTCTTGTTTTTCCACAAAACGCACTTGCTTCCCTCCATTTCCTTTGTTAAATTCGGCAGTTCACTGCCTCTTTAGAAACAGAAAATGGCGTGAGTGAGGGAGAAGAAGAAGAGGAGAGAGAGAAGGGAAAATGTGTGTTACGGTTTTTGTGTCTTTGTTGTGTATCTAATACACATGAAATGAATTTCCATTTCATTTCACACACATTTGGCTTTAATTGCCAACCACACACATCACTCATCACATCAAGTCAACTCAATGAAGTTGTCAAGTCACATCACTCAAAGTGACAAGTGATTTGACGCTTGGTGTGACGCTAGATGCGACTAGCGATTTGACGCTTGATTTGACGAGCCGCGCTCGAATTCGAAATGCGAATGCGCTCGTAAATAATCTCTGGCTCGGTTTTGCTAATTCCAAATTAACGAATTTTCCGTCGCGTCGTAATTAAATGATTACGCCTAGCGAAATCACTATTCACGTCGATAACGAATTAATTCTAAATTAATTCGCTCGCCCGAATTAAAATCTAATTTTAATTCCGCATCGAAATCCAATTTCGTTTAATATATCAAATATATTAATTAATCGATTAATTCCAAATTAATCATTCTCTCTCTTTAAATTGATATTTTATCCCAGATAAAATATCTCCGTAATTAATCCCAGATTAATTTTCTCTCTCATCTAATTAATCCCAGATTAATTAAAAGTGCGAGTCATACGTCATCGGTGAATCTTTGGGAAACGACCCATGAGATCCCCGGATATGTTGGCAGTCAAATCGGTCATCGGACTATCCGAACACGTGAGTACCAAGTACTACGTTTTACCGATTTACAAGACAAGGTTGGCTTCTAGCAAAGCACCATGCCTACCCAATTCTCCGGAAATATCCTTACAGGAATAAGGATCTATATCAAGCGTAGTGTACCGTAGTATTGCGTATTTATGTCCAGTATCATATGATCACATGCAAGGCCTGGGGCTGGTACAGTGTCTGCCCCGTAAGAAGCATATATCGGATAATAAGCAACTAGTCTCTTTAATATCGGATAATCATGACCAAGTCATATTATCCCGACGGTTGCAACCTTATATAGAGAACGAGTTCTGTATCCCTGCGCGATCATCAACTCCATATGACTGGAGTGACACTTCCGTCTTGACATCACACCCAACACACTACGATTCTCGATATACCCAGAATTGGCGTACACAGGAACCGGTTAAAGCCCTGGACGACCTCAACCAAAGTATATTGATTGTCGTATGCATTAGCGGTGCAAGTCTCAGGTTAAGACCAAATACACATACCCTGATTTCGGACTTCCATAGACACATAGTCATACTACCAATGGAATTCCGAGGGGTCTAATCCAGAGCGAAGCTGTTTCCCGTACCATCGGTGAAACACAACCTCCTATTACACTTGCATAAGTATCATATACCCAAATATATGAGAACTATGCCGTTGGGCTCTTACAAAGGCGCACAAGTGTAATACTAGTCTTTTACGCATTCATCGATGTCCAATCTCGATAATGCTCTGACTAGGGATGTTTAATGATTTATCCTTCGTGGACTGATACTGTCTCATATCATTCTCCGTCCAGGAACAAATCATAGGGACCTCTCATCATTTATATATCTAGGTGATCTAATCACAAATGATAAGAGTGTAATCTCCTTTGTCACATAGTTAATTTGTACAACAACACCGTGATCTGTACAAATAGTGACGCTATGGGTCATAATTGTCCAACATATATGTGCCGACACATGTCTCATGCGTCTACAAGTACTCTCATGCGCCAAGCACGAGCTAGAACATGCTCCAACGTCTGGCCACGCGCGGCACATGTGTTTAACATGCCTTCACGCATGTTCACGCTCTTACAAGCGTGGCACAAGTGCATCATATGCCACAACGCACTCATGTGCACGTGCGTGTTACACAATACGGATGACATGTCGTCTTGTTATTTTATACACGTAAGATATGTCGGTTATTCAATTTCAAAAGAATCGACATGTCGGTTGACCCTAGAAAAATAATCTCCTTAAAACTGCCAACCGACATGTCGTTCGTTACTACGCTCGGCGTACGACATGTCGTACAATCTCCACTTGTTTAACCACTAAGGGCAGATGACATGTCATCATATAACAAAGAATGCAGATTACATGTCGTTTCCATCATCTTGAAGTAATTTTCTGGGTAAAATCATATTCTACTTGCCAATTTCTAAGATTCATATCACACTTAATTTTAATCCAAATTACGTAAATGATATACCAAACTAAAGATAACATGTCCTAGTTTTCAAAGCAACTTAGAACATATCACTAATCATTTTGTACAGTAAGATATTGAAGCTCAAAGTTGGATGAAAATCATTAAGTAGAAAATGAAAACAAATTGCTTGTTCTTCATTTTTCAGGCATGATCATTCATTTTTATGAAATTTAACAAGAATGCATGCATATACCAATGTTAGAAAAATATCACATGTATTTATGGAATAAATCCATGTTCAAAGGCATGAAAATCCCAAGAAAATATAACTAACATGCTCAAAAAATGATTCTTTACTCCCAAGTATAAGAGTTTCGAAATAATAAAATAATTCGGTAAGACCGGGGTCGATCCACAGGGAATAGATTTAATAGAATAAAATAACAATTTGAGTGAAAATTAAAAGACTGGATTTTTTTGAAGTGATTTGAGAATTTTAAATTGGACTGCAACAATAAAATAAAATATTGGGGGTTAGAGGATCAGCTTTTAATATTTTAAATATAGAAATCTCACTTTTTATAATATATAAATTATCATTATTACCCAATTAATTTATTTCGGGAATTAATTATGCCAAAACATATAAAACTAGCCATAAAAGCGGTGATAACTTTTGTCTATAACAAGTCCAGTTAGGTACTCAATTATGCCAAATAAATAAAACCAGCCATATAGGCGGTATCAAAGTTTGTCAATAATTAATCCAGATTTAAATTAAGTATTAATCATTAGATTATAATTTATATATTATAATATAAGTGAGATTAATCTATATTTTCATTTAAAAAGCTTCACCCGTTTCCCCAGCAAAAAAAATTTAGCTACTCATAATTAGAATAAAAACACACATGATTTTTATTGTTGAAAGAAAAAGAAAATACAATAAATCTTTAAAAAAAATAAAACACACAAGAGCTGGATCCCTTCACAAAATTTCAGAGAGAATCGTGTGAAGAAAGCTGATTTCTTAAGGTGATGTGCACCTCTATTTATAGTAGATGGCTCAGCACCCTCCAAAGCAATTTACAAATTACAAATTGCTTTTACAAATTACAAAATTGGTGGATGTCAATTCCCATCTTTCATAATTTTTTGTTTTTGTTTTATTTTTTTATTTTTGTCTTTAAATATTACATATGTAATACTTTGGATTCTTGAAAAATTCAAAATTCAAAAATCTTATGAACAACAAAGTTGTAGATCTTTGAGTCTTCTTTCATCTGGAACTTGAATCACCTTAATCCGATATCGGAGTAAAATATTTATGGCCAAAATACGAACATTACACAGGGTTGGAATTTCGGAAGTTGTACACTGTTAAAACACCTTATAAAAGTTATGGCCTCCAAAATCCAAATGTCAAGTCCATTTTTCTAGATATGCATCCATAGTATTATTTCACCTACATAAAAGATAAAAATCACAATAAAAATATATAAAACATAAATTTAATTAATATGCTAAATTAAGGAGATTAATGAAACTACAAGTGTAAAATGATTGATTTTTTTCTTTTAGTAAATGTATATTTTTTTAGTGTTCATCACACCCCCAACCAGCTTATTACTAGTCCCTAGTAATTAAGCGAAAAACTTTAAAAAAATAAATTATTATCCAAATTAATAATTGTTTTCTTTCTTTCTAAATGATAAAATAAATAAATTCTCATGTATTTTTTACCCTTATACCATACACCCATAATAAAAAAGTATCGATATATTCATTGTGCCCACAATAATCACAGGTCTTGTTGAAAAAAGAGTAATATTTTTGTCCTGGAGTTATATCAGAATTCACACCTTTTTGGCAATAAAAATTTATTTATAAATACAAAAATAGTTTTTTTTTTAAAATAATGATGCATCTTCGATCCTCGTAACAAGCTCTGGGCCAGTGACTCCCAAACCAGGTTGTTTTAGGGCACTAGGTGTTAAGACACCCCTACAAACTTAATTGCTCGGATTTGAGATATTAAAAAGAAAAAGTTTCTGATTTCCTTAAGCTTTCTATTTAACCTATGTAACGAGATTTGGGTCAGTGACTCCCAGACCAGTTGGCCTTAGGGTACTAAGTGTTAAAACACCCATACGGACTTAATTGCTCGAGTTAGAGAGGCTATGAAATCGAACTTATTCATACATTTTTTTTCTTTTTTCTTTTTTTCTTTTTTTATTAACTCAAGCTCTACCATTTTACGCGAATAATCACTGCTTACTGAGGCAAGATGTCCGATTACTAAGTAAGAGCATGGTTATATTTTTTTTTTTGGAATAAAAACACTAATTCCACTGCCTTTAGGTACTACCTCCAACAAACTAGAGAACTGAATATTACAAAATTTTCACTTACAACTCATATTCATATGTTACCGTGTATGTTGATAATACTTATCAGATGAGTATATGAAGATCAAATTTAATCAATATTATGGAGAATTCACAAATTTAAATGATTCAAAAAGAAAGGAACAAAATAACTTGTTACGAATTATTTTGAGATGCGTCTCAAGAGCGAAAAATCCTTACACTGTCATTTCCGAACAACAATTCCACTTGGTTAGTTAAAAATTTATTGTTAGTTTGTGTGTAGTTTTTTTTTTTAAAAAAACGCAAAAAAAATTTAACACAAAACACTTTTTTTTACACAAAATAACAACAAAGAAAAAAAAATAAAAGAATTTTTTTTTTTTTTTTGAAAAACAGAGTAACGAAACATAAAATAAAAACTATCTAGTCAATTATCCCATATTCCCAACCAATTTGAGACATTGTCCCCAATATCTGAAAAATATCATCTGGTTAGTGTGGAATTGACAATTGAATCTACGATTATTTAAAAGAAAAAAAATACAGATTAAGATTCAAGTCCACTCTACAGTTTTTGCCACGATCGTTACTAGACCATTTCAATTTGGAAATAATATGGTCGATTTTTGGTTCATAAGCTAAAAGTTGGTCAATTAAATCATCAGTTTTTCTTGCAGTTAGGAAGATATCTTTTACCGATTTTGAAACAAACCCATTTCTTTTGGCATCCTCAAGAAATTTAAAAAAGGCAAAAATGCAAAAGTGACCCTCTAACTTTCATGTTTTTTCATTTAAGTCCGTTAACTTTCAGTTTTGTCAATTCAGTCCTCTAACTTTTAATTTTTGTCAATTCAAGGCTCCCTTATAAATTCATCACTGTTGCCGTTACAAATAACGGCAAAAGCAAAGTAAACGTACTTTTCCTGTTATTAAATAATATCCTCAATTAGAAAATATAGACAGACAGAGGAAGGTAAATCAAAGTAAACGTACTATGCTTGCATCTTCGAGCTATTCTGACTTTTTGTGCAATCGCATGTATTGTAATGTCTAACCATTAAGTTTTTGCTAAATAAGTTGCGTATAATTATTTTCCACACTCGTCGCTAGGGTCCACTGATCAACTGCAGTGTAAAATGTATCATCTCGTTTTTTTTTTTGAAGGATTGGAAATAGCACAATCGAATCATTCGATTCGAGTCTAAATATAGTAGGTAAAATATTTGATTATCTTAATCTCTTATAATAAATACATACATATCTTCGTTATAATGTTTATAATTTTTTGACAAAAAGTCATATTGAACTTGGGATATGTGTTTTTGACAAAAAATAGCTCGAAGATGCAAGCAGAGTACTGATAAGTGCATGAAAATGTACTTTGAAACATCACTTATTCTGATTTATTGCTAAGTATTAGTCCTATATCTTATATTTTGTTGCATAATTTTCATTATTACATAAATTTAGAAAGTATCTATTATTTAAATTAATATTAGTAATTTTTCTCATTATTATTTGTAGGATTTAAAAGGGAAAAAGAGATTAAAAGCAGCGAGAGGAATTAGAAAACAAGTACGTTTACTTTGCTTTAGCTTCATCTGTCTGTCTATATTTTATGATTGAGGTATTAATTAAATAACAGGCAAAGTAAGTTTACTTTGTTGTTGCCGTTATTTGTAACGGCAACAGTGATGAATTTATAACAGAGCCTTGAATTGACAAAAATTGAAAATTAGAGGACTGAATTGACAAAATTGAAAGTCAACGGACTTAAATAAAAAAACATGAAAGTTAGAGGGTCACTTTTGCATTTTTGCCTTAAAAAAATTAGAAAAATCCATCAACATTAAGTAGTCCTAAGGGTTTTTGGTGAATGTTCAAGTTCGCCCATGACGCAACTGTGAATATTTCTTCCAACGTGCCAAGCCCACCCGGTAAAGCAATAAAAGCGTCAACATGATTGATCATTTCAGACATACCTGAGACAATGCATTTTTCTCCATTTGATTTTCCGATGAGGTTTTCCTTTGTCAAAGGTTTTGGAATGATCCCCAAAACTTGACTGACACCTTTTTACACGGCCTTGATTTCCACCGCCACATTTGAAACACATCACATCAGTCCCAGATTTCCACCGCCATATACTAAGTGCATGTTTCTTTCTGTCATAACTCTACCCAAATCTTTTGCAGCCTCAATAAATTCTGGTTTAGTTCCAGAGCTAGTTCTACAAAACACATAAATATTAATGACTCGTCTTCTTGAAGTTGTTTCCATTTTTATTCTCTCTCTTATCTGGACGGGCTGAAGAGAGAAATGACGAGTTGTATTATGGATCCTGAAAAAGGGTGTGTAATAAAAGCATTAGTACCTGCAAAATGACAATTGTCAGATTAATAGTAAAATAGATCATGAAAGTCAAAAAGTTTAGATACTGTCGGTAAAAGTATAGGAAATCAAAACTGTAATTTAAAGTAAAGGAAATCAAAGAAATAAAAAAAATATGTACTGGTATGTGATTGTGGCTCACATCTTCCTCTGGTTTTACGTCCAGTAACAGCTTGAACGCCCTCTATGGGTTGAGGATAGGCTTCCCATCCAATTTTCTTATAAATTGGCAAACATGGTCTTTTAAAGTCAGATTCTCAAGACTGTATTGTTGTCTTTATTTTTGAAATTGTGTATGTAAATTATGAATTACTCGATGAACATGTCCACTAGGATGCGTCTCAAGAGTCAATGATATATCATCTAAAGACTCCTTACTCAACCCATCTCTAATGAATTGAGTTTTATCTTCGCGATTGTCAGACACCATTCTTAAATAACGACAACGAGTATTACATGACCATCATGCACATTTATAGCAAACACTTAATTATTTAGCTCTTCATTTCTTAACATAAGTGTTTTTCCGTAAACTAGGAATGTGAGAAATGAAAGAGTCATATGACTCACCTGTCAACTGAACCCTTGCTTCAATTACCCAACGAATATCACTAGGAATACCATGGTTCATAAGAAGCCTCATTCTTTCAGTGTGTGCTTTGTAAATTTTCACTAGAGCATTTCGGGGAAGAGATGAAAAATGATTGTGGATTTTTATAAGAGTTTCTTCCATGCCTTGATGATTCAAATATGGAGGTATTTGTCTTTCTTGATCGCTTGTAAGAGAGGAAGAACTTCCCACATGATAAGTTTGTTCATCTCTAAGAAATACATTCTTCAATTCTCCTAGCAAAAGCTTCAATTCCAAATTAGGTACTTCCTCATGTTTTCCTTCTTCCATTATTTCTAGTTCCCCAAAATTTTGGTTCTCTCCATCTTCTTCCAGTACCTGTGTAGAATCAAGTAAAAAATCATTAGGAATATCCAAATCTAATTGCATACTTGACTCAAGAAAATTAGTTGTATAAATTTATGTATGGTCAGATAAACCCTCATGAATATATTCTTCCACAATTGGTTCAATTAGATCCATGTTCTCGTATTCACTGTCCTCATCGTATGGTTGTTTCCACATATTAAAAACATTAAGCTCCAACGTCATATTGCCAAAAGATAAATTCATGATTCCATTCCTGCAATTAATTAAAACATTTGTTGTTGCTAAAAATGGGCGACCAAGTATTACAGGAATTGGCTTATAACTGTCAGCTACATGTTGTGTTTCCAAGACAATAAAATCCACAGGATATATGAATTTATCGACTTGTAATAACACGTCTTCAACAATTTCTTTCGGTACCTTGACTGATCTATCGGAAAGTAAAAGAGTAGTTGAAGTTGGTTTTAACTCGCCAATATTAAGTTATTGGTAAACCGAATTGGAAGCAAATTGACACTGGCTCCAAGATCAAGCAAAACATGTTCAATTTTTTGATTCCCAATAATACAAGAAATAGTTGGACAACCAGGGTCCTTGTATTTTAATGCATTATTGGTTGAGAGAATAGAACTTACTTTTTCAGCTAGAAAAGCTTTCTTTCTTACCTGATGTTTACTTTTAACGGTGCACAAGTCTTTCATAAATTTACCATAAGATGGTATCTGTTGGATGACATCTAACAAAGGAATATTGACTTTTACCTTTTGAATATTTCATATATCTCTAGAGAATGGTTCAATTTCTTTATTTTTAATGTTTGTGGAAATGAAAGTGTATGAGAAAAATTATTATCATCAACGACAGGTAATGTTTCATCAACCTCTTCCTTACCCTTTGAATCTGATTTATTTTCATCTTCGCGAGGTTCAAGAATAGGTCTGTGGATGACCTTACCACTGCGAAGAGTAATAAAAGATTTGACTTGGTCTATGTGTTGATTACCAGAACTACCCTCGTGAGGATTTTGATGACACTTGGGATTTGGCTATGGTTGGGCAGGAAACTTTCTTTTCTCATTAATGGTCAATGCAGATGTGATTTTGGAAAAGGTATCTTTCAAATCAATCAATGTTTGAACATTTTGGTTATTGATGGCTTCATGTTTCTCAATGAATGCATGCAAGGTATCCTCAAGGGTTTTCCGAGGTGGTGGGACACATAGTGCATAATTCTGGGAATTTTGAAAATTCTGGTGTATCTAGGGAGGTTGTTACGATGGTTGTGCTTGGTTATTATTCCTCCAATTAAAGTTAGGTTGGTTTCTCCAACCAGAATTGTAGGTTTGGGAGTATGGATTTGGATTTGGTCTATTAAAAGTGTTTATGGAACTGACTTGGTCATGAAGACATTCTTGCAGGGCTGGCAAGGTTGGGCAAACTTGTGTGACATGTTCATTTGAATTACAGATTTGACATATGACTTCTTGAATAGACTTGACATGATCATTCTTCCTCAATTCCAATGCCTCAACTTTTAGCTAGAGATGCATACTTAGCAGAAGGGTCATGGCCTTCCCTAAGGTTAAACATACCTCTACCAGATGGTTGTGATTTTACAGACTACTCATAAGTGCCAATTGTATCCCATTGTTGTGCATTCTCTACTATGTGTTCTAGGTAATCTAGTGCATCTTCGAGATTTTTGTCCCTAAACGCACCATTACACATCATTTCTCCTACTTATATACCTTGGGGTGTTAACCCCTCGTAGAAATAAGCAACCAGCCTCCATGTTTCAAACCCGTGATGTGGATAAACATTCAACATCTCTTTAAACCTCTCCCAACATTGGTAAAATGTTTTCCCCGACTCTTGTGTGAAAGTCATGATTCTCCTCTTAAAGGAGTTTGTCAACTGAGGGGGGAATTTTTTTAGGAACTGTTCCTGTAAATCATGTCATGTTCTGATGGATCCCGACCTAAGATTCTGCAGTCAAATTTAGCTTTATCCTTTAAAAAAAAGGGAAAAACTTTAATCAAATTATATTCATGCTGTAATTTTGGTCTGTGCAAATGTTACATACCTCTTCAAATTCCATTAAGTGCTGATAAGGATTTTCTGATTCTAGACGGTGGAATGTGGGTAAAAGTTGGATGACACCTGGCTTAAAATTGAAAAATGCTGCATCTGGGGGGAAAACAATGCAAGATGGTGATCTTGTCCAAATGGGATTCATGAATTGTCTGAGTGTCCTATGATGATTAAGATTGCCATGCTGAGACTCGTTTTCTTCCTGATCAACTAGGTTTTTAACTCAGACAGATGAATTTTCATTTTGGTTCTCGACCATTTTGACTGACGATGAAGGTGATGGAGATTCTCTATTTAATCTACCGCTAGATGATCGAGACCAATGTCTCATGCAACCTAAATGCAGACTATATGCTAAAATTTAAAAATTCAAATACAATACTTACAAAAACAAAATAATAAACAAGTTAAAAAAAAAATAATAAAGAAAATACAAATGTAATGATTTAGATCTAAAAATGTCCTCTGATTCTTGTCAATTCAGATCTCAATTGAATTTCTCGTTCAGCCGTCTCAATCTCTCGAATTAAGTTCTCACAAAAAAATTATGGAAGAATCTCTGGATGGGATGATTCAAGAATTTCTTTGGCAAAATATAAGCTCTATTTTAATTAATTTTTTTTGTCTCATGTAACCTTAAAGAATTAAAAACATGGTCTGTCTATATGTGGGATTTCTGGGTTCAGAATTCATTTAGGATCAATCAAGCCATTTTGAATCTACACAAATGCAAAGATGAAAGAAAATGAGATGCATAAAAAATACAAAAGTACAAAAAAATAAAAAAAATAAAAAAAAGAAAACAAAAAATATATATATATATACAAAGATTATTCTATCTACTAAATTTAATCACCGGCAACGGCGCCAAAAAACTTGACACGCTCAAAAGGTGATTCTTTACTCCCAATTATAAGAATGTCGAAGTAATAAAATAACCCGGTAAGACCGAGGTCGATCCACAGGGAATAGATTTAATAGAATAAAATAACAATTTCAGTGAAAATTAAAAGACTGGATTTTTTTGTAGTGATTTGAGAATTTTAAATTGGATTGCAACAATAAAATAAAATACTAGGATTAGAGGATCAACTTTTAATTTTTAAATATAGAAATCTCACTTTTTATAATATATAAATTGTCATTATTACCCAATTAATTTATTTCATGAATTAATTATGCCAAAACATATAAAACTAGCCATAAAGGCGGTGATAACTTTTGTCTATTACAAATCCAGTTAGGCACTCAATTATGCCAAATAAATAAAACCAGCCATATATGCGGTATCAGAGTTTATTAATAATTAATCCAGATTTAAATTAAGTATTAATCATTAGATTATAATTTATATATTTTATAATATAAGTGAGATTATCTATATTTTCATTTAAAAAGCTTCACCATTTTCCCCAGCAAAAAGAATTAACTACTCGTAATTTGAATAAAAACACACATAATTTTTATTGCTGGAAGTAAAAGAAAATACAAGAAAGCTTTAAAGAAAATAAAACACACAAGAGCTGGATCCCTTCACAAAATTTCATAGAGAAACGTGTGAAGATAGCTGATTTCTTAAGGTGCTGAGCACCTCTATTTATAGTAGAGGGCTCGGCACCCTCCAAAGTAATTTGCAAATTGCAAATTGCTTTTACAAATTATAAAATTGGTGGGAATTGATAATCCACCTAAAGGTGGATGTCAATTCCACCTTTCATAATTTTTTGTTTTTATTTTATTTTTTTATTTTTTCTTCTTGTTTTTGTCTTAAAATATTACATATGGAATTTTTTGGATTCTTCATCAATTTCGGTCTTGAAAACTTCCAGTTTCGAAAATCTTATGAACATCAAAGTTGTAGATCTTGGAGTCTTCTTTCATCTAGAATTTGAATCACCTTAATCCGATATCGGAGTAAAACGTTATGGCCAAAATACGAACATTGCATAGGGCTAGAATTTCCGAAGTTGTACACTGTTATAACACCTTATAAAATTTATGGCCACCAAAATCCAAATGTCAAGTCCATTTTTCTAAATATGCATCCAAAGTATTATTTCACATACATAAAAGATAAAAATCACAATAAAAATATATAAAACATAAATTTAATTAATATGCTAAATTAAGGGGATTAATGAAACTACAAGTGTAAAATGATTGATTTTTTCTTTTAGTAAATGTGTACTTTTTAGTGTTCATCAATAAATTAGGGTACTATTTTATTACATACAAGATGAATCAAATACTAGAAATCATAACATGATTATACCTTTGTTTTACAGATAATTCGTAACATAAGCATAAGAAATGCTTCATCATAGTGAAAATATATGGAGTTTCTTTATATAGAGTAAGTTAGAGAGGTTACATATGAGGAAAGAGAGGTTACATATGAGGAAAGTTAAGGAAGTTTCTTAACTTCCATCTAACTTTCATCATATGTGGGAAATGTTTCCATCACATGTGGGAAATGTTCTCAACTCCTACATATCACGTGTCCTCCTTAAGAAAAATATGTGATTCACATTAACAAAGTAATTTATTAAAATTCAATTTTAAAAACTAACACGAGGCCCATATTTTATCCTAAATTTGAGAGGCCTAGTCGGCTACCTGTGTGAGTTGTCCCCAAAACCACCTCACAATCACCTTTGGCTACGACGTTAGGAAAAAAATAATTTTGTATTATAACAATATTTTATAAGATGATATAATATTGATATGGATCAAATTTAATCGCATATAAGGGAGATTCCATCCATCCAAAGAATTGTTATAAAAAAATTATAATTTTTTTAATCTATAACATCTCCATCCATTTTATGGGAAAAAAGATATTTTATACTTAAAATTAATAATTGTGAATATTTTATACTAAAAAATTAGGCATGAAAAGAATATATAACGTGTTTTTTCATAATTTAGAATGAACATATGATAAAGTTTAAAAATGATGGGTTTTTTTTTTCGGATTTTATCTTAATTGTAAGTGGATGGAATGATAATTTCCCAATTTATATAGGATGTTCTCTACGTGAGAATATACCATAATTTGTTTTCAGTTTTCTAAAATAAGATTGATCGCAATTTTACTACCACACGCAAGCGCACGTATTGCTCAAGTAATACAATGATAGAAAGTCGGATATCGTACCCACAAAGAATTCTCTTATTAATTTAAAACTAACTTACTTAACTAGTAATAAATAATTGCTTAAAGAATGAGTTGATTAAACTAATTTAATAACTGAAAATCTAAATAAGTAATGAATAACAAACTTTGAGGAAAACCTTATATGATATATGAACGTAGGATTGTAACTTTACCTAAGCACGCAAACAATGGGTTAAAGCACAATTCATTCAATTGAGTTGGTATGAATTACTAACCTAGAACATTAAACTATCTACAAGCCTCTTTCGATGGTCAAGTAGAAATACTCATATTAAACCAATTATTATATGTCTATGTTGATTAATTTACACCAAATTCATTAAGGTCATGTTCTAATGTTGGCTACGCATGCCCTTCAGGTATTTCTATCATTTAGGGAAATCTATTAAAAAAAAAACTAGATCATACGCTATTATTCCAACGGCTAATCAAAATTTCCTCCATCTGGTTCTTAAGGATTTACCACGACTATTCTATTTTTGGCCAGACCATAAAACATGCATTCAAATACAGATAATAATAAATAATTTAATAACAAACCCAAAAAAATAAAAAGAATTAACTTAATTAAATACAATGCTTAAGATCCATTACAACCCTAGATTAATAATTTAGCCACTCATGGTATTCAATAAAAACATGCTAATCATTGATATAAGACAAGAACTCATAAAGATAAATTAGAGAGAAAAGAAATAAAGAACTCTCGTTTACAGTATTCATCTTTAATCTCCAACGCTGGTTAAAAACTTCATTCTTACCTTGCTCTAGATATTCTTCTTATAGGGAACAATTTCTCATACGGCGGAAGCACGTTAAACATCGGTATCGACCTTGGAAAAATTTTATACTCTCCCCTCTTTATGGCCGAAACTATCCAACCATTTAGCTTTTGTTTTGTGTTATTTTTGATAATTTTTGTCAACACAAAACAGCCTCGGAACGGCCCCAATACAGCAACCAAAATCTGGACAGTTTTAAACACCGAAAACACACGCACAGCTCACCAAAAACAGTTTTTATTTTACCGATTTTTTGACAAAACATGTGGGTAATATTTCCAAAAGTCCCCAAACCAGCCCTTTGTTCTGAACACACAAGGAACAAAAACGAAGCTATAAAGGGTGGTATAACTGGCGGCAGTGAGCAGATTTTTCTGCTCACTGTCCTGAGTTGCTAGAATGAGAAGAAATAAAATTTTATTTCTCGCCACCAATAAATGCAAGAGTGAGATTGACTCACAAGAACAAAAAAATACCTAAACACTTTAAAGATTTAAAAGTTACCACACATGAGGTTTTGTTATTGTTGATGGTGTTTTCAGGCACTATGTTATTTAAGCAGCATGACAGGGGGAAAAAAGGTAATTCACTTCTCAATCAAGATCATTAATGCCGACCCGACCACTAAAGAGTTAACAGTAAGGGGCCGGGAACTTTACGGTTAGTGACCGAGCACTTCAGTTCAAGATGATCGGGCAATTATCAGGTCGACAGCAGCATTCTCAGTACAAAAGACTATTATGACCCACCACATGAAGACCGACCTCGTGAAAACCGAGCATATGGCAAGACATGTTCGGGAAGATAAGGCATTCTATCCATACAAGATAAGATAATAAGTTATCATATTTTCATAAAGAGAACTGATGAGTCAGTATCCTAAAAGGATAAAAGAAGTTAAGGTAGTTTTAAAAGTAGGAATCCTGATAGGAAAAGGAAACCATCTCCAACTGGGAATTCTTGTACAAATAGGAATCTGATTTCTTCACCATTATAAATAGGAGGGTAGAGTGAGTGTAGAGGGGAGGAGAATCAATATCAAGATAAAAATCATTACCATCAGACTTGTAAAAAACCAGAAGCAGAGCCGAGAAGCGTGTTTTAGTAATAAAAGTATCATCCTTTTTGTGCCCGTGGACGTAGGTCGGACCAAGATCCGCCGAACCACGTTAAATCTCATTGTCGATTGTCGATTGGCGTATTATTTGTCTTTTGCTAAGTTTCTTTTGGTCCCCCATAAACAAACAAATTCACTATTGAGGGAGGATTATCTCGGGAGTAATATTCTCATATTGCCGTGAGACCAAAATCAGCTATCAACAGTTGGCGCCGTCTGTGGGGAACTCAACAAAAATCGGTTCGCGTAGTAAGACGATGGCAGAAGGCGGAAATCACCAATCGTCGGGGAATCCGGCCACAGATTGGATGAAGAAGATAGAAGAAAGCATAAGGAATGACATGGAGGATAGTCAGGCCCTCCTAAAAACCATGATGGACCGACTGGAGAGAATGGAAGGGGGGAACTGCGAGAAGCCTGAAACCAGAGCTAATCAAAGAAGAGGAGAGATAGCATATGGAAAGAGGGTTGTGGATACAAGTGAGGACGATGGACCTAGGAGGAGGGGGCCTTACGGGATAAAATCCATAGTTGTGGAAGAAGATTCACAAGTAGAGGACACATGGGAAGAAGAAGAAGAGAGATGTTCGACAGATTCCTCTTATGATAGTCTCCGCTACACAAGAAGAGGAGGCACAGAGTACGACGAGATTGTTCGGCAGATCCCAAGGTGTGAGGAACACCGCACCCGTGGCAACAGAAATTGAAGAAGAGCGCAGAAGGTGACATGGCGGCCCAAATAGCGAGGTAAATTCTTGGTTAAAGAAAGAGATGGCCAAGTGGGGGGAAAGCCTCAAAACAGGTACAGGAGACGCCCGGGATGACAAAGAGGAATCCCCCCTCACAGAAGAAATAAAATCAGCAAAATTCCCGAAAAGGTTCAACATGCCGACCATGACGCCCTACAAAGGCCAAACCGATCCAAAATCCCATATTGAGAGCTTTGTACTATTGATGGAGGTCCAAGGAGTGACAGGGGACGCCGTGTGCAAGATATCCCCCCTAACCTTGGGTGGATCCGCCATTCTATGGTATAGAAGTCTAGCCCCAGAGAGTATCGGTAGCTTTGCACAACTCAGAAAGTCGTTCGTACGGCACTTCAAAGGGCCCTGCGCCCCTAAAAAGACAATCGGAGAGTTAAGACTCATGAAGCAGGGAGACGACGAGCCCCTAAAAACCTTTATTGAGAGGTATCATAACATGGTGTTCGAAGTCGGGGGGTATGAATCTCCTGAGGCCTTGGAAAGCCTGAAGGGAGCCTTAAAAGTCGAAAGACTATGGACACACCTAAGAATCCAAGGCACCCCAGACTATGCAACCGCCCTGGAGGTGGCTCGGAAGTTCGTCTCATTAGAAAACAAAGAAAAAATCTCCCGAAGGGGGACAACCGTCAAAGAAAGGACGACAATGGCAGGGGCCCCCCACCAGCCAGATAGGGAGTTCAGAAAACTCCTCCCGAGACACAAGGAATTCAAACCAATACCTCGGAGCGACCAGGAAAGAGGAGTCCCGACCCAAGTAAACCACGTAGTCCGGGAAGAAGCATATATTCCCCTGAGCAAGCCACCAGGGCAGATCATCATGGAGATCCAAGGAAAAAGCCTCTTAATAGAACCTGACCTCAGGAGATTCCCCACTGATAAGAGAAATCAAAAAGCCTATTGTGTACATCATAATCTGAGGGGACACGCAACAGATGGGTGCAAAGATTTGCGGGAACAGATGGAAGACCTGGCGCGGAATGGATATTTAAATAAATACATTGACCATGATGTTATGGCGACTAGGCAGATGACACATAGAACTGACTAGAGATTCTAATCGGTCAAGGAAAAACTATAACAGAGCTCGGGAGTCAGACGTGCTAGAAACAGAACAAGCCCCGGGATTACAAGGTGGTCGGTCAGTACCAACAATGCCCACAAATGAGCCAAATATAAAGCTTTTTCTCGAAATATCCCGCAGAAGAACTGTAAGGAGGGCAGTATGTCCCCAAATATGAATAAAACCTTCTCTTTTCAAAAGAAATTTTTTTTCCATCCGCTTTCTTAAAAAAAAGTTGGAAGCCATATAAAAAAAATGGGGGATATACTCAACACCCATTACAGAGGACAGTTGGCGCCGAGGCCACTTCAACAATCGGCTCGGGGCTGGAGTTCGTTCCGCCGAGGCCTCTTCATCGGCTCGGGGCTGGATCTCGTTCCGCCGAGGCTGCTATACTATTCGACTCAGGGGTCGGGTTACGTCCCACCGAGTCGTGCTTATCAGCCTGGGGACCGAACATTCCCCCAGAACCAAATGTCTCTTTAGCTCGGGGTCCTCAGAATATTCAGGGACATACTCGATGCATAGGATCCATGAGAAGCATAGCACGGGGAAGGATGATACCCCCATGGCGATTGCTTGCTCCAGTGTTACCGAACATAAGGAGGAATATGCCCTTAATGTTTCGAAACACTCTCTGATCCTCACTTACCCGATGTAATGGATCCGTGAGAAAGCATAGCACGGGGAGAGATGATGCCCCTGTGACGATTGCTAGCTCCAGTGATGCCGGACCTAAGGAGGAATATGCCCTTAGTATCTCGAACACTCTTTGATCCATTCATCATTTGAATCCAAGAGAGGCGTAGCACGGGGAGGCGTTGTGCCCCTGTAGCGTGTGCCTGCTCCAGCGTGGTAAGGAGGATCCCTCGCACAATACACAGGCTCCACAGTGACCCGACGTATAGAGGATGTGCCCTTACCATTTTAAACGCTCTCTGATCCAAATCCTGGTTCGCCGGGACACTGAATTGAAAGGTTCAGAATTATGTTTTGGAGGCCTCGAGCAGGACGCTGTTTCGAGGCATCCGTGCTGTTGTTTACACTTGTGAAAAGTTTTGCTTTGGGACAAGTGCTAAGTCACCCCCACCTTTTGATTTTATTTTCCAAAGTTTTGTTTTTGTTTTTCGCCGGTCTGGCAAAGGGACGCCCGTGCCAGATTTGGTAGGGCTTCAAAAGGTTGAGTCACCTCCCTTCTGAATAAGTCCCAAGGATTATTCGACTCGGGGCTGGATTCGTTCCGCCGAGGTTTCGTGGTGTAGGCTCGGGGCTGGATTTATTCCGCCGAGGCCTATGTGTGCCACTTGGTTATTCAGCTCGGGGCTGGATTTTGTTCCGCCGAGGCTACTTGGTTATTCGGCTCGGGGCTGGATTTCGTTCCGTCGAGGCCACTTAGTTATTCATCTCGGGGTGGGGTACGTCCCACCGAGTCAGCCCTTCGGACTGGAGACGTAACATTCCCCCAGGTCCAAGTGCCTCTCTTCATTCGGGGTCGGGTTACGTCCCACCGAATCAGCCCTTCGGATTGGAGACGTAACATTCCCCCAGGTCCAAGTGCCTCTCTTCATTCGAGGTCGGTTACGTCCCACCGAATCAGCCCTTTGGACTGGAGACGTAACATTCCCCCAGGTCCAAGTGCCTCTCTTCATTCGGGGTGGGGTTGCGTCCCACCGAGTCAGCCCTTCGGACTGGGGACGTAACATTCCCTCAGGTCTAAGTGTCTCTCTTCATTCGGGGTCGGGTTACGTCCCACCGAATCAGTCCTTCGGACTGAAGACGTAACATTCCCCCAGGTCCAAGTGCCTCTTTTCATTCGGGGTCGGGTTACGTCCCACCGAATCAGCCCTTCGGACTGGAGACGTAACTTTCCCCCAGGTCCAAGTGCCTCTCTTCATTCGGGGTCGGGTTGCGTCCCACCGAGTTAGTCCTTCGGACTGGGGACGTAATATTCCACCAGGTCCGAGCATCTCTCACAGCTCAAGACATGATCACATGCCACCGAGCACATCATCGTTAGCTTAGAGGCAAAATTTTCTCCTCATAATCAAGATTGGATCAGTCAGGGGTCATGACCTCCAAATCTCTGGTACATATATTACATAGGATGAGTCATTTTTAGTTTGGACAACAAGAGGAACTTCATCTCCTGATGGGGCGACCCAAGTAAGCAATTTGTTTTGAGGTGGAGAATCATTCTGAATATGGTCAGCATCTCCAATAATCGAGGATATGAAGATAGAAACAGAAGACTTAGTTGATGGCGAAGGCAATTTCTCTGTGATTTCTGGAGCAACCACCAGCAAGGTGATCAGAACACTATCTTTATATAGTTCCCGGCACCAACTTGCATACTCGTTGGAACCGAGAACTATGGGACAGATGTTGATGGTGTTTTCAGGCACTATGTTATTTAAGCAGCATGACAGGGGTAAAAAAGGTAATTCACTTCTCAATCAAGATTATTAATGCCGACCCGACCACTAAAGAGTCAACAGTAAGGGGCCGGGAACTTTACGGTTAGTGACCGAGCACTTGAGTTCAAGATGATCGGGCAATTATCAGGTCGACGGCAGCATTCTCAGTACAAAAGACTATTATGACCGACCACATGAAGACCGACCTCGTGAAAACCGAACATAGGGCAAGACATGTTCGGGAAGATAAGGCATTCTATCTATACGAGATAAGATAATAAGTTATCATATTTTCATAAAGAGAACCGATGAGTCAGTATCCTAAAAGGATAAAAGAAGTGAAGGTAGTTTTAAAAGTAGGAATCCTGATAGGAAAAGGAAACCATCTCCAACTGGGAATTCTTGTACAAATCGGAATCTGATTTCTTCACCATTATAAATAGGAGGGTAGACTGAGTGTAGAGGGGAGGAGAATCAATATCAAGATAAAAATCATTACCATCAGACTTGTAAAAAACCAGAAGCAGAGCCGATAAACGTGTTTTAGTAATAAAAGTATCATCCTTTTTGTGCCCGTGGACGTAGGTCGGACCAAGATCCGCCGAACTACGTTAAATCTCCTTGTCGATTGGCGTATTATTTGTCTTTTGCTAAGTTTGCTTTTGGTCCCCCATAACCAAACAAATTCACTATTGAGGGAGGATTGTCTCGGGAGTAATATTCTCATATTGCTCTGAGACCAAAATCAGTCGTCAACAGTTATGTTTTTTTTTCTTTTTCTCTCAACACTTGAGAGAAAACCAAGAATAAGGGAGGTTAGGGTTAAGAATATACGATTAGAGTAAAAAGGAAAATATTTTTCCTTTTTATATTTAGGGTTTAGGTTGTCAAAAGAATAATAAAAATCCTTCCTCTCCCCCTTGAGAAATTCGACAATTAGGCCAAGTAATGGCAAAAAAAATTTTGTGTTTAATATCTTCATTAAGACATAAACAAGTTGCCGAATGTAATCTTGTAACTTCCATTTTAATAAAGATGAATTTAAAATCATTTTTAAAATTTATTTATTTCCAAAAATTCCAAATATTCAATTATATTAAAAATATAATTTAATAACTGTAAGATTTTATAATAATAAATGATTATCTTATAATCATTTAAAAAACATTATATTAAAATTAATATAAGTTTCATGTGTGATATATATATATATATATATATATATATATATATATATATATATATATATATATATATATATTATTAATTATATTAATAATATATGTGAGTTTATAATTGGACTTTCCAATTATATTTAATTTACTACAATATATCGAGCTAGCACATGGACCAAATGGACCTGCAGTTCCGAGCTCTAATAATCTCAGAATATTAATCAAACTATTTAATTAAATATTCTGAATTATTAAATTTAGGTTATTCCACTAAAAACTTAAAGTTGCACTCTCGTCATTGTAGATATATTATATATAAGCCGAACTACGTTGGTATCCATCGATATAGTTATTACATACAGATTGACCTTTCACGAGTATCTCATAATTAAAGCGGGGGCAAAATATCCGTTATACCTCTCTAATTATTTTTACCTTAAGTATCATTGATTCTCTAATTAAAGACTTATTCATAACTATTATGAATATTTATTTTTCTATTCGTAATAGAAAGACTTGAGCGCTTTAATCGTTCAACTACCGAATCAACCCCTAAGGAATATACTCATCTATTTCTAATAACATAGAGTGAACTCCATATCTATGTAAAACATCTCCAGCTATGCACAAAATCATGTCACCAAAGTATGTATCTATTGGTCGGGATTTCTATACCTACCTTACCTTTGTAAATCAAATGACATTGGCTGTCATGCATGAGTTCGTAGTACACTCAGGATTTATATCAATCTATATATGACCATTTAGTGAATTTAAATGAATTTCTTTATTTAACGGATATTATAAGAAATTCATTTCTTTTTGGGTCTAGTCCTATATGATCACATCATATAAGATACATCCATTCTCATGTCACCACATTGACGATCCCGGATCAAGGTCGCCATACATTTATATAATGGACTGCAGCTATAGATAAATCACAAATAAAGTACTTGTTTTATTTGCTCTCTATGGATTATTTTAGATTACTAACTTCAGACTTAAATCCTTTTATGTATGAGACTCATACACTAAGCTTGAAGGCACATAAGTAATCGAGGATAAACTAGATAATTTATAATATGCTATTTAAATCAAAACAATTGATAAATGAATAATACATGTTTTATTTTAAACAAAAAAGGTTTCGTTTACAGATTATATAAAACTCTAGGGCATATATCCAAATACTTCTATGCTATGAGGCATCAAAATTATATTATGAGGTTCATTTTTTGATTTTGGGACAAACTTGTACTTATATATAAGATCCATGGGATCTTTCCTCTTAAAAATCGAAATTCTCGCAGTACCAGAAAGTCGCTCCGTGCCGTGAAGTGCGGCATATGGGCATCGCGACTCTCCTTTATGGGCGCCGTGACACACCAAATTATTGACGTTATGCCTGGATTCCGTGACGGAGCGCGTTGCGACGCGCGTGCTGACTCTGAATTTTCCTCCAATTTGGCTCGAAATTTATTGTTTCATTGTTCGTTGAGTCCAGATAAATCTTATTATGATCTTGACCTATAAAATAAACCCAAAACACATCAAAACGTTCATAAAACTCGAGATACCACACAAAATATTAAGATAAAAGGACAATAAATATATAAATATTAACCGCTAATCAAAGATGACAAGACACTTAAACGTAGACTCCACTGGGTAACCTATTTTTTTAGTAAGTGGCAAAGTTAGTAGCTGCAAAATTTCAGTTAGATCCATTTAATCTATAATTAATTAAAAGGAATTATTTTATTCCTAACAACCCTTTCCTCCATCTTTTTTGGACATCTATAAATTTATATATATTATTTCATATGATCTTCCCTCAAAATTAATTAAATACTAATTTTCAGTTCAGTCATCTGATTCCATCTCTCTAATAATTGCTCTTTTGTGTGTATATATATCTATAGTTTTTACATTTTATTAGTTATGAGAGTTTTGATAAGATTTCTGAATAGAATTGTTTTTCGTAAACTGTGATACAATTTCTATTTTTTAGCTAGAATTTGGATGCTTAATAAAAATAGTTTTAAACAAAACATTAATATGGATTTAACTTTATATTTTCCTTTATAATTTGATTATCTATAACAAGTAAAAGTGGTTGAACATCTTTCAAAGAAAGAAAAAAAATATTATTTTTTTAAGGTGACTATTTTCAACACAGAATTCAATATATTGAAAACATCAACTCAATCTTATTTATTGTTCAAAACATTATAGATGGGTTGATGAAATGATTCATCAAATCTTTGTCTTTACAATAATAAATAAAAGTTAATGTTTTCAATAGATTATATGTGGATCTATGATAGTCAAATTATATATGAGTAAATAGAAATTAACCCTTAAAAAATTGGAATTTGAATTTGTGATACATGTATATTAAGATATTATTTATAATTTAAGGATATCAGTAAGTTGCTAGATAATATTCACCATGCTATTGGAAAAAGAAAAATTAAAAGCAAAAAATTTTCAAGAAAAAAAATAATCAAAATGTAAGTTTCAAATTATAAAGACAACGAGAGGAGAAAGTGAAAGTTTTTGAGGTGTGAACGGTTGACACGAATGCTGATGGCCATCGGCCAGATTGTGTTCCCACTTTGTTTGATTTCTTTTTGAACTGATTTACCACTATAACCTTCTCAAACGGTGTCTGGAAATCATCAAGAAGATAATCAAGACCCAATATCTGCCGAGGTTAACTTAGTCAATTCGACTGGGATGCCCCTTTGCCAAACGCAAAGCCACCAGTTACGACCAAGCGCGAAAACGAAACCAAACCGTGTGTATTAAGCTTCTTCTTTTTTTTTTTTTTTTTTTTTTTAACAAAAAAATTGGAAGCCACGTAAACAAATAATGGCATGCCATGTCAGCTGCACCGAGGCTTTTAAGTTTTAACTCCAGGCTTGAAAGTGGACAGAGTCTTGCCCTTGTAAATGGACTATGCTGTAAAATAATGACTCATTCAAAAGAAAATGTAATAAAGATTTTCAGCCAAAATGTTATATGCTTAGGGGTTTGTATTTAAAGGACCAAAATACAAGCACACGGCTATTAACACGCTTACACGGTTTCAACCCACATTAATATTTATACAAACGTCGGTGCTTCATTCGAGCTCCATCTCTCTCGCCAGCTGCCTCCCGCCAATCTAAGAAGTTTCTTTCATCACTCTCAAATCTAAGAATGGCGGCCCCAGCTTCACAAGCTCCAGCGCCGTCGAGGAATCCACGTTTGATCCCACAACGAGGCCGAGTTCTCAAGAATGCTCTCAAAGTCATTTTCTATGCATGTCTTCCTTGCACCAAACCAACTACCGGCTCACCAAAATCTTCGATCATCTTCCCTTCTTCCCGCCGCTAGCTTCATAATAACAACTTATCACTCCCCAGTCCCCTCCTCCATTTAAAATTTGACAAAATTTTCACCATTTTAGTTTCTGGCTATGTTTAATGGGTCAGTTGAAAAGGAAAGAAACAGCTTGATGGTTTTTCAAGTTGTTTTTGGTTTATGGGTTTTGTTGTAATGTTTAGGTTTTCCATGTCGTCCAATCAGTTTTATAGTCTTTGCTTTTACTTTGTAACTATTGAAATGTTAATTGATTATGTTTAATTTGTTCGTCAATTTTTGCTTCTCTTCATTCAAATATGGCTACGAAAACAGAGTAGATGCCTTTGTTCTGTTCTGCTCCGATGGTTGAACAAACACAACACGTCGACGAGAGTTGCCGATGGATAGTATGGTAATTTTATGTTATCGGACGTGTTTTCGATGGATAGCATTGTAATTTTAGGAAACCATGGATGGACAGAATTGCCCGTGATGTTAGGCAGACTTAATTTGTAAGAGGCTAGTCTTTATTTTTTTTTTTAAATTGCAATGCCTGAGTGACCGCCGGATGTTTTACCTGTTCCGTTTAAGTTCGTAAGATGTGGTTTGATGGTGGAATTTCCAACGATTTTTAAAAAAAAACTTGCTATAATTAGTTTTTTTTTATATAATGTTTTTCTCTGTTAGGTCTCAGACAGTTTTATTGGAAATTTTACCATTAAATCATCTGATCCGACCTTAAGTAAAACAAGTAAGACTTTCGACTATCCTAAATTCTTAGGAGAAATGCAGCTCTTGAACTCAATCACAAGATTTAACAATCAAGTCCTAAACTCTATACCACAAACTCACATCCTTTGGGGTCACTTTTTAATATATATGAATGCTAACTATATAGAATTATGAAAATTTTAACGTTTTATTTGGTTGCAAATTATATATCATAGTCCAATGCAAAATTAACTCTCACGAAATATGATCCGATACAAAATTCAATTAACAAGAAGAAAATAACTACTATGCATTTTGCTGTAAATTTATGTGGCTTTCATAGGATTTGGAAATGATTTTTAAATTTTCAAATCAAAGAATATAAGGGATATGGAAAAAATACCTTGTTTGAATGAAAGTCACTTATTTGCAAGTTGACCCAGTTCTACTAGCAGTTGTATTCAAATAAATTTAGGGAATTAATTTTCAATCCTATAATTTTCAAGTTTCACGCATTCTAGTTTGTTTACAAAGTTTAAATATTCGTTTTGTTAGTTGCTGTGGCAGGAGAGAGGCGTTAGCTTCTTTGCTTTAGATTATGAAGTATCTTTCATGGCTGTTCACGTATTTATATAATTTTTAGAATTTTCAATATCTATTTTGATATCATCGCACAATAACTTAATTTTGATTATACATTATTTAAATGATAATATGTAAGGACAATTACTTCACCTAATGGACACTAATATTTATAATTAGAAATTTACCGGGACTTCTTGACCAATTATAAATGGTGCAATCTTTATAATGAGACTCAAATAAGCCTAGCCTGTTATAAAATATTTGAAAAAATATCCTCATATATATTATCCAATGGTCGCGTATTTTGCTTCCTCAAATTAAGCAACACTCCATAAAATGCAAAATATAAAATTAAACCCACACAAATGCTGAAACTAAATATCATATTCATTGATTTTAAAAGTATAATTACAATCTTCACGATCAAACATGCCCAAAAGGCTACTAAAAAAAATAAAATAAAATAAATTAAAAAGAGTGAGAGAGAGGAAATGCTCGGAAGGCATTGAGGCATGCTTGTGTACAGACGTGAGCGATGAGAACAGCTGTTGTTGCTCAGTCATGTGCCGGCACGTCAGTATATGTTGCCTGATTTACAAGCTTGTCGCTCGTGAGACTTGACGGACAACTTGGGCTCACAGCAGCAGAATAATTGACTTCTCTAGAAGTCCATGTCTGTGACTTGTGCTTGAAAATGACCAAAGGAATCAAAAGTCAAAGCACAAACTCTTGACTAAAGAATTATGAGCATTTGATGACGTCAGTTCTGTCCTATTAATGTGACCCACCTGGCAAGGGCAGGAGACACCCACTCTTCCCATGAGAAGGGACGTTACGTCTGGACTCGGATCGAGTTCGTAAAATGTTATTATTTTTGGGTTTGTAAATGACGACCCAAATAGATCGGTTGGGTCATGAGTATGGATATATAAATCGAGTTTGACCAGACCGGCTATTAACACTAATATATTGCAAAAATTTAGGGTTAATGGTTAGATAGGTCCAATAATCCAAGGCAAGAGGAAGACTGGAAGTATGACCCAACCATAGTATTCGGTAACGTCCCCTATCCGAGGAAAGTTTCGGACGATAGAGTAATGGTGCTCCTAATCCGATCACTTTGAAGTATGCATGGCAATAGGCCGGCCCGAGCCCATGAAGTAAAATTTCGGACCGGACTCGGAAAAAACTTGACCCCGAGCTATTACTTGAGCCGGGTTGGGCTGGCCCGGCTAGGGCTAGGCTTTATCTAGTTCGTTTTTTTATACAAATATATATATATATATTATATATATATATATATATTATTTTTTGACCCGGCTAGGGCCCGAGCCTGAGTCCGGCCTATAATTCTAAAGACTGGTACAATTTTTTTGATCCCGGGGCAGGCCCGAGCTTTTTTGCCATGCATACTTTGAAGTTTGGATTTGAGGAGTTCCATGTGGTTCTAGATGTCTGAACCAATGAGGTTTGACGAAGTTATGCCAGACCAGGTTAGAGCAGCCTGACGTATGCCCTACTTGACAAAAGTGTTGGAGTTAGTGCTTAGAGCGTAAATCAGAATAATGTATTATACATTATATTTTATTATTTATTAATAAAATAATTACATTTTCATTTCAACCTTGTTAATGTTAATGTCATTATGCATATTAGATTGATATATAAATATGCTAAGAATGACATCGACCTTAGAATATTAAAGTAATAATACTAGACACTGAGTGGTCTGACATTGGGATAATATTACTACTATAAACTATTCTTAAAGTAAAATATTCCTCGTCATTGGTTTTGGAATACTGTTGAAATCCTATAACCTAAAAAACTAGCACATGTCGTATATTGGAATTGAAGTTCGAATGATTTAACCTGATGTACCAAAACATGAGAAGCTCGTATAGACATATGAGTATTCGTTGGAGCGAATACTGAATGACTCATAGGTGATTTATAATAGTTGAAAGTACACACCACCGTCAATAGGAATCTCCTCGAGTCGAGTAGCATATGTGATCATTTGACTATAGGATAACATTGATATTGTGTGTGATCCTCCACACTTTGATGTCATATATGTTAGAGACCTTTCATGGTCTGACTGCTAGATTTTCATTGGCTGTGGATCGATGCACTCGTTAATCAAATCCGTATCAAGATACGATCCGTCGGCCCGTATGTGTACCATAAGGGGTTTAGGTATCCATGTATGTAAGTCACGATTCTTAAGACTTTGGCCAAACCGATCACGTAGGGTGGATCGCATATATCAGAAATGGTGTTTTGATTAGTTGTAAAGAATCGTGGACATAACGACATGAGATGTGCACCTCAGAAACTTGACGGTGTAATCTATGTTTCTTAATCACAACTCGGATAGCCTACGACAAAGGGATTTTCAAACATATGTGATGACCTCAACTTGTATAGTTCAGAAAGGTCGTTCGTGTTCTTCGCGAATTCGGAGGTGACCGAATTTCGTACATATAAGCTAGACTTATATGACGAACATGTGTGGACTTAGAGAGTCTCATAATATAAAGTGTACTCGTTGAGCACTTCGATAGTCGATAATTTTTGATAATAAATAATATTTGATATTATAATTTTAACTAAAATAATTAAGTGTTATTGGATAACATTAATTATTTACTTTGACCCAATTGGATTAATCTAAAATCACACAAGGGCTTTGTTATAATTTCATAAACATCTCTACCATTGGAGGATAATTTGGTAATTGTAAGGATGTAATAATGGTGTATTTGACTTGATTTAATTGGATTAAATCAAGGTGTAGACATTCAACTAATCCATTAATTAAACTTTTTCTTGATTTAATTGGATTAAATTAAAGTGGTAGACAAAAATGATTAGTCACACCTAATTATACATATTTGGACAAATTGGATTAAGCCCACATAAAAATTGATTAGAACTTTTATTAATTAAAAAGTACTTAAGTTTTGCTATAAAAGGCAAGCTTGGGTATTTTTTTAATCAAGGCAATGTAAGCTAAGATAAACATTAATCAAAAGAAAGAAATATTAACCTAAGTAAAGTTTTTTTTGGGAGCAGCTTTGGAAGTTCTCTATAGCAACAATGAGAAGAATATTGTATCTTCATATCAAGCTTGCTAACTTTGGAAGTTCTCTACAACAACAAGGAGAAGAAGATTGGATCTTCGAATCAAGCTTGCTAGCTTTGGAATTTCTCTACAACGTTTCAACAAGGAGAAGAAGATTGGATCTTGGAATCAAACTGGCCAGGTAAGTTTGGTCTTCTCTAAAGTTATGTTTTCATTAGTGAGTTGTTATCATTAATGAAACATATAGTGGTGTATTATGTATTGGATACATAATAACATAACTTGATGTTGAAATTAGGATAATGATTTGTGTATGGATGTTTTGGAAGCATAAACATAATATGCTTGTAATTGGGTCAAAATGTTCATGTTGGACATGAAATATAAAATTAGAGTTTTGAACTCTAGATGATAGCTTCGAGCTATGACTACCATTCTAGAATCACTTGACCACCTTTGAGTGACCTATAATTGTTCATGAGTTACTTTATTGTGGGATTCTATTTTGATTTATGTTTTTATTCAAAGAAATACATATATGTATTTAGAATATATGCATGTTTATTGTATAATATGTGTTGATATTGGTTTTGATGTGAAAATTGGATTTTAGGTGTATTGAAGTGTTTGAAGAAAATTGGAAGTGTTTTTGATTGGATTCAAGGCAAATTTGCTCACTGTCAATATTTTACACAGGGCAGCGTTGCGACTCTAATCTCCAGTGTTAACACTAATTTCTTAGAGCTGCGGGTGGATGAGCGCTGAAACTTTATTTTCTCCATTATGGAATTTCCGGACTCCGATTTGGCCCTGAATTTTTCTTACGGACTCGTAACAGAATATAATATTCCATAAAATAATTTAAAAATACATCCATGTTTGACATCTACGGGTTAGACCCACTTCCGTTGCGCGGGACATCGATCCGGCCATAGGAATTTCACAACTGCCCCAATAAAAAGACATTGGGGAAAAACATCCGACTTCGAGCCATCTCAATCACAAAAGGAATTGGGGAAAAACATCCGACCCCCAAGCCATTCATATCATACTTGGTCACGAGGGAATGAAACCCTCATCAAGCCAATAACACAATAAGGCCTCAGAGGAGATCCTCTGACCCCAAGCCTATCGCAATTATACGACCACGAGGGAATGAGACCCTTATCGTGCCAATAACACAATAAGCCATTGGGGGAGATCCTCTAACCCCGAGCCTATTAAATCATATGCTGTATAAAAATAAAACGACAAAGTAACGAGGGTGACATATCATTCATACTGTACTACCAAAAACATCAAAACAGTAGGGACAAAATCCCATTTTGTGTTCCCATTATCTACTCAGGTCGCAATCGCCTAGTGGGCATTCATCCTCCATATGCTATGCACCTCACAATCCAATCACCACGGGGACTTCTGTTAACACCGAGCTATGGATACCAAAGTGGGTGGCAAGAGCCATGGAGGCATGATCCATCCTCTTGCTATGCTGACCCTGAGGCTGCAATTGTTATGGAGTCCATTCCACATGCATCGCTATACCTCCCAATCCAATCACCTCGAAGACCTCGGTTAATATCGGGCTATGGATCCCAAAAAAGGGGTGGCCAATGCCATGAGGGCATTATCCATCCCTAAGCTATGCTAACCGTGAAGCTGTAATCGTCATTGAGACCTATGGACCTTCCTTATGCTATACACCTCCAATAGGGACGCTAAAAGCCATGTGAGCCCTCCAACCACACATGTTATGGTTATCCCGAGGCTACAATCATGACATAAGTCCTCCAATAGTTCGTGATATGCACCTCAAATGGGGGCATCAAATGTGTGAGTCTGATCCCTCCCCGTACTGTGATCACCCCGAGCATACAATCGCCATAGAGTCCCTCCAAGCTCCATCCACTCGTGTTATGTAGCTCATTTTCAATATCTTTGATGGTGCAAAAATCATAGGGTACTTACGTTTCGACCTGAGGCATGTTGTCAATCGTGACACCTCGGGTATGGGGTTTAGCACGCCGGGTATGGCACTCCAGGTATGGAGACACAACCGCGACACCTTGGGTTTGGGGTTTAGCACGCCGGGTATGGCACTCCGGGTATGGAGACACAATCGCGACACCTCGGGTATAGGGTTTAGCATGCCAGGTATGGCACTCTGGGTATGGAGACACAACCGCGACACCTCGGGTATGGGGTTTAGCACGCCGGGTATGGCACTCTGGGTATGGAGACACATCCGCGACACCTCGGGTATGAGGTTTAACACGCCGGGTATGTCACTCCGGGTATGGAGACACATCCGCGACACCTCGGGTATGGGGTTTAGCACGCCGGGTATGGCACTCCAGGTATGGAGACACAACCGCGACACCTCGGGTATGAGGTTTAACACGCCGGGTATGTCACTCCGGGTATGGAGACGCAACTGCAACACCTCGGGTATGGGGTTTAGCATGCCGGGTATGACACAACCAGATCAACTCAACTCAAAGCAACATACAAGTCAAACAGCAGCTGGTAAGCCAGGTAAGTAAAAATGCATTGCATAACTTTGATAGGATTGTCATTGTCACACACTGCACAAGTCCCATCAAAGTGGGGGCGACTGTAGGCACTATATTTTTACATATAAGTCCCGATGATGAGTCTCACATGGAGACACTACTCTTTAAGTTGTGGAAGTCGCGGGAAACAGACGTCGGAAGGGAAAAGTTAGAAATCGAGACCTTGTTGGATTTAATTCATCTGCTTAGCTTCAGGTTTGCTCGTTAAGCCTCTGTTTTAAAACTTATTCTTGGCCCAAAAACCCCCGCAAGTCAAACACCAATCCCACACATCACCAAGCCACACACCAAGCCCACCAAAGAGCCCAAGTACACGCCCAAGAAGACCAATTCCACGCCCATCTCCTTCCAAAATAACAAACCCACACATTAAACACATGTCGAAATCAAACCAAATCACCTTCCCAAATTAAAAAATTCAAATTAAATCTCATCAATCACCTTCCTAATTAAATTAAATCACATTCCTAAACTAAATAAAATCAAATAAAATAAAATAAAATCAAATTACCTTCATAAATTGAAGAGATCATTTCCTTATGACACACAAATTAAATATCCCCATAATTACACAATATTCTTTCCCTATTTGAATAAGGTAAACCCCAACCCATGCCTATAAAAAGAAGCCTAAACCAACACATTCAAGGCTAGAGCATTCACACCCAAGCACTCCAGAGAATTCCCCTCATTGCCGTGAATAAGCCCTCAAGCAAAGCCCTCTATTGCCGCACAAACACCCCTGAAACTAACCTTCATATTACCGCAACATAACCCCCCTCATCCACCGCAAAACACCACCAAAAATAGCCCATAAACTACACTCAATCACCACCGAAAATAGCTCATGAAAACTTGATGAGCGGAAAATATATCAATATTTACCGCCCCTTTAACTTAATATTTTGTTTAGTTTCTCGGGTTTGATGAACGTTTTGATGTGTTTTAGTTTATTTTGCAAATAAAATAATATCGGGTCTCAATGAAATAATTTAGGATGAAATATGGGTCAAATAAGGGCAATTATTGGACTTGATATATTAATTTTGGAGATTGGAAACTTGAAAGGGCGTTTTGACGAAGTGCAGTTTTGGGAATTCCAATTTTGCGCATCTGTCGTATTTTGGGCATAACTTTTTACTCAGATATCGGATTGAGCTGATGCAAGTGCCAGATTAAAGAAAACTCAAAGATATACAACTTTGAAAGAGAAAATATTTTCGAATTCTGAAGAGTTCATGACCGAAATTGATGAACCATCCAGAAGTGTGTGATGTGTAATTATTAAAGTCATTATCAATCATTTTCAAAGCAAAATATAAATTAATAAATAATTAATAAAAATTATCAAATCAACACCAAACAAGATAAGAAATTAGTGGAGCAATTATGGATTTGGTGGAGTAATTAATGGAGAAATTAATAATGGATTTGGTGGAGAATTTGATTTTCTTCAGTGCCCAGTACGCCTTGTGTTCAAGCTCAACTGGTAGATGACACGCTTTCCCAAACACCAATCGATATGAGGACATACCAATGGGTGTCTTGTAAACTGTTCGGTAGGCCCATAATCCATCATCTAGTTTTGTAGACCAATCTTTCCTTGTTGATCCAACGGTTCTCTGTAAGATTCTTTTGATCTATCTATTTGAAACCTCAACATGTCCATTTGACTGAGGATGGTAAGCAGTGGCAACCTTGTGAGTAACTCCGTATTTGGATAGGAGTGCATCAAAGTATCTGTTGTAGAAATGTGTGCCACCATCGCTGATGATTGCACGAGGTGTTCCGAACCCAGTGAAAATGTTCTTTTTCAGGAATTTGATCACCACTTTTGAATCATTGGATGGCAGTGCAATTGCTTTGACCCATTTGGAGACATAGTCTACAACAACCAGGATGTACAAGTTTCCGAATGATGGAACAAAGGGTCCCATGAAATCAATACCCCACACATCGAATATTTCTAGAATGTTTTGCAACTGTCATTCATTTCTCTTTGAAATATTCCTCATTTTATGGCACCTGTCACATTGAAGAGCAAAAAGATAAGCATCTTTAAAAAGAGTGGGCCAGATAAACCTGATTGTAGGACTTTGGCTGCAGTTTTGTTTCCGCTGAAGTGTCCGCCATATGGTGATGAATGACAGTGCCCGTAAAACACTATTGACTTCCTCCTGTGGAACACATAGTCTCAATAATTGATCAGCACAACATTTGAACAGGTACGGCTCATCCCAGACATAGTGCTTGATTTCTTTGAAAAATTTCTTCCGTTGCTGAGTTGTCCATTTCAACGGCCATTTTCTTGACACAATGTAGTTGACATAGTCAGCATACCAAGGGGCATCTTGTTGTTTCATGGAAAACAGTTGTTCATCTGGAAAAGTTTCTTTGATTGACAGATATTTGCCAGCTGTTTCACCATTCTCGAGCCTCGATAGATGATCTGCCACCTGATTCTCTGTCCCTTTTCTATCTCGAATCTCCACGTCAAATTTCTTCCGAGGGGTCTATCCAGAGCGAAGTTGTTCCCGGTCCAACGGCTAACAGAACCTCATATCACACTTGCATAAGTATCCGGTACTTAAATATATGAGAACTATGATGTTCAGCTTCCATAACGTGCACAAGTGTAATACTAGACTATTCTGTATTATCGATGTCCAGTCTCGATAATACTACGACTAGGGATATTTAATGATTAAACCTTTCGTGGATTAATACTGTCTCATATCTTATTAATCCGGTACTAATCATATAGACTTTTATCATTTATATATCCAAGTAATCCAATTATAAAATGATAAAAGAGCAATTTCCTTTGTCACATAGTTAATTTGTACAAAAAAACATGTCTTTTACAAATAGTGATGCTATTGGTCATAATTGTCCAACATAAAGTACATATGCTTAAAGTAACCATAGGCAGTAAGAGATAGAGATACAAAATGAGATAATAAAGAGAATGCCAGAACTTATAATAGTAAGGGGAATATAGCAAGCCTGAGAAAGAATAAAAATGTTAGATAGATCAAAGTAAGGTGCATTCCATCCTCAGAAAATTCTTTCAAACAGATCCAGTAGCCTTCGAGTACCACATATAGATAGAAAGTTTCCCGAATCATAAAGGATAGTCAGAAAGATAAGTGAAGCAAGAAATCAGGATTTTTCGTGGGAGTTTACAATAAACTTGAGATACCAAAAAGGACATAGAGATTCTAGAAACCCAACCCAGATTCCAACCGCTCAGTGATACTAGTTAAGAAATTGTCCTGACAGAGTTTATGTCATACCTATCTTACATTAGTAATGGACTCTACCAGGGCATAGAGTACTAGAACAAGGACAATGATATCCATAAAAATGTAAAAGCTTATCCCAGCCTTCACTAGCATGAATAAAGATAACCGTAATAAAGCCCGACGATGGTATATCCTAAGATGAAAACATAAGAGATTGAAAGATATATTACCAGAAAAGGACCAATAAGGCTTCTAAGGCTAAAGAAGGAAGAACTCGGCATAGAATAAGATTGTTAAAATGTAGTACTAGTAAGAACCTATAGATTAGACCAATGTCAGTAGGGATCCGTATAAGTTTAAAAGGATATACCCATGAGATCGGAGATACTCAGGAGCTGACAAGAGTACTAGTATGAATAGTAAGGTTAAATGGCATAGTTATAGTCGATAGCAAGGACAGAGAGCATAGATCTAGAAATAACCATGAAAATGAACCACCATAAGCCACAGTGGCACAACTTAGAGCCAATAGATAAGTTATGAAAATAAATAATATAGAAGGATACGGAAAGTGACAAGGAAGTTTAGAACAGATAATATCATAGATAACGTAGCTTAAAGATGGTAACGTAATGGAAACCATTAGAATAATTGTTAATGGAACCGTAAGGTATGGAGAATTCGAGGTAAATCCCACAAAACCAATGATAATATTTCTTTCTAGTATTCCCTACCCTAGCAAGTATATAGACACCTAATCAAACCATCATTAAGCTTAGATATTTAACAGTAATATGTATTTTCAGATTTCTACGAAATATATATAGCCACCCTTCAAGTTAAAGCCTAGTAAGGATTTAAACAAGTAAATGATAATACTTAACGAGACAGACAAATCATGAGACAGCAAGACAATTGAACCAAGTAGTTCAACAGAACTTGGATAAGGACCATATGATAGTGATATTCTGTATAAGATGGAGTAGTTTGAATTCACAGCAAGCCAAACTAAAAATTGAAAGTAATAATCAAATCCATTGTGGAAACGTGGCCTCAAAGAAGGTAAAGGTTCGAAGGGATAAATGAAATCAAAGAAAGTAATCCTCAGAAATATAATATATGACTTATATAGAGCCTTTATTATACTAGAATGGAAGAACAAGTAGAGAGTAGCACCCGAACCAAAGTTGATGTAGAGCTTCCAGGGAAGCAATGACTTAAGAGGGTTAGGAAATAGATATTAGTAGGAAGAATTATAGAGGAATCATAATAGTGCTTTCAGAAAAACATTAACCTTGAAGACGTCCTCAATAAAAGGTAGTATCATCCATAGATGGAAAATAGTCAGGAGTAAAGTTGAAGAAGATAATTCAGATAAATCCTAGCAAGAGTACCCTATAGTGGGAGCCAAATATCAGACATGCAAATAAGAGAGCCCTAGGATTATAAATGAGCAACATGTGCAACTATAGCATGGGTAGCTAGTGCGACCACTAAAACCAGAGAAGACTTTGGGACCAGCTCCACCTTCCCAACCCTCATTAGACAACAACAATGATGGCGAACCTTGATGTTCGTTCCGATGGTATTCCCAGGAATAAGTGAATTTGTGGTATAGTATAGTATTCTATAAGGAAAAGTAAAAGATATTTAAAGGATAATACCCTTGAATAAGAAGACAAAGACATAGATCACATAAGTTCCAAGTATAGATTAGAACAGAAAAGAATACAAAAAGGACTTGAAGTAAAAGGTTTGGAGGTGGAACTGTTGAGGTAAGATGACGATAGGAAAGAATACTAGATAGGCAATGACAGAAATCTGTCTCAATATTGGAATAAGACGAGAATTCTATTAAATTAGAAATGAAAGAAAGCTAAGAAGTATAACCCATAAGTTTCCACGTAATGTGCCTAGCTAGAAATAAAGCAAAGTACGACCTGAAATGGATTTCTTAGGAATGAGATATAAAGGAACCAAGGAAACTAAGTATACAAATATTATTGAGACCAGGACAACACTTGATGGAATAAGACTGTGGGAATAGGTGAAAGTGCGATAACCAGACAAGGAAAACATGTCAGTGTGAAAGACAATTAACCAGATTTATACTAGCAACAAATTTGAAGGTATAAAAAGAGTATGAACAATAATCATAACTGAGTAACTAGTGTCGATATTAACAGTAATGATTAATATCTTGGATTTAAGAGATATCGAAAAACCGTGATAGTAAACTTGGAGCATATAAAAAGCTTGACATTAACTACGAGGTCTTAAACCCCAGAGGTAGATAGAGATACAAGAACTTGAATATCGGAACTGATAGTAGTTGAAATTTAGCAAAGAAAAATAGAGAGTTAAATAGATAAATTAAGTAGAAGAATGATAGGATCATATCGAGCATGTGGAGTTAAGAACGTATCAAGTACGATCATTTGTAATAGAGACATTGATTACTCTTGTATATATTTATCTCAAGGTTAAGGCAGAACGAGAAGAAACCTAACTATAAGAGACATAAACATCATTAGAGACATATGAGCACTATTTACGAAGAATATAGATGCGTATTCAGTAAGATCACATGACATTAGTACGACTTAGGTATGAATGTGCTTCTTAAGTGAGCAGATTGGTATAATTTCCCGTATAGATTAAATATTTTTAATGAGGATTAAAGATTCAATTGTAGTAGTTATAGGCACGACCATATGAGCACAAGTGCATCAAGTACAGTTAGGATTTTACAAGTTAAATATGCTTAGGTGGAAGCAACAATGGGATGAGTGACCGTCAAGGAAATCTAAAGAAGTATTAGATCTTTAAAGAAAAGAATGAGATAAAGTAAAATACAGTCATAGGGTATCAGATAGAAATGGGTGATTCACTTGGGCACCAGTTCAAGAAAAACTTAAGTTCAGACCATAAGAGATTGGGTACTTTTAGTACACCATGTCGGGACGTCATGAAGTGTAGAATAAGAGTTTAGCTATAACAATCGAATAGTGTGTGTCAGAATAAGATTTTTCAAGAAGTTATAGTACTGAATTCTCGAGCATAAGAGCAGGAAGGAAGTAAGGAGGATAACAGCAGCATAGACCAGAAGTCTTCAAACCAAGACGGACCTAAGAAGTCCAATATCAGAAGGGATTCAAGGACAAATCCTATTTAAGGGGGAGAATTTAAGCTTGATAAAGGAAAGCCTCAAGTCGCATATTGTATATCTAGCAATGAGAACTGCATAGTTGGAATTGGTAGAGTTATTAACATGCATTTTGAGCAGTGTCTTGATGGTATTAACATGAAATGAAGCTTTTATATGTATGACTGTGATGGGGGATTAGAGTTGGTGATTTAATAATATTAGATAATGGTTTGTGTTTTGGTTGTAGATATGAGATGAGGTTTGATCAATGTTGAAGTTTAGGGAAGTACTTAAGTGAAGGTATTAGTGTGATGGTTGGAATGCCTTGAGCAGTATCGATGGTGAACTAGTATCTGGCCCTGAAATTTGGCTAGAGTCACGACGCGCATGGGCAGCTTCGTTATGCCAAACATGTGAATGCCCTCTGCCACTGGTCGGTCATGTGGAGGACTCAAGCCGATCGTGTGGAGGACCCGGGTCGATCATGTGGAGGAATTAGGTCAGTACGTGTGGGAGTCACACTGAACATGAAGATACCTTATACCTTGGGTCGGTTATGTGTTCACCTAAGGTCGATCATGTGGAAGACTCGGGTCAGTCGTGTGGAGACTCGGGTCAGTCGTGTGGAGACTCGGGTCGGTCGTGTGGAGACTCGAATCGGTCGTGTAGAGACTCAGATCAGTCGTGTGAAGACTCGGGTCGGTGGTGTGGAGACTCAAGTCGGTCATGTGGAGACTCATGTCGATCTTTTGGAGACTTAGGTTAGTTTTGTGGAAGCCTCCGGATTGATTGTGTGAGTGTCGTGATGCCTTACACCCAACGTTAGGACGCGAAGCATGAAGAAGCTATCTACCTGTGTTTGCTTGTGTGGACGTTGTGATGCTCCCGACCCTACGTCACGACGCGTAACAAAAATAGATTCATTTCATTTCTATTGAAACTTATGATCTTAGAGACCACCCTAGGGGTTCCATATCATCACATATACATGTATTATGTCATGTTACAAGCATAATTCATGATTTATATACTAATTAAGTTTATCAATTATAGATCATTATAGGAACCGCAACTTCCTTCGGCGAAACAAGTAATGTCAGCCAGATTCCAAATCTGTGAGTGGACCATTTTTCTCAAACTGAGTTTATTTAATTTTTTTGATGAGAAACTTACTTTTAAATACTTTATGGCGTTAGCCAAAATAATTTTCAGATTATTTTATTAATAAGAATGTTTTGAGAAATGATTTAGAAAAAGATGATTTTCAAAACATGATTTTGATGATTTTCAGAGGCATGGGGAAAAACCCACCTAAGATGTAACTTGACACTGATATGGAATTGACGAATACAGATAATGTGTGCACACCTAGTTCAGAATTAGGGATGACAGATGCCTCTAGATCCTAGATTCAGGGCTAAGGGGACGGTGAGATGTAACGCCCCTAGACCCCAGATTCAGAGTTGAGATGATAGCATTGATCCGCATATATGGCTCCGGTTCAGTGGCTTAGGGGACGCCGAGACGTAACGCCCCAAGACCACTAGTTTAGGCGTATGGGGGGATGGTGAGACGTAACGCCCTTATACATCCAGATTTACAGAGACAAATTTACAGAGACATATTTTTAGAAACAAGATTTTAAAGTTATGATTTTCAGAAAATTTTTATGAAAGAGTTTTTCAGATATGTCAGAGTTTTACAGGAAGAAAGGTTTTCAGAAAGGTTTTTGACTGGTGTAATCACACACGTATAATGAAAGCGCACGTATCGTTCAAGTAGTATAAATGTATCGATCCCACGAGGACTTAATACCTAAGCTATTAATTTATGAAGCCAAATTTTTACAAGTATCTAATAGATTGGTTGTTTGATTGGATGGTGACTTTAAACTAAAGACGAATAAATAAAACAGTGCGAAAGTAAATTAAGGGAAAATTCAATATTAAGAAATTATCTAGGGTTGTGGATCATTCCAATATCTTTTTAAAGATGAAGTGGTTATATTACGTTTGTACAATATATTGGTTTATTAGCCTCGAACACGAATTTATGCAAAAGCCTCTTTCGATGGTCAGATACAAATACCCAGAATAACCCAATTAATTATATTATTATTGTAAGTGTCCTAGACATGCCACGGGATCTCTAAGCGTGATTATTGTGTGAATAAAACAAGAGAGTTGCAGAATACTCACATTGATTGGTTGAGGAGATTTTGAAAATTTCCAATGATGTAAAGAAGCTCCAAGCTTTCCTTGAGTGTTTCCAACACTTGGGTGAGTCTCCCTATCACCGTATTTAACTCATTAATGTGCTAGCATAGATGAATTTTGCAACAAAACTCAAGAAGAAGAAAATAGGAAGCTCGTCATTTTGAGGGAGAAGAGAGAGCTTGATGTGAATAGTGAAAAGTATGTTAAATTCCAAAGTTAACAAGTCTTTTATATTACGGTTGAGTGTTGGTTTTGGCTTGAGTGTTTTAAAAGCAAAGCCAAGCTTATCTTTCAACAAATCAAATCCAAAACCAAGCCTAACCACTTCCATCATTAGTCAAACAAATGATGTAAGTGAAGTGGGTCCCACCACTTTTAAATTCCTAATTTAAGTCGGCTAACTTGACACACAACTTTGCTCGGGACCGGGTTTGTTTAATTCCGAATTAAATGAATTTTCCGTTGCGACGTAATTAAATTCAATTTAATTAAATAATAATGCCTAGCAAAATTATTACGAAAGTCGCTTGCGAATTAATTCTAAATTAATTCGTTCGCCCGAATTAAAATCCAATTTTAATTCTGCTTTGAAATCTAATTTCATTTAATATATCCAATATATTAATTTAGCCCAATTAAATAAATTAAATAGAAAAATCCAATTTAACTATTAAATTTATTTTTACCTATTAATTCCAAATTAATCGCGTTCTCTCTCTTCTAGTCGAATTAATCCCAAATTAATTCTTGACGTAATTAATCCTAGATTAATTTCTTTCTCTCATAATTAATCCCCGATTAATTCTGTTCGAGTCAAATATCATCGGTGAATCTTTGGGAGGTGACCCAAGAGATCCCTGGATATGTTGGCAGTAAATTCGGTCGTCGGACTATCCGAACACGTGCGTACCCGGTACCACGTTCTTACCAATTTACAAGACATGGTTGGCTTCTAGCAAAGCACCGTGCCTACCCAATTCTCCAGAAATATTCTTTTAAGGAATATATAATCTATATCAAGCGTAGTATACATAGTATTGCTTATTACGATCCAGTATCAGATGTCACATGCTAGGCTTGGGGCTGGAGGCCAGAATAGAGGGATCAAAACTGGATGATGGCCTGGAGGTGTCTTCCGTAGTAGGATGCACCGAGGTCGGAGGATCTGGATCAGGGATTGCCTCAGATTATTCACGGTCTATGCCGAAGGCTTCCTTAAAAGTCATTTCCCCCTTGGAAACCTTGACAAACTTTTAGAGCTCAGTTAATTCAAGGTCAGGGTATGTCTCCCCAGTCAGCACCAGGGATTCCTCCAAGCCTTCAACCCATATGTCAACTTTGATATTCTTAATGCGGTCAATAAAATTGGCTTGTAGATCGCCCAGCTTGGCCCGGGCCTAGATAAGCACATCATTGGCTTTCTCGAGCTTAGTCTTATTTTCGCCGTGTTTCCCATCAGTGATGGCTATCTTCATCTGCTACAGTTTAAGTTCAAAAGCCTTAAAAGCGGCCTCATTACGAGCATCATCCCATTTATTTCTAGAAATTTGGAGGGCTTGGCGAAATGCGTCAGTTTCACCTTTGGCCTCCACTAATTTGAGTAGGTCTTGCTCCCTCTCAGTTAGCCTGTTTTAAAGCCTTTTAGCCTGACCACCCTCAATAATGATACTTGAGAGTACGTATATTTTGGTGGCCAGGAGATAATTCAGTTGCACATGAAGATATCATTCGAGTTTGTGAAAAAATTATTGAAAGTGAAAGACTAAGTTAGAAGCAATTACCTTCACTTAGAGGCGGCCCAATTTCTAGATGACCGCGTTAGGAGAAATGCTTTAATATGATAAGGCCTTATAGATTTCCATGTGTTGGGCTAAGGTAGTTGAAGGTTCGCAGGAGGTGAACCATGCCTTCCATTGCACTTCTTGGGAGATCGTCCACCCCCTAAAATTTGGACTGCCCTTTCTTTGGCGCAGCAGCCGCCGGGGCCTTACCACAAAAGGCGGTGGTTTTCTTCCGTGGGCCCTCCTTAAGGTGCTCTTCATCCTCACCCTCGACTTGGTGGAAGCGTCTTTTCTGGGGCCTTGGTGTGGGGGTCGGAGTTTGTTAAGATTGGCCAGATGCATGTGGGATTGTCTGGGTGGTGGTGTATTGATGTTTCGGGTCAGTGGAACAGAGGCTTGCATCAGTTTTTTTTTTTTTTGGATGATGGAATTAGGGTGGTGACCTAGGGTCGTGAGCCGCTTGCCTCGCTTTGGGCTTGGCGTCTGATATCCCTTGCAATTTGTAGACGAGTAAGTATTTTTCTAGACATGCTTGCATCAAGAAAAAACACAAGGGTAGAAATAATAAAATGAAACACGGGTCAGTAAAATACATATGTAAGAGCCAATGGTAAATACTAGCAGAAAAAGAAGAATGATAGGAGGTTAGTTAGTTAGTCAGTATTTACAAGACTTATTTTCAATCAGTTGAGAGGTGCTTGGGATGAGACCCACGTCAGTGAAAGAGGAAATGTTGAGGATGTCTCTGTAAATGCCTACAAACTGAGAATTAAGCTTTGCCTTTGCCCTAATTTTATGATGAACTTTATAAGGATCACCTCAACACACTATAAATGGTAAAATTATATTAGTGAAAATTCAAAGGGAATAAGGAAGAAGAAGTCATAGGGTCGGTTCGTTACCTCAAACCTAAAGACGGTCAGCATAACTATTTCCTGACCAGCGATGATCTGGTGTTCACCCCATGCTCCCCAGCTCAGGACCATTTATCCAGAAATTCTTGTTGGTGACTGGGAGATTTGAAATCAAGGACTTGCCTCCATCGTAAAGGGACAAGTAGTACCAACCATCGTATTCCTTCGGGTTGTCATTCATTTGGTAGAATCGCTTCATATCTTCAACAAATAGTTCTCACAGTTCTGCTCGGCTCCAAACTATATAAAGCCCAGCTAGCACCCTCAATCCATTCAAGTTGAGCTAACACGAGGCTAGGTTCATATCAGCCAAAATCTTGGCAAAATATCTTTACATTGGTATGCGCAGACCCACATCAAAGAATGCTATGTATAGGGCATCTTGACCACTGCTTGGTCGGCTCGCTAGATAATCCTCATCTGGAATGCTCAGGCTCACTTCCTCGGGAATGTTGAACCTATTCCTTAGCTGATCCAATTCAGCACTGGTGATAGTAGTTACTCTCTCAATATCAAGGTTGAAAAGGTCTAAAATGGGAGGCATTGGCTCGAGTCAGGTTACTTTTTTACAGTAGGATTCATTTTCTTCCTCCGATGGGGTTTGAATGGTGTCGTAGTCGCTAGGTCCTACTGATCCCGAGCTTCCCACATCAACTAGCTCGGTGAATATCCTGAGCTTCCCACATCAACTAGATTGCTTTTCTTTGACCTGGGTTTGCGCCTGCCAATGCAAAGATATGTTTATTCGAGGGTTTAATTTCCCATATTGCCATTGGAACGAAAAATAGTCGTCAACAAAAAGAAAATCATAGATATTGTTATTGTTACCCTTGAGAATATCTTTTTACTTTTTCAAAATCCCAAATTTGTACCCTCGCTCTCATGTGAATTTTATATCACATATAATCACTACTTTTCCCTTATAAATTTTATTATTATTATTTCTATACACACCATTAATTGTAATGAGTAGTCTTTCCTATTTCAATTTAAATAATTGAAAAAGAAATCATGTTCCAGATCTTGAGGTATTCAATGATAGCATACAAGTTTTGTTAATTTGTCAATTACTATATTATTTTGTTGAGTGTTCGTTATTTGTTTTTATGCCGGAATAATCTCCATTATTTTAGTAAGCTGTAAGATCTATTTTGTTTAAAATTTCAAATTTTGGAGAATGTTGGTGGATTTTGAAATGGGTTATTGTTGATGGTGATTTTTGTAAGCCCTTAACCCGAGAAAGGTATAATGATATTATGGTAACTGCCTAACTAGATGGATAGAAATGTCCAACGGCCTCGAGATATGAGGGATTTTGGATCAAGATAAGTGTAGATGGTACCAAACCCAATCACATTGAAGAATATTTTGAGATGCTCTTAGAGTTATTGGAGACCGAATCGATGAAGTGTCATCACTATGGATACGACTCGATGACTCTATAGTCTAAGTTTGGAAAAATACCAGTTATCTCGGTTACCCGATCTGAGGAATGAAGATTGGATCATGACCGACCATTATGGGAGCAATATGACGTCTACCTACTATGAAATAGGTGCGTCTAAAAGGCTAATGATAAAGAAGATCAACTAAAAGTTCACAATGGCCATAGGCCCTGCCAGTTGCCAAGGGACGGTGTAGTGGCAGAGCATCAGTCACCGTAGGCCGTCACAGGCCCACTATAGAGAGGTGAGTAGTAGAGGGATTAGCTTATTTGGTTAGTTGAGAAGATGAGGGAAGTAATGACTAAGGGTGATGATTCACTTACATGAGCTGTTGTCAGGGTCGGTTGTAATAGTGGATTTGGAAGCATATATAAAAGGGGTAGAAGCCACAGTAGAAAGGGTTAGAAACTTTTACATTTGGCAACGCTTATAATTTGAGAGCCAAACTGGAAAATCAAACTAAGTGATAGAGTGAGAAAGTGACTCGTGGCCCGACCACATAGTAAACCTGAAGGGTTATTCACCGAATCTTTGTAATTCATTTGTTAGGTGCTTAGGTCGGAATTTACCCCGGGTCTAATAAAAGTGATCCTATTTCTCCTGTGGACGTAGGTTGGAGCCACTCTCTACCGAACCATGTAAATCCTTACTTATGTGATAATTTATCTTTTGCTAAGTTTGTCTGGTTCCAACAACCAAATAAATTCACAGTTTGTAGAGGTTTGTTCGAGGGATAAGTTTCCAATATTGCCTTTTGGAATGAAAAAAGTTGTCAACAGTTGGCATCATCTGCAAGGAACAGTACGAAAAATAATCAACATACTAAGACGATGGAAGGAGATGGAAATCATAGAAGCCAAGAGGCATCAATGGTAGGCTGAATGCATAAAATAGAGGAGAGTCTGCGGCTAGAAAGAGAGAAAGCTAAAGAAGAGACGGAGCAGACAAGAACCTTCATGAAGGCGATGATAGAGAAAATCGAGAGATTGGAGAAAAGGTCGGGAGAGCAAGCTTCTACGGGGATAAAACGCAGAAAGGAAGAGATCTCCAATGGAAAGAGAGCAGTCGGTTGGGAAGGGCAACTTGAGGTCATAAAGAGGAAGCCATAAAATGTGAGATTCGTGATTGTGGCCAGTGAAGTTCCATTAGAAGAGCCTCTAGATAGGCGGGATGACAGACGAAAGCCCGAATCACTAAACATCGGCCCTTGTACTGCGTCCGAGGAGACATTATGGTCAGGAAGAGGAACATGAGAAGGTCTACAATAGGAGAGAGGGAAATCTAAAGTGCAACTGGAGGAGTGGTTCGATCAAAAGATGAGGAGATGGGAGAAATGAACGTGATGGGGTGCTAGCGAAGACCAAGATTTGGAGAAAGAATCTCCCTTTGTAAATGAGATCTTGAAAGCGAAGTTTCCAAAAAGGTTTACCATTCCCTCGATGGATCTGTACAAGGGTAATACCGACCATAAGTCATATGTGGAGAACTTTGTGCTACTAATAGGGATTAAAGGAATGGTCGAGTAAGTAATTTTCAAGATATTCCCTCTGACGCTAGGAGGACCTGCCTGTCTGTGGTTTAGAAACCTGACCCCAGAAGGATTAGTAATTTATCACAGTTGCAGAGGTCTTTTATACAACATTTCAAAGGAGTCTGCTCATCAAGAAAAATGATGGTGTCATTGAGAACAGTGAAGCAGCGGGATGATGAGCCGCTTAAGATTTTTCCGGATCGATTCCATAACTTGGTATTGGAGGTAGGGGTATATGAGTCCCTCGGAAGCTTTGGAGAGTTAAAAATGCGCACTAAGGGTCTGAAAATTATGTCCAACCTTAGAATTCAGGAGGTGACTAATTATGCCCCGGCCTTGGAACATGCCATAAGATTTGTGTTTTTGAAAGATGATGAGAAGATAACTTGAGGAAGCAGAGCTCATGAAAAGAAAGAAGTGAGAATAGATGATTGCCAGGATGGCGACGGCTGGAGAGGGCCAAGTCTGAGGCCGTAGGAATTTAGGTCAATTACTCTGAGGAACCCGATGCCAGAAAGAAGGCCCTATGTCAAGGTTGCCCAAGTAATATGGGGCATAGTGTATACTGCTCTCAACATAAGGCCATTGTCTCAAGTGGCCCAAGAGATCTAGGATAAGGGGTTGTTGACAAAGCCTAGCCCTATAAGGTTCTCTTTTGACAAAATGGAAAACAGGGTCTATTGCTCCCACCACAATATCAGCGGCCATGGGGTGTAGGGACCTGTAAGAACAGGTCGAAGACCTGGTTAGGAATGGCTACCTCAAAGACTGTATAGATCATAAGGCCATGAGAATGAGGCAGCATCAAGCACAATGACCTATTATTACTACTGCGGGGGAAAAACATTGGTTGGAGATTCAAATTGGGCTAGGAAAAAATATTATCGAATCAATGGCCCTGATGTTGGACAATTATGACCCATAAAATCACTATTTATAAAAGACATTGTGGTTTTTGTACAAATTAACTATGTGACAAAGGAAATTGTTTTTTTATCATTTTGTAATTAGATTACTTGAATATATAAATGATAAAAGTCCTTATGATTAGTTTCGGATTAATAAGATATGAGACTATATCAATCCACGTAAGGTTTAATCATTAAATATCCCTAGTCGTAGTATTATCAAGACTGGACATCGATAATGCTGAATAGACTAGTATTGCACTTGTGCGCTTTATGGAAGCGTAACGACATAGTTCTCATATATTTGGGTATTGGATACTCATGCAAGTGTAATAGGAGGATATGTTTGTCGATGGTACGGAAACAGCTTCGCTCTGGATAGACCCCTCGGAATCCCATTGGTAGTATGACTATGTGTCTATGGGAATTCGAATCAGGGTAGGTGTATTTGGTCTTAACCTGAGACTTGCATCGCTAATACTTGCGACAATCAGTACGCTTTGGTTTTGGTCGTCCGGGGCTTTAACAGGTTCTGTGTACGCCTCTTCTGGGTTTATTAAGAATCGTAGTGTATTGGGTGTGATGTCAAGATGGAAGTGTCACTTCAGTCATATGGAGATGATGATCACGTAGGGATACAAAGCTGGTACTCTAATAAATTGCAACTATCGGGATAATATGACAAGGTCATGATTATCCGATTAAAGAGACTAGTTGCTAGTGATCTGATATATGTTTCGTACGGGGCAGACACAATTCCAGCCCAAGGCCTAGCATGTGACATCTTATACTGGATTTTAATACGTAATACTTATTATACTATGCTTGATAAAGATTATGTATTCCTTAAAAGAATATTTCTAGAGAATTGGGTTAGCACGGTGTTTTGCTAGAAGCCAACCATATCTTGTAAATCGGTAAAAACGTGGTACTAGGTACGCACGTATTCGGATAGTCCGATAACCGTATTTACTGCCAACATATCTAGGGATCTCATGGGTCACTTCCTAAAGATTCACCGATGACGTTTGACTCGAACAGAATTAATCTTGGATTAATTATAAGAGAGAAAAAATTAATCTCGGATTAATTACGGTAAGAATTAATCTGGGATAAAATTCGAATTGTAGAGAGAGAATGATTAATTTGGAATTAATCAATTAAATAATATTTCGGATATATTGATTGAAATTAGATTTCAATGCGAAATTAAAATTGGATTTTAATTCGGCCAAACGAATTAATTCGTAAGCGACTTTATTAATAATTTTACAAGGCATGATTATCTAATTAAATTATATTTAATTATGTCGCAATGGCGAATTCGTTAATTCAGAATTAAACGAACCCGGGCCCGAGTGAAGTTGCGTGTTGGATTGTTCGACTTAAATTCGGAATTTACAAGTGGTGGGACCCACTTGACTTACATCAACTAGTTTGACTAGTGATGGAAGTGGTTAAAGGTTGAGTGAAAAACTTGGGTTGCTTGTTTTGTACACTAACCAAATCCAACACACTTTGTCTTTATTTTGAAAAGATATACCAACTTTGAGATTTGATTTTTGTAATTGATTTTTATAAAATCAAATACACAAAAAAAGCAACTATCTCCCTCTCCACACACAAATGATGTGAGCTTTATTTCTCAAGATAGAAATTTTGTTGCAAACAAGGAGTCATTCAAGGTGTTAGGGAAACTAATCCCTTGAGTTTGGAACACAAAGCAAGCTTGGAGCTTCAACAAAGGATCAAAAAGTTTTGAACTTCATACATCCATCAAATCCGTTCAATGTAAGTCTTCCGCAACTTCTTTGAATATTCACACACTGAATCATTATTAGAGATCATTGGCATGTTCTAGGAACGCTAACAATGGTATTAGAGCCTTTTCTAAGCATGAAATGAGTTTAGGGTTTATATACTTTAATTTGGATTTTTATGTTTTGAGCATGATTTCTTCAAATTATTTGTTTGGTTGAGCTTGGATGATGATGAATTGGATTTGTGCATCTTAAAATTTGAGAAGAAATTGATTGGATAAATTTTCCCTAATTTCCTTGCAAAAGCCGGATATGAACCCTAGCATATATCATGGTGATTTTTTGATTTTAGACCATTGGATGTGTTTAAAGCATGATGTGTATATTGATTGTTGATTTATTTAGATTGAAATCAAAATTGGATTTTAATTATGCCAAATTGTCGTGACTATAGAAGAATGAAATGGAATGATTTTGCTTCAATTTGTGTTGGACATGAACTGTTTAATTTAAGCATGATTAATTAGTTTAATTGGTATTTTGAAAATATTGGTTTAACTAATTAATTATGGCTATTACACTTTAATTAAAATTAATGTGAAATTTGGAATTTTATATTAATTAAAATTAGTCTTTAATTTTGAATTGGGCTAATATTATTGTATTTGGGCTTAATGGGCTTGGTTGGGCGAAGCTTGGTTTAGGACAATTGGATTGGATCCAAATTGGGCCTAAAATCATTTCATAAAGTCCAAATATAATAATTAGGCCTTTAAATATTTTAATTGGGCCTAATGGGCCTAAATTGATTTTTGGCAAATAGAGTGATTCCTAAATTGGGCCTTGGCATTTGGGTTTGATCCATATTGGCCAAAGCCCATGCCTTATGAATTAATTAAAAGCTCATTGGACTTTAATTAAAATGACATTGGATGTTAATTGTGCCTTTGAGACCCATTAAGATTGAATTTAGAATCTAAGTCTAAAAGGAAAATAAATAAGTGTAATTATTTAATTTGGAATTAAATACGAATTATTAATGGATACAAATTAAATTGGATTTAAAATTGTAGTTCGATATAATTCAAGAATACTTACTTTGAGTACTTATTCTCAAACGAGTTGGACTCGCGCAAATCAAATCGTTGTTTGAACATTGGATGGCCATTAATTCAAAGATTAATTAATTGGATTATATTGATTGAATAACATGCTTTGTGTGAATAGATGGATATATTGTATGAATAATGTATATCGGATGGATATTAGAAGGGTAAGGGCAATTTTGGAAATTGTTGTAATAAATTTAGAATTTATTAAATTGGACCTGCGTGTCCAGCCTTTTATCATTTGACTCTTTGTATTTCTCTTCTCACCAATTCCCCTCAATTTTAATGAAGTTTCTTTATTGTATTATGTAATTGGGTAGAAGTTAGAATAGTGCTAGCGGGAGAGAGGAAAATGATAGATTTGTTCTAGGAATAATTTGTTAAATATCTATCCGCATATCATTATTATTTATTTCGCGCCTTATTATGCTTTTAGAATGCATGCTTAAGGGTGTATGATGAGACCTAATCAAAGATAATATATTGGTTGCCAATTTACGCGAAAACCCTCAATCAAATATTAAGCGTTTTCCTTCCATTGAGTGGTTCTCTCTCAAGATCCAAGATTGGCATTGGTTTGTTGGCCAAAGTCAAGATCAATGTCCATCGCGGATGTGTTTGAACCACGAAGGCTTTGTTATATATCGCATGTCTTGGGAAGTTGTGACTTGTTGGCCAAAGTCAAGGTCACTTCTTGTTCATCGACATGGATTACGAAGCTTTCCCACTGTCAATGGGTCCCGCTTAACTGGAATCATTAAGCTTATTGAGCCAAAGCCAAGGCTTAGTTGATTCAGAGGAAAAGGTTAGGAAATATATTGGATATATTGACATATATATTGTATATATGTTTCGGACTTGGATGTCCACCTACTGGATCTAGGAATTGGATGAGATCCAATTGATCTTATAAATCTACCTAGTTAAGTTTCATACAACTTGTTGGCCAAAGTCAAGGTTGTGTGTTATTTAACGGGATCCTAGCCCACTAGGAAACTAGGTTTCCTGAGTACTCAACAGTGGGTTAGAGGCTCGCCGAAAAATAGTGGGAGGCCAGTATTGAATTTGCAATTTCGTTTAAATACTTACCAAATAAGCGCTTTCAAATTATTTTCGTCATTTTATATATTTATATTAGTTGGACTAATATTTTATTATTTTCTTTTAACAGTTGGACTGTACCCGTAATCGTTAATTGAATAGTTAGACTATTGCAATTAAGATGGCCGGAAAGATCAACGTTAGGGACATTATCATGGACGAAAATGTCTTTAATGGTGCGAACTTTCCTGACTGGGATATAAACCTCATGATTGTCCTGGGGGCTGAGAAGATGCTCTATACGATAGAGAGACCTCTCGGGCCTAAGTCCAGAATTGAGCAGCCACTTGAGGTAACTGGGTTTACCGATGCAAGTTTCCAAACGGATAAAGACAATTGTAAGTCGCAATCCGGGTACATATTTTGTTTGAACAATAGAGCAGTGAGCTGGAAATCTTCCAAGCAAGAGACTGTTGCTGATTCAGCAACAGAAGCAGAATATATCACTGCAGCTGAGGCAGCAAAAGAGGCAGTTTGGATCCGTAAATTCCTAATTGGATTAGGAGTAGTTCCGTTAGCAGCTGAGCCTGTTCCTTTGTATTGTGACAATAACAGGGCTATAGCGCAGGCTAAGGAACCGCGGTCTCATCAATGATCCAAACATGTTCTTTGACGTTTCCATCTGATTCGTGAGATCATACATCGTGGCGATGTGAAGATCGAGAAGGTCGCATCATATGACAACATTGTAGATCCGCTGACGAAGGCTATTTCTCAGTAAAAGTTTGAGCGACATGTACATAGTTCAGGTGTTAGATACTTAAGTGATTGGCTATAGGCCAAGTGGGAGATTGTTGGACAATTATGACCCATAGCATCACTATTTGTAAAAGAAATTGTGGTTTTTGTACAAATTAACTATGTGACAAAGGAAATTGTTATTTTATCATTTTGTAATTAGATTACTTGAATATATAAATGATAAAAGTCCTTATGATTAGTTTCAGATTAATAAGATATGAGACAGTATCAATCCATGTAAGGTTTAATCATTAAATATTCCTAGTCGTAGTATTATCGAGACTGGATATCGATAATGCGGAATAGACTAGTATTGTACTTGTGCGCGTTATGGAAGCGTAATGGCATAGTTCTCATATATTTGGGTATTGGATACTCATGCAAGTGTAATAGGAGGATATGTTTGCCGATGGTACGGAAACAACTTCGCTCTGGATAGACCCATCGGAATCCCATTGGTAGTATGATTATGTGTCTATGCCTTGCATCGCTAATACTTGCGACAATCAGTACGCTTTGGTTTTGGTCATCCGGGGCTTTAACAGGTTCTGCGTACGCCTCTTCTGGGTTTATTGAGAATCGTAGTGTATTGGGTGTGATGTCAAGATGGAAGTGTCACTTCAGTCATATGGAGATAATGATCACGTAGGGATACAAAGCCGGTACTCTAAAATGTTGTAACTATCGGGATAATATGATAAGGTCATGATTATCCGATTAAAGAGACTAGTTGCTAGTGATCTTATATATGTTTCGTACGGGGCATACACAATTCCATCCCCAGGCCTAGCATTTGACATCCGATACTGGATCGTAATACGTAATACTTAGTATACTACGCTTGATAAAGATTATGTATTCTTTAAAAGAATATTTCTGGAGAATTGGGTAGGCACGGTGCTTTGCTAGAAGCCAACCATGTCTTATAAATCGGTAAGAATGTGGTACTAGGTACGCACGTATTCAGATAGTCCGATAACCGTATTTACTGCCAACATATCTAGGGATCTCATGGGTTGCTTCCCAAAGATTCACCGATGACGTTTGACTCGAACAGAATTAATCTATGATTAATTATAAGAGAGAGAAAATTAATCTGGGATTAATTACGGCAAGAATTTATCTGGGATAAAATTCGAATAGTAGAGAGAGAACGATTAATTTGGAATTAATCGATTAAATAATATTTCGGATATATTAATTGAAATTAGATTTCAATGCGGAATTAAAATTGGATTTTAATTCGGGCAAACGAATTAATTTAGAATTAATTCGTAAGCTACTTTTTAATAATAATTTTACAATGCATTATTATTTAATTATATTATATTTAATTATGTCACAACGGTAAATTCGTTAATTCGGAATTAAACAAACCTGGTCCCGAGCGAAGTTGCGTGTTGGATTGTTCGACTTAAATTCAGAATTTATAAGTGGTGGGACCCACTTGACTTACATCAACTAGTTTGACTAGTGATGGAAGTGGTTAAAGGTTGAGTGAAAAACTTGGGTTGCTTGTTTTGTACACTAACCAAATCCGACATACTTTGTCTTTATTTTGAAAAGATATACCAACTTTGAGATTTGATTTTTGTAATTGATTTTTAGAAAATCAAATATACAAAACAATACAACTCTCTCCCTCTCCACACACAAATGTCTTGAGCTTCCTTTCTCAAGATAGAAATTTTGTTGCAAATTTTCTTCAAGCTAGCACTTCAAGGAGTCATTCAAGGTGTTAGGGAAACTATTCCCTTGAGTTTGAAACACAAAGCAAGCTTGGAGCTTCAACAAAGGATCAAAAATTTTGGAACTTCATACATCCATCAAATCTGTTCAATGTAAGTCTTCGGCAACTTCTTTGAATATTCACACACTGAATCATGATTAGAGATCCTTGGCATGTTCTAAGAATACTAACACCTGAGGTGCTGAGTACAGAGAGACCCTCGAGGATACAAAAATCCCGATCGGTGCCAATAATCTTCACCGATGAGGACCCTCAATGAGTGAGTTACCCTCATGACGACACGCTTATAATTACATCCAATATAGACTGGTCGGATATAGACATGATACTAGTGGATCCTGGGAGCACGGTGGATATTATATCAGAGCTTGACGGGTCAGGTCACAACACTTAATCGGTTCATTTCCAAGACGACCAATAAGTGTCATATCTTTTTTCTGCTAGGGTTGGTGCTCGAAGCGCCAATTTAGATCGTATTTATGTCCGATTCATAAACATGAACAAGTAATTTTTTCATAATATTACTTTTTTATAACCTCTTGTCTTTTATATCGATTCGATTGAAACTAAATCTGGTTTAGTGATATGTATATATTATACAAAGACCCCATGATTTACAACGTAGTGCACAGTTACAACATAGTTTGTAATTGACATTGGAAAGTGTCATTGTAAGTTTTATATTCTAAAATAAAGTTCATGGTCAAGATTTACTAACACAGGGCGGTTAGTAAAATCCGCTGAAACCAGTACATATCGTATATTGAGACTTGGTCTGATGGTTTACTCCAATGAATCATAACTCTCGGGAGACTCGTATAGACGTATAAGTGTTTATTGATAAACACTGAAAGGCTCATCGAAGATTTCCTAATGGATGTACACCAACGTTAATATGAATCTTCTTGAGTGGAGAAGTATAGTGGTCCTTCAACTTGTGATACCACTGTTAATATATAAGTTATCCTTCACACTTTGATGGTAGTCACATCACCGATCTATTTAGAGTAGACATCCATATGTTCGCTAGGTGTAGACTCCTGCTTATGATATCCTGTGAGTATCAGATAGAATCATTCAGTCATGTGTGCATGGCATATGTATCATGCACATGTTTGTGATCTGTTAAAACCATGGTACACTACAGAAGCGAGTTCCGAGTGTTATATATAAAGATGCAAATATGTAAGTCGATTGTATTATACCTTGGGGATTTGACGTTCCCATCTATGTCCCCGTTATAATATGGATAGCCTGTGACGGAGGGATTATACGTATGCAATGACCTCGACTTGCATAGTTTAGCAAGATTATCTGAGATCGTCATAGTTTATAATTGGGTGAATTACGGACATGAAATTGGATTCCATAATGGATAAACATGAACTTAGAGAGTCCCACAATATGAATTGTACTTGTTGAGCACTTGGTCAACGTATTATGAATAATACAGATTATTCATAATACTTTATCGGATTAAATAAGTTAATTCAAATTGTTTAACTGTTAAACAAAATACATACATATGGATATTTCGGTCATTTCTTAATTAATATGTATTTGAAATTAATGCATGATTTAATTAAATATACATTATTTAATTATCAAATGAGATTTTATCACATGTCATTAATATATATATTTTATCATTTAGTGTAAATAAAAAATATAAATATATTAATAATTATATTAATTAATTGTTTATATATTTAAATGTTAAATATTTAAATAATTAAATAATATTTATATTTCATAATTTTTTATGCAATATGTTTAATTATAAATGATTACAAATGGCATGCTTTATTAAAGACAATAATCTTCAAATTGGATTTGAAAACTTTGGCTTGATATTTTATTTTGATTAAAAAATTATTAAATGACAATTATACCCCTAATTCGGCCACCCTATTATATAAAGTGAAAATTATTTTTTCTATTTAATAGGTTTGTAGGAATCACTTTCCTAGCGCAGCGGAATTACGTTAGGCACTAGGGATCGGACTTGAAAATTTTTTCTGCCCTTCTCTCTGAAGAGCCGAATGTTACCCGTTCCAATACTGAAATTTTGCTTCTTTTTTTGGACAAAAGTTCAGCCCTCCAACAGCCCCCAAACAGCGGCACAAAACTGAACTGTTTTAGACCCGAAATGCGCCCAATTCACTGCCCAAATCAGCCCTTGATTGAATCGGTTTCTGCTATGTTTCAGGTCTAATTTTTCACCCAAAAATAGTCGTAACACAGCCCCAAAACACCCCTTCATGGTGCATAGATCCTTCAAAACCTTGGTATATGTGGGAACCTATTTGATCACATGTAATAATGGAAGGTTAATCTTTACTTGCTTTAAATATTCTAGGATCTCACTAGTAGGGTCTATAGCTCTCGCAATAGGCCTAAGAGCTTGATGGAAAGGTACTCGAAATGGGCTATGCACCGCTTTTTCTTCGTGAAGAATATCTGCATTACTACATGTGGTGTCACATTTAGTGTTGGAAATGTCATGCTTATTTATCTCTTTACCACTCCGAGTGGTTATGGCATTAACACCTTTTATATTAGATGTTTCATGGTCGACATGTACCATGTGTTGCCCTTGCTGATTTGGTTGAGCTTGAGATGGAAATTTTCTTGGTTCCTGCACACTTAAGACGTTAGTCAATTTAGAGACTTGACTTTTATCTCCTTATTTTCTTCAACCATATAAGCTATTAATGACTCAAACCTTTGATTAGTTTTACTCTACACCTCTATAAATGTGTGCAAAATGTCTTCTAAGGAGTTTCTAGAATTGGTTGGTGTGTGATACAGGGGGACACTATAACTTCTAGGCTGTGATGTTTGAGTGGGCTGTTGAGACTCATGTTTCCAACTGAAATTTGGGTGGTTCCGCTAACCAGGATTATAAGTATGTGAATATTGTGTATAAGGTTTCTTGTACAGCCCTAAGGTATTTCACTGTTCCTCATATGTTTCCCTCATCTCACCATATAAATGACATTTTTGGGCTAGATGGTCAATCTTCTTACACATAAAACATACCCCTTGAGGTTTTAATTGGCCTACCGCATGCGTAGTTTTGTTATCTTTGGCTTTTAAAGCTCTTATCTCTCTAGTTAGTAGCTCAACCTGTGCCTTAAGACTATCCTCTTCCTTAAAGTGGTGTATGCCTCCGCTAGAAGGAGCGAAACATGTCCTATCAGTGTTATCCAAGATATTACGTCCAGTCCAAGTGTGAGATTTTTCGGCTAGGTCATTTAAGTACTTTAATGCCTCATCAGTGTCCTTTCGTATAAACTCACCATTGCACATCGTCTCAACGAATCAGTGCTCCCTAGGGGTTAGACCGTCATAAAAGTAACTCACTAAGCGCCAACTCTCATACACATGGTGAGGATAACTAGCTAACATCTCCTTAAACCTCTCCCAAGTTTGATAAAGGGTTTCACTATCTTTCTGGGAGAAAGTAGAGATCTGTCTTTTCAAAGTATGAGTCTTATTGTTTGGGAAGTATTTATTGCAAAATACATTTGTCATCTTACCCCATGATCCTATTGAACGAGGTCTCAAAGATTACAACCAGCTTTTAGCTCTATCCTTAAGGGCAAGAGGGAAGAACTTAAGTCTAATTATGTCTGTAGTCCCAAATAGGTCATGAAAGGTTGCTACAACCTATTCAGATTCCCTAATATACACATAAGAGTTCTCATTCTCCAAACTATGAAAGGTTGTGAGATACTGTATCAATCCAGGTTTAAAGTCTATATATGGTGCATTATGGGGAAACATTATGCTTGATGGTGTAGCTGTGCGAGTGGGATGTAGATACTCCTCAAAAGACCTAATGGATGGCCTCTCGTAATCACTCATGTTGTGTGTGCTAGATGTAGATGGTGTGGCAAAAAGGTTATCAAATAGACTTTCTGAATCGGAATCTTCCTCTTCAATTCTAACAAATCTACCAAACCGATCCCTAAGTCTAGGCATGCACTCAAACACGAATAAATACAAGAAACATAAATAAAAGAATTAAATTAAAAATTAAAATTTAAACTAAGGCTAAAACTGAAATAAAATAATTAAATAAAAAGTAAAGATGGAATGAAGTTACCGCTTTGTTGTTGACCAAGCAAACCTGCTCTTTTTGATCGTACACCGTCTCCCCGGCAACGACTCCAAAATTTAATTACGCCCAACAAGTACGTGCGGTTATCACAGTATAGTTGGGGTGTCGATTCCTCAAAGAGATGGTTACGAAGAAACTGAATTACTTAGTATGAATGCTAGCAATAACTTAATTAAAAAAAGATTTAATTGGTAATGTAAAATAAAAGCTATGGAAAAATACGTAAGAGTTATCAATGGAGAAATGCAGCAAAGCGTCAGGAATCCCTCTTTATCAAGTTCCTATATTCAGTATTTGATTCATATTATTACTCAACTGAAGGTTTCACATCCCAAACCAACAATCGGAAGATATTTCAATTGAAAACATATTAAATTCTAAGGTAACTGATGAATTGCTTTCTCTATATTAACAGCATACTATGTTATCATTATGACCTATCTAACGTCGACAATATACCCACAAGTAATACTGCAACAGAAGATTAACTCATAAAACAACGATACCAATCACAACTGGGTTCCCCAATCAAACATAGAAAAAACATGACTATTCCTATATGAAAATCAGTAAAACACAATCTCTGGATTATAAATCAAAAGATAATAAAGAAAAGCAAGATACCAATTGTAATAAACATTTACGAACATTCAGGAATCAAAAACATGAATATAAAAAGTCAATTACAAGAGTTCATCCCTAGCTTTGCCTAGGAGATCAGTTCTCCATAGAAGAAAGAGACATAGACTGGAGAGATTGCAGAAGCATCATGTCTGGCCTGAAGCTTCCTCGTTCTTCTCTCTCAAATATGTGATTTGGACTCTTTGTTGTGTATTTCTTCTCTTTTTTTAGGGTTTTGGACGAACTTGGGTATATATATAGGGAAGTCCTGGAGTCCTTGTACATGTAAAACATGACTGAATTAAGTTTTTGGGCATCTATCGGGGTGCCGCGGTGCCAAAAAGTGGCGTTGTAGTGCCAAACTCTCGGTAGTTTTGTATGTATTCATTGCTGATGAGGCACCGCAGTGCTAGAAAGTGGGCACAGCGGCTCCAATTGAGTTTCTGGTTTTATCGATTCTGTATTTTTGCTCTTCCCGTGTACTTCCGATGCGTCCGTAAGGTCACGAAACACGTAGAATTGCTCCAAGATTCATGTTTCATTGCTTCCTAATAATAAAACATGAAATAAACAACAATTAAGATTAAATACTTAACAATAGAGCTGAATTAGTGATGTTCAAAATATATTTTCATGCACTTATCATCCATCGATATAGTCATTACATACGAATTAGACCCTTCACGAGTATCTCGTAATTAGAGCCGGGTCATAATGTCTGTTATATCCCTCTAATTATTTTTACCTTAAGTATCACTGATTCTCTAAAGAACGATTTATTCATAATCATTATAAATGTTAATCTTCCTATTCATAATAGAAAGACTTGAGCGCTCTAACCATTCAAGTACTGAATCTACCCTTAGGGAAGATACTCCTCTACTTCTCTTAAGAAGGAGTGAATTCCATATCTATGTAAAATGTCTCCAGCTACACACCAAACCATATCCCCAAAGTACGTAGCTATTGGTTGAGATTGCTACACCAACCTCACCTTTGTAAATCAAAGGACATAGTAATCTAGGGTAATCAAGACAATTCACAATATGCGATATTAAAATAAACACTTTGATAAATGAATAATGCATCATTTTACTTCATAAAATATAATACTGTTTATATTACATGAAGTTCTAGGGCATATATCCTAACAAATTTAGCCATGGCCAAATCTGCTCCATTAGAGAGCTTCTAAAATAATTCTTTAGAGAAAGCAATCAAATCAAGAAGACATCGTAAGGAAATTTTGAGATTTTGAGGTAATCTTTAATATTATTAAGCTTAGAAATTTTTTTCTTAATCTTGTGTATCTAGAATTGTTCTAGGGTTTTGACCGGTGCGTAATCACACGTGTATAACGCAAGCGCACGTATCGTTCAAGTAGTATAAAAAGTATCGATCCCACGAGGACTTAATACCTAATCTATTAATTTTATGAGGTCAAATGATTACTAGTATCTAACAGGTTGATTGATTGATTTGAAATGGTGATGATTTTGAATTTAAAAACAAGTAAATAAAATTGCGCGAAAGTAGGTTTAAGAAAATTCAATATTAGGAAACTATCTAGGGTTGTGAATCTTCCAATATCATTATAAAGATGAAGTGGTTATTTCATTTTTGTGTAATATATCGGTTTACTAACCTGGAACACTAAATTATGCGAAAGCCTCTGTCGATGGTCAGACGCAAATACCCAGTATAACCCAATTGAACCATATGTCTATGTCAACCAAATCACCTGGATTCATTAAGTTTAAGTTCCAATTATGGCTACCCCCGCCCGACAGGTATATGTCTATCCTGTAAGGAAATCTATTAAAGGGTTATCTATCCTCAAAGAAGATCGTGGGCTATTAAGTCTAAGGCTGAAACCTAAAATTCCTTTGTCAAGTTTATTTTAGATTTACCAGATCAATCTTATTAGTGGCTAATTAACAAGACGCATTAAGCTCAAGACTTAATAAGTAAACCTTTAAATTACCCAAACTATAAAATAACCCCTTATAAACCGGTGATATTAGAATTCATCACAACCCCAGATAACTAACTTACTTACGACACATAACTAGGGATAGTAAAAACTTAAATAAAATAAAAGACATAAAGTAAAATGCTGAAAAGTAAATTGCTGAAAAGTAAATGCTGAAAGTAAATTTCTGAAAAGTAAATAAAGTAAAAGTACAATAAAAGAAAATGTTGAGGTAAAAGGATCCATTTTTATTACTTCTATTTTAGATATCTCCCTTAATATAATATATTAACTTTGCATAATAATTACCAACCAGCCATATAGGCGGTATCCAGATTAAGTCAAATTAATAATTAATTACCAACCGACCAATCAGGCGGTATCCAGTTTAGTCAGGTTAAAACCAATTTAAATAATTACCAACCGACCAATATGGCGGTATCCTCGTTAAATCAGGTTTTAACTAGTTTATATATTATAATTAAGGGAGATTAATCTAAATATTAGTAATAAAAGTTTTACATTTTACCCCAGCAAAGGGGAGTTACCTCCTCATTACTGAAAAATAAAAACTGAAAATTAAAGAAAGAAAAGTATTGTGCGTAAAAGTAAATTGCGGAAAGTAAAAACTGAAAAGTAAAGAAAAGAAAGTGCGAAAGCGGAAATTAATTACTGAAAGTTGTAAATAAACAAACAAAATACAAACTTCTTAGTATTCTTAAGGAATTCCTTAGAAGAAAGTATGAATTTACAAATGAAATGGCTTGGTATTTATAGGTAAAATTTTGCCTCCATCAAATCATCCACCAAATCCATTATTAATTGCTCCACTAATTACTCCACCAAATCCATTAGTAATTGCTCCACTAATTGCTTATCATGTTTGGTGGTGATTTGATAATTTTTATTATTTATTTATTAATTTATTTTTTTCTTTGAAAATGACTTTAGTAATTACACACAACACACTTTTGAATGGTTCATCAATTTCGGGCATGAAATCTTCCGTATTCGAAATTATTTTGTCTTTCAAAGTCGTAGATCTTTGAGTCTTCTTTAATCTGGAACTTGAATCAGCTCAATCTGATATCGGATTAAAATGATATGCCCAAACTACGACATATGCGCAAAATTGGAATTTCCAAAACTGCACTTCGTTAAAACACCCTTTCAAGTTTCCAATCTCCAAAATTAATATGTCAAGTCCAATTTTAGCCCTTATTTGACCCACATTTCGTCCTAAATGATTTCATTGTGTCCCAATATTATTTTATCTGCAAAATAAATTAAAACACATTAAAACGATCATCAAACCTGAGAAACTAAACAAAATATTAAGTAAAAGGGGCGGTAAATATTGATATATTTTCCGCTCATCACACCCCCAAACCTAAAATTTTGCTAGTCCTCAAGCAAAACAACAAAATTAAATACAAGAAACAATTAAAATTAAACTAAGCCACTTTTGTAGGGATCACGGTTGCATTTAGCATATGCAACAAGCCTTTAAACCCCTAGGTGTCCCTAGTGGACGAGTTATAGTCTCGTGAGGGCTTACAGCAACGATACCCAAAATTGTTTTACAAAAGTAAAAAGATAATAAAACTAATGCACACAAAAGCAAAAAGACAAGAGAAAATATAATAAAAAGTTAGTGACTAATCAGGTGAAACTTCTACTTCAAGTTACTAGTTGTTTTCTTTCTTTCTAAATTACTGAATAAGTAAATTCTCCGATTATATTTACCATTCTCCATATGCACAGCCGATAAAATATTAATCAACTCATTTTTTCCCACAACAGTCACAAGTGCAGTTGATTAGAGAGTAATATTTTTGTCCTAAAATTTTATCAGAATTCACACCTTTTTGCAGCAATGGAATAATTTTTCTGATTTTTTTCTTTGATTTTTGATTTTTTTTATTTATATACAATATCTTCCATCTATGTAGCGAGTGTTGGGTCGGTAGCTCCCAAACCAGTTGGCTTTAGAGCACCAGGTGTTAAGACACCCCTACGGACTTAATTACTCAGACTTCAGATATATATATTATATATATATATATATATATATATATATATATATATATATATATATATATATATTTGCAACATCCTTGATCCATGTAGCGAGCTTTGGGCCAGTGACTCCCAAACCAGTTGGCTTAAGGGCACTAGGTGTTAAAACACCCTTACAGACTTAATAACTCGGATCTCAGATGTTTTTTATTTTTTTTTATTTTTTTTTTACTCCATCACTTTTTGAGATGCTTCCTCCAATTAAACTAGAGCACTGAATATTACAAACTTTTCAATTATAGCTCATGTCCGTATGTTACTATGCATGTTGATAATACCTGCTAACTGAGCATATGAAGATCCATTTTAGTCAGTATTATAGAGAATTCACAAATTAAATATTTCAAAAGGAAATAAACAAAAATTAACTTGTTCCGAATTAGGTTTGAGATACGTCTCAGGAGTGGAAACTCCTTACTCAGCTATCTCTTACCAATTTCACCTTTTTAGTCAAAATAAAAACACAAAAACGCAAAATATTTTTGTAATTTTTGAAAAAAAATCAATTTTTTTGTATTTTTCGAAAAATTTTGGACTAAAAATAAAATAATACACAACTAAAAACAAGATACTAAGCAACTAATTCCCTCCCCCAAACCTAAATGAGACATTGTCCCCAATGTCTTAAAAAGTAGAAGAAGAGTTTAGAAGATAGTACCTGGTTAGCTGAAATTCTACACGAAAAGTTAAATGTTAAGATCCAGATTAATCCTACGCCTCTTACCACGATCGTCCTCGGACCAATTTATCTTTGAAAGGATATGGTCAATTTGTGGTTCATAGGCTAAGATTTGGTCAATTAGATCCGGAGCAGTTCTGGCAGTGAATATGAGTTCTTTTAAAGGTTTTGACACAAACCCATTTCTCCGGGCATCATCAAGAAACACACAAAGAAAATCATAAAATCCTTCAACGTTGTACAGTTCAAGCAGTTTCTGGTGTATGTTCAAGTTCGCCCAAGATAACACTGTAAAAATTTCCTCCAATGTACCCAAGCCACATGGCAAAGCAATAAAAGCATCAGCACGGTTAATCATTTCTACCAATCGTTCAGACATATCTGGAACGATCAGTTCCTCTCCGTTTGATGGTCCAATAAAATTTGCCTCCGCCAAAGGTTTTGGGATGATTCCCAAAACGTTACTGCATCCCTCATGTACGGCCTTTGAAACGATCCCCATTAGTCCAAGATTACCACCGCCATATACTAAGTGTATATTCCTTGCAGCTAAGACTCTACCCAATTCCTGTGCTGCCTCTACGTATTGTAGCTTAGTACCAACACTAGTACCGCAAAACACACAGATGTTTTCAACTCGTCTTCTTGAAATGGATTCCATGTTTTACTCTGGATGTCTTCAAAATTGCAATGATGAGTTAAATTTATAACACCTGAAAAGGGTGAGTAAAATAATAGCACTAGTACCTACCAAATGAAAATTATTAGTTAAACAGTAAAATAAATCGTGATAGTCAAAAAGGTATGGATCCTGTCGGAGAAAGTAAAAGAAAACAACAACAAAAATCACAATTATTAGGAAAAGACAAAGAGATATAATATGTACAAGAAAAGTAGCGGCTTGATTGACGTCTATGCGTCAGGGACAAGCTTCCCATCCAATTTTCTTATAAATTGGCAAACAGGGTCTTTTTGAGTCAGATTCCCAAGATTTAACTGTTGTCTTTCTTTTTGAAATTGTGTATGTAATTTACGAATGGCTATATGAACATATCCACTGGGATGCGTCTCAAGAGTCGAAGATATATTATCTACAGACTCCTTACTCAAGCCATCCCTAATGAATTTAATTTTGTCTTCGCGATTATCAGACACCATTCCTAAATAACGACAACGAGTATTGCAATTCCAGCGTGCATATTTGTAACAAACACCCATTTTCTTAGCTCTACGTTTCTTTGCATAGGTGCTTCTTCCAAAACTAGGTAGATGTGAAATAAAAGAGTCAGAAGACTCACCTACCAATCGGACCCATGCTTCAATTACCCAACGAATATCAGACTTTCATCAGAGAATTTTGAGGGAGAAAAGGAAATTGCTTGTAAGGATTTGCGAGAACTTCTTTCATAGTGAAATGACTTTACCCGCAAAAATTAAACACACAAAAATAAAACACACCAGATCACAATATATACACAAATTGCATGGGTTGCCTCCCTGCGAGCGCTAAGTTTAAAGTCGTCAACTAGACGTGACTTCTCGAACGTTAGGCTCGATCTGAAAGTGTGACACTTTCTTTTTGTCGCTCAAATGATTCTCCCCAGTAGTGCGTAACATGCTTATTTTTAACCTTGAAAGTTTTGTTCGAGTCAAGATCATGTATCTCAACGGCTCTATCTGGTAAAACCTTGGTGATTAGGAATGGACCTGACCACCGTGATTTTGGCTTCCATGGGAAGAATTTCACCTTTGATTTGTTTAACAGTACCTTCTGCCCTGTTTCCAGTTGTATGCGCACTAACTTCTCATCATGTCTTTCCCTTGCCTTTTCTTTGTACAATTTGGCATCCTCAAAAGGTAGATTATAAAATTCCTCCAATTCGTTGAGTTGGTGGAACTTTTTCTCTTCTGTTGCTTGTAGTGCAAGAATTGGCTTCTTCAGTACGCAATGCGCTTTATCTTCAGGATCCACATGTAATTGACATGCTTAAGTTTGTCAGTAGAACTTTGCATTGCATTGGAGTTCTGAATGGTACTGTGTATCACATCAAGTCTGAAACATTCCTCATTCTTTTCATCATCTGGGAAATTCATGGCCTTGAAAACATTGAATGTTATTTCTTGGTCTTGTACCCTCATGGTTAGTTCTCTTTTTTGTACATCAATAATGGTTCGACCTGTAGCCAAGAATGGTCTCCCGAGGATGATTGGCACGTCTGCGTCTTCCTCCATATCAAGGACAATAAAATCTGCTGGGAAAATGAATTTTTCAACCTTGACTAGCACATCCTTAACTACGCCTCTTGGAAATACGAGCGTTCTATCAGCAAGTTGTAGAGAGACTGAAGTTGGCATTGTTTCTCCAATCTGCAATTTCCTGAAAATAGAAAAAAGGCATCAAATTAACACTCACACCTAAATCACACAAAGTCTTACCAAAGTAATGTTCTCCTATGGTGCAAGGAACAGTGAAACTGCCAGAACTTTCAATTTTGGAGGAAGTTTCCTCTGAATGATAGCGCTGCATTCTTCTGATAATGCTACTGTCTCATAATCTCCCAATCTCCGCTTTCGTGAAAGAATGACTTTCATGAATTTGGCATAGCTGGGCATTTGATCCAACGCTTCTGCAAATGGAATGTTGATATGCAGCTTTTTGAAGATCTCCAGGAACCGAAAAAACTGCTTGTCCAATTTGTTCTTCTGAAGACGCTGAGGAAAAGGTGGAGGTGGAGTGATCTGTTCTTTTTCCTTTGCTTCTTTTTCCTCCATATGTTGCTTTGTTTCTTTTGGAACTTCCTCAGCAGTTGTTTTGGCTCCAACATTTTTGTTGATTTCAGTACCACTTTTTAACATGATGGCATGACACTGCTACTTCCCTATGTTCCTCAGATTTGGTTCAGTGTTGCTAGGAATGTTACCTGGCGGTCTGTAACTCTGAGCATTTGCCAGTTGTCCAATTTGGTTCTCCAGTGCTTTAATAGAAGCAGATTGACTTTGAATTAATAATGTTTGAGATTGAAACATAGCATCATATCTTGCTGCTTGAGAGTCGTGTTTTGCTTCTATCTTTTTCAAGTGGGTCAACACTTCTGTTATTCCTGATTCATTTGCATGCTCTTGGTCTTTGTTCTGTTGTTGGAATCTGGGTGGTGGGTTGTTCATTTTCCCTGAATTGTTGCTCCATGTGAAATTGGGATGATTCCTCCACCCTGGGTTGTAGGTGTTGCAATATGGATTGTTCCTCTGACTGTTGAAATTGTTGACATAACTCACCGTCTCTTTATATTGGTTTGGCTCCGGTGCTCCTCCATATGGTGAACTTGTGGATCCAATTTTAACTTGCATGCTGAGAGTTTCCAGATTTTTACAAATCTGATCCAGCTTGGCATTTACTGCAGTGTTGGCTCCAATTTCATAAATTCCAGTAATTCGTTGAATCAAGCTCATTTCTGTTGGCCGCAATGAATTATTGTTAGCCATTTCTTCAATTAGGTCTCATGCCTGATCTTCTCCTTTTGCCATCAAAGCTCCTCCAGCAGCAGCATCAATTGTGGTTCTCATTATTCCAGAAAGTCCATTGTAGAAGGTTTGGACTTGTAGCCATTTTGCAATCTCATGGTGAGGACATTTCCGGAGTAAATCTTTGAATCTTTTCCAAGGTTCACAAAGGGATTCTGAATCTTGTTGCATGAAGGATGTGATGTCATTCCTCAACTTTACAGTTCTGGCTGGTGGAAAGTACTTTGCAAGGAATTTGGTGGCTAGAGTGTTCCAAGTTGTGATGGAACCTGCTGGTAACGAATGTAGCCAAGCTTTAGCTCTGTCTTTCAGGGAATATGGAAAAACATGCAGTCTCATTTGTTCTTCAGCTGCTCGGTTGTAATTGAAAGTATCGTAAGCTTCCAGGAAGTTGTTGATGTGGGCATTAGGATATTCAGTTGCATTTCCCCCAAACTGCACTGACTGCTGAATTATCAGAATGCATGTTTTGATGTCACACGCATTTTCTAGTAAAGGGGAAAGTACAATAAAGGAAATGAAGTTGTCGACCACCGGAATGGTTCTGTCTCGAATGGATATTGGTGGTGCAACCTCCAACGGTTCAGGTTCCACGTTGACTAAAGGTTCTTGGCCTTCACGTCTTTCCCTTCTCAACTGTCTGATGGTTCTTTCAATTTTTGGGTCGAGCGGTCGAAGTTCAAAGCTTCTGGTTCGTCTCATGAAGTATCTGAGAACCTGAAACAAGTGAAGACAAAAACAAAAAGTAAAAAGAAATTAGATACAAGTAAAGGTATCTAACCTCAAAACTAAAAGTGAAAGATAAATAAGTCCCCGGCAACGGCGCCAAAAACTGTTGGAAAATTATGACCCATAGCATCACTATTTGTACAGAACATGGTGTTGTTGTACAAATTAACAATGTGACAAAGGAAATTGCTCTTTTATCATTTGTAATTGGATTACCAAGATATATAAATGATAAAAGTCCATATGATTAGTTCTGGATTGATAAGATATGAGACAGTATCAATCCATGAAGGTTTAATCATTAAAACATCCATAGTCGGAGTATTATCGAGATTGGACATCGATAATATGGAATAGACTAGTATTACACTTGTGCGTGTTATGGGAGCATAACGGCATAGTTCTCATATATTTGAGTATTGGATACTCATGCAAGTGTAATATGAGGTTTTGTTTACCGATGGTACGGAAACAGCTTCGCTCTGGATAGACCCCTCGGAATTCCATTGGTAGTATGAATATGTGTCTATGGAAGTCCGAATCAGGGTAGGTGTATTTGGTCTTAACCTGAGACTTGCACCGCTAATACTTGCGACAATCAATATACTTTGGTTTTGGTCGTCCAGGGCTTTAACCGGTTCTGTGTACGCCTCTTCTGGGTATATTGGGAATCGTAGTGTATTGGGTGTGATGTCAAGATGGAAGTATCACTTCAGTCATATGGAGATGATGGTCACTTAGGATACGGAACTGGTGCTCTTATATGCTGCAGCTATCGGGATAATATGACTAGGTCATGCTTATCCGATTATAGAGACTAGTTACCAGAGATCTGATATGTGCTTCGTACGGGGCATACACAATTCCAGCCCCAGGCCTAGCACGTGACATCCGATACTGGATCGCAACACGCAATACTTCGTATACTACCCCTGATACAGATTATATATTCCTTTAAGAATATTTCTGGAGAATTGGGTAGGCACGGTGCTTTGCTAGAAGCCAACCATGTCTTGTAAATCGGTAAAAACGTAGTACTAGGTACGTACGTGTTCGGATAGTCCGACGACCGGATTTACTGCCAACATATCCAGGGATCTCATGGGTCATTTCCCGAAGATTCACCGATGACGTATGACTCGATATAATTAATCTAGGATTAATTATAAGAAAGAGAAAATTAATCTATGATTAATTACAGAGATATTTTATCTGGGATAAAATATTATTTAAAGAGAGAGAACGATTAATTTGGAATTAATCGATAAATTAATATATTCGATATATTAAATGAAATTAGATTTCGACACGGAATTAAAATTAGATTTTAATTCGGGTGAACGAGTTAATTTAGAATTAATTCGCTAGCGACGTGAATAGTAATTTTGCTATGCATAATTATTTAATTAAATTTGATTTAATTATGTCGCAACGGAAAATTCGTTAATTCGAAATTAGCGAACCCGAGCCCGGGAGTGTTTCGGGCCCACTCGCATTTCGAATCACGTGGGGCCCACAAGTCACATCACGCGTCACATCATTAGTCATTCTTGTGATGTAAGTCACATCAACTTTGAGTGATGTGATGTATGTCACTTTTGAGTGTGTGAGTAGTTGAAAGGCTTTAATTGCCTTGTACAATTTTTGGAAAATGTAATATGTATTTGATTTTTGAAATCAAACAAAAACACATGCAACTCATCTCTTCTCTCTCCCTCTTCCTCACTCACGGCATTCTTGCCATTTTCTCTCTAAGTTCTTGGCTTGGCCAAACACACAAGGAGAATCCAGGGACCTTGGCCGAGAGCTTTAAGGAAAATTTTTGTTGTTCTTCGCATCGTAAAAGCCGATCAAAGTGGGTATTCCGCAACTTTACTTTGATGTATTCGCACTTTTCATCGCTTAATTTGATCTTGGTTTGACCTAGAAACTCCAACAATGGTATCAGAGCCATGATTAAGCATGAAATTGTAATTATGTTCTTAACTTTAATTTGGGTAAAATTGATTTGAGCATGTTTTGATGAAATTGTTTGATTGAGTGTGCTTGAATGATGATAACTTAGAGTTATGCATGATCAATTTGATGAAAATTGAATTGGATTAGATTTTCCCCAAAAATTAGGCTTGGCCGAGAGTTTAATAAGCCCTAATGTCATGGTGATTTTTGTTTTTTGATCATTGGATGAGTTGAAAGACTTGGGATAAATTGATTTAGGATTTTATTGGATTAAAATTGAAATCGGATTTAAAATCCCTAAATTGCCGTGAGCTTCAAAGCATGAATTGGGATTGATTTTGCTTCAATTTTGTTGGACATGAATTGATAATTAGAAAGCATGATTAATTTTATAAATTGGTATTTTGGAAATGTTAATTTGAATAATTAATTATGGCTATACACTTTTATTGATTTAATTGTGATTAAATTAATTGGGCTTATTTTGGAATTGGGCTTATAAAGTTGTATTTGGGCTTAATGGGCTTGGTTGGGCCAAGTTTGGTTTAGGTTAATTGGTTGGATCCAATTGGGCCTAAAACCATTTCCATAAAGTCCAAATATAATTAAATGGGCCTTTAAAATTTTAATTGGGCCTAATAGGCCTAAATTGATTTTTGGCAAAATGGTGATTCCTTATTGGGCTTTGGTTGCCAAAGTCCATGCCTTATAAATTAATTGAAAGCCCATTGGACTTTAATTAAATTGACATTGGATGTTAATTGGGCTTTGAGACCCGTAAAGATTAGATTTAGAATCTAAGTCGCAAAGGCTCATTAATAAAGTGTAATTATTTAATTTGGAATTAAATAAAGAATTAGTATTGAATACAAATTAAATTGGATTTAATATTGTAGTTTAATATAATTCGAGAATTCGTACTTTGAGTACTTATTCTTAAAACGAGTTGGACTCGCGTAAATCAAATCGTTGTTTGAACATTGGATGGTCATTAATTTCATATTAATTAATTGGATTAGATTGATTGATAACATGATTTGTGTGAATACATGGATGTGATGTATGAATAATGTATATCGGATGGATATTAGATGGGTGAGGGCAATTTTGGAAATTGTTGTAATAAATTTAGAATTTATTAAATTGGACCTGTGTGTCCAGCCTATTACCTCTTGATTCTTTGTATTTCTCCTCTCACCTATTCCCCTCAATGTAAATGAGGTTTCTTTAGAAGTGTTATGCAATTGGGTAGAAGTAAGATTTGTGCTAGCGGGACAGAGGAAACGGGGAGATTTGTTCTAGGAACAAGTTGTTTTAAATATCCATCCGCATATCATTATTAATTTATTTCAGCGTCTTATTATGCTTTTAGAATGCATGTTTAAGGGTGTATGATGAGATCTAATCAAAGATAATTAATTGGTTTCCAATTACGCGAAAAACCCTCAACATATATTAAGCGTTTTCCTTCCATTGAATGATTCATTCTCAAGATCCAAGATTGGCACTGGTTTGTTGGCCAAAGTCAAGACCTTTGTCCATCGCGGATGTGTTTGAATCATGAAGGCTTTGTTCCATATCGCATGTCTTGTCCAAGTTGTGATTTGTTGGCCAAAGTCAAAATCACTTCTTGTCCATCGACATCGATTACGAAGCTTTCCAAAGTCAATGGGTCACGCTTAACTAGAATCATTAAGTTTGTTGTGCCAAAGCCAAGGCTTAATTGATTCAGAGGAAAAAGGTTAGGGAATATATCATATATATTGGCATATATTAGATATATGTTTCAGACTTGGATGTCCACCTACTGGATCTAGGAATTGGATGAGATCCAATTGATCTTAGAGATCTACCTAGTTAAATATCATACAGCTTGTTGGCCAAAGTCAAGGTTGTGTGTTATTTAACGGGATCCTAGCCCACTAGGAAACAAGGTTTCCCGAGTACTCAACAGAGGGTTAGAGGCTCGCCGAAAAATAGTGGGAGTCAAGTATTAAATTTGCAATTTCGTTTAGATACTTGCCGATACGCGCTCATTTCAATTTTCGTCAATTTTAAATAAATATATATTAGTTGGACTAATATGTAATTGTTGTTTTAATTAAACAGTTGGACTGTATTCAAACTACTTCAATTTATAGTTGATTATATAATTGGATTATAGTAATCAATATATTTGAATTTAACCAAACAAATTATTGTTGATTATATAGTTAGACTATAGTAATCATTATAATCAATAGTACCTGAAATCGTTGATTGGATAGTTGGACTATAGCAATCAAGATAAATGAAAGATTAGCGTTTAGAACAAAATCCTGGGTGAAAATGTCTTTAAGCGGCTTTAATTTTCAAATTGGGAATAAAACCTCAGGATAGTCCTGGGAACTGAGAAGTTATTCTATTTGATAGAACAACCTCTTGGGCCTAAGCCCGGAGTTGAGCAAATAGTAGAACATGATCTTTGGAAGATTCATGTGATGAAAACTTTAGTGCTTAATCCTTTATACTTGATGCAATGACACTTTAATTTCGTTGTCAAAATTAAGGATTAGATCCTTGTACCTTGATGATGAAATTAAAGATCTTCATAGATCTATTCTTAGATCTTAGAAGTACAAATTGCATATGAAGCTCTTTCGCTCGTGTATGTCAGAGGGTACATCTGTCGAGCACTAGGTGTCGCAGATGATTGCTGACATCGATCAGCTAGGTTAGCTGGGCATTACCTACGTGGCCGAGACTACCAAAGATTTGATCTTATAGTCTCTACCCGAAAGCTGGGGCAGGTTCATTGTGAACCAAGAGTAAACTCTTGGAGAGTTGATGGCTATGCTCTAGGAGGCAGATCCAGAGCTTCAATAAAGGGGCAAAGGCAAAATCATTATGGTCTTCTAGGAAGACAAAGGACATATCCCAATATGTCTACCAAAACTGTGGCAAACGGGGTCACTGGAAGCGTGATTGCCGTATGGACAAGGCAGACATGAAGGAAGTGAAAGCGGGGTAAGGCTCCGACTTCAACCATGTATGTCATAAACATGTTCGCTATTAGTTTTAAAATTGGATTTTGTTACTAGATGTGGTACATAAAGATATGTACTGATGTGCGGAATCTGCTGATAAGCAGGAGACTGGCTTCAGATGAGATCAACCTGCGAGTCGGAAACGGGACGAGAGTCGCTGTTTTAACCGTAGAGACCTAAGTTTAGGAACTACCCTTTGGGTATGTACTTAAATTAGAAAACTGTTATAATGTACCTAGTTTGACTAGAAACATTATCTCTATATCAGAGTATAACTCGTTGCGGGTATACCTTTATATTCTAGAACACTAAAGTGTTTTATTTTATAAAGATGATATTGAGATAAGCACATTAGATGTGAATAACAGTATTTATATTTAGAATATAAATCAATCTCAAACGTATGACATGACAACAAATAGCTCAAACTGATTTGATCAGATGAGACTTATTTGTGGCATTGTTGTCTGGGACACATTAAACAATACTCGTATATCCACACTTTCGAAGAGTGGGTACTAGGACGAATTTGATTCTAATTCAAATGATGTCTACGAATCTAGTTTATTAGGCAAAGTGCCTAAAACACCTTTTACTTGGTAAAAGTACAAGTGCCACCGATCTGTTAGCCCTCGTTCATAGTGACGTAAGTGGGCCCATGTCTAGCTAGGCTAGAGGTGGATATGAATGATTCGTAACCTTTACGGATGTGGCATCGCGTTATGGTTATGTGTTTCTTATGAAACACGAATCGGAAACTTTTGATAAAATCAAAGAGTTTCGACACGAAGTAAACAGACAGATTGGCTAAAGTATAAAACCATCACGGTTAGACCGTTGTGGAAAATACTTAAGCAATAAGTTTCTCAACTACCTGAAAGAGTATAGTATTCTTTCACAGTGGACTCCTCCCGGAATACCTCAATTTGACGGTATGTCCAAACGGAGAAACCGAATTTTGTTAGACATAGTAAGGTTAATTATGAGTCGCTCTGAGCTACCATTTTCCTTCAAGGGATACGTATTAAACAGTGCAACACTTATTTTGAATAAGGTTCCATAAAAATCTGTTAGATATACTTCATATTAGATATGAACAGGAAAGAAACCGGGTTTTCTCATTCCTGTAGATTTGGGAATGCTGGGCATATGTTTGGATGATGCCAAACTAGAACCCAAATCGGATAAGTGCCTAATTGTAGGTTATCCTAGGGAAACCAAAGTATAGTACTTATACAACTCACAAGAGAATAATGTAATTGTTACTCGCCATGTGGTTTTCCTAAAAGGAATACCTATATACAGTGGTAAGTGGGAAGAAAGTAAAACTCGATGAAAATCGGAGTAATACTGTTCCAGGCACCGATTCCTTAATGGAACACAAACATTTCATCAAGGATGAAACTGTACCACAATCTTCAAATACACAAGAACCGCGTAAGTCGGAGAGAGTCAGAAAACAACCTGAGAGGTATGGGTTTCTGATCTCACCTCAAGTAGATGTCAATCTTATTGAGGGAGACAAACTGACTACGTATGAGGAAGTGATACAAGGTATCGACTCCCTATTATGGAAAAGTGCCATGATGTCCGAAATGGATTCCATGTATATCAACTAAGTATGGACACTAGTTGTTGTACCGGAAGGCATTGTGCCTATTGGTACTAAATTAGTCTTCAAGGAAGACATACATGGATGGAAACATACCAACGTACAAAGCTAGGCTTGTAGCGAAAAGGTATCGTTATCAACATTGTGTTGATTACGACGAAACCTTTTAATCGTTGCCATGGTTAAATCTATTTGGATAATGTTTGCTAATGCTGCATGTTTCATTTATGAAATGTGGCAGCTGAACGTCAAAATCGTTTTCCTTAAACGGAAACCTTTTGGAGGATGTTTACAACATCTTGATGATTTTGTCGTACCAAAACGAGTAAACAAGGTTTGCAAGTTAATTTGATCCATTTATGGATTGAAGCAAGCATTGCATTCTTGGAACCAGCGTTTTGATGTAATCATAATAGTATATGATTTAATTCAAAACGAAAATGATTCTTGTGTATATAAAAAGGTTAGTGGGAGAGCACTGACATTGATTGTCCTAAATAATGATGACATATCATTTCTTGGAAATGACAATCCCATAATACAATCGGTGAAAGCTTGGCTTTCATGAAAATTCTCCGTAGACTACTTGGGAGAAACAACCTTTATTTTAGGAAAAAAGATCTACTGGGATAGATCTAAAAGTTGTTGGCACTCTCTGAGAACTCGTACATTGAAACAGATGTACACGACCTGGTGTCTCATATGCTTTGAGCATATGGAGTCACAATCAGGCCAATCCAAGTGATAGTCACTGGATTGGTGTTAAGAACATCCTAAAGTATCTTAGATGAACTAAGGATGTTTTCTTAAGTTATGGAGAATGAGAACTTGAAGTGACTGGGTTCACTGCTGCAAGTTTCCTAACCGATAAAAACGACTATAGGTCGTTACAAAGGTACTATATAGTTTGAATAACGGAACAGTGAGCTGGAAATCTTCCAAGCAAGATACTGTTGCCGAATAAACAACAAAAGCGGAATATTGTTGTAGTTGAGGCAGCAATAGAAGCACTTTGGATCTTAATAATCCTAATCAGATTAGGAATAGTTATGTTAGCAGCTGAGCTATGCTACGGCACAGGCTAAAGAATTAATGGTCTCATCAACAATCCAATTATGCACTTCACTATTCATCTGATTCGTTCGGATCATACATCGTGGCGATGTGATGATCAAATAAATCGCATCGGATGATAACTTTGCAAATCCACTGACGAAAGCAGTTTCTCAGCAAAAGTTTGAGCGACCAGTACATAGTTCAAGTGTAGGACACTTGAGTGATTGGCTATAGGCCAAATGGGAGATTGTTGGAAAATTATGACCCATAGCATCACTATTTGTACAGAACATGGTGTTGTTGTACAAATTAACTATGTGACAAAGGAAATTGCTCTTTTATCATTTGTAATTGGATTACCAAGATACATAAATGATAAAAGTCCATATGATTAGTTCCTGATTGATAAGATATGAGACAGTATCAATCCATGAAGGTTTAATCATTAAAACATCCCTAGTCATAGTATTATCGAGATTGGACATCGATAATACGGAATAGACTAGTATTACACTTGTGCGTGTTATGGGAGCATAACGGCATAGTTCTCATATATTTGAGTATTGGATACTCATGCAAGTGTAATAGGAGGTTTTATTTACCGATGGTACGGAAACAGCTTCGCTCTGGATAGACCCCTCGGAATTCCATTGGTAGTATTACTATGTGTCTATGGAAGTCCGAATCAGGGTAGGTGTATTTGGTCTTAACCTGAGACTTGCACCGCTAATACTTGCGACAATCAATATACTTTGGTTTTGGTCGTCCAGGGCTTTAACCGGTTATGTGTACGCCTCTTCTGGGTATATTGGGAATCGTAGTGTATTAGGTGTGATGTCAAGATGGAAGTATCACTTCAGTCATATGGAGATGATGGTCACTTAGGATACGGAACTGGTGCTCTTATATGCTGCAGTTATCGGGATAATATGACTAGGTCATGCTTATCCGATTATAGAGACTAGTTACCAGAGATCTGATATGTGCTTCGTACGGGGCATACACAATTCCAGCCCCAGGCCTAGCACGTGACATCCGATACTGGATCGCAATACGCAATACTTCGTATACTACGTCTGATACAGATTATATATTCCTTTAAGAATATTTCTGGAGAATTGGGTAGGCACGGTGCTTTGCTAGAAGCCAACCATGTCTTATAAATCGGTAAAAACGTAGTACTAGGTACGTACGTGTTCGGATAGTCCGACGACCGGATTTACTGCCAACATATCCAGGGATCTCTTGGGTCGCTTCCCGAAGATTCACCGATGACGTATGACTCGAATATAATTAATCTAGGATTAATTATAAGAAAGAGAAAATTAATCTAGGATTAATTACGGAGATATTTTATCTGGGATAAAATATTATTTAAAGAGAGAGAACGATTAATTTGGAATTAATCGATAAATTAATATATTCGATATATTAAATGAAATTAGATTTCGACTCGGAATTAAAATTAGATTTTAATTCGGGCTAACGAGTTAATTTAGAATTAATTCGCTAGCGATGTGAATAGTAATTTTGCTAGGCATAATTATTTAATTAAATTTGATTTAATTACGTCGCAACGGAAAATTCGTTAATTCAAAATTAGCGAACCCGAGCCCAGGAGTGTTTGTGGCCCACTCGCATTTCGAATCAAGTGGGGCCCACAAGTCACATCACGCGTCACATCATTAGTCATTCTTGTGATGTAAGTCACATCAACTTTGAGTGATGTGATGGATGTCACTTTTGAGTAATGTGAGTAGTTGAAAGGCTTTAATTGCCTTGTACAATTTTTGAAAAATGTAATATGTATTTGATTTTTGAAATCAAACAAAAACACATGCAACTCATCTCTTTTCTCTCCCTCTTCCTCACTCACGGCATTCTTGCCATTTTCTCTCTAGGTTCTTGGCTTGGCCGAGAACAAGAAGAAGCAAAAGAGAAATTTTGTGGCAAAATTTCCAAGGTGCTAGCATACTAAAGGTGTCCAACAAAGGTGATAGGGAAACCCATTCATGAGCATGGAATCCTTTCACAAAGCTTGGAGCTTGAAGATCATCCATGGAGGGCTTGGCCGAACACACAAGGGGAATCAAGGGACCTTGGCCGAGAGCTTCAAGGAAAATTTTTGTTGTTCTTCGCATCGCAAAAGCTGATCAAAGTGAGTATTCCGCAACTTTACTTTGATGTATTCGCTCTTTTCATCGCTTAATTTGATCTTGGTTTGACCTAGAAACTCCAAAAAAACTTGACAGGTGCGTAATCACACGCGTATAACGCAAGCGCACATATCGTTCAAGTAGTATAAAAAGTATCGATCCCACGAGGACTTTATACCTAATCTATTAATTTTATGAGGTCAAATGATTACTAGTATCTAACAGATTGATTGATTGATTTGAAATGGTGATGATTTTGAATTTAAAAACAAGTAAATAAAATTGCGCGAAAGTAGGTTTAAGAAAATTCAATATTAGGAAACTATCTAGGGTTGTGAATCTTCCAATATCATTTTAAAGATGAAGTGGTTATTTCATTTTTGTGTAATATATCGGTTTACTAACATGGAACACTAAATTATGCGAAAGCCTCTATCGATGGTCAGACGCAAATACCCAGTATAACCCAATTGAACCATATGTCTATGTCAACCAAATTACCTGGATTCATTAAGTTTAAGTTCCAATTATGGCTACCCCCGCCCGACAGGTATATGTCTATCCTGTAAGGAAATCTATTAAAGGGTTATATATCCTCAAGGAAGATCGTGGGCTATTAAGTCTAAGGCTGAAACCTAAAATTCCTTTGTCAATTTTATTTTAGATTTACCAGATCAATCTTATTAGTAGCCAATTAACAAGAAGCATTAAGCTCAAGACTTAATAAGTAAACCTTTAGATTACCCAAACTATAAAATAACCCCTTATAAACCGGTGATATTAGAATTCATCACAAGCTCAGATAACTAACTTAGTTACGACACATAACTAGGGCTAGTAAAAACTTAAATAAAATAAAAGACATAAAGTAAAATGCTGAAAAGTAAATTGCTGAAAAGTAAATGTTGAAAGTAAATTGCTGAAAAGTAAATAAAGTAAAAGTACAATAAAAGAAAATGCTGAGGTAAAATGATCCATTTTTATTACTTCTATTTTAGATATCTCCATTAATATAATATATTAACTTTGCATGATAATTACCAACCAGTCATATAGGCGGTATCCAGATTAAGTCAAATTAATAATTAATTACCAACCGACCAATCAGGCGGTATCCAGTTTAGTCAGGTTAAAACAAATTTAAATAATTACCAACCGACCAATATGGCTATATCCTTGTTAAATCTGGTTTTAACTATTTTATATATTATAATTAAGGGAGATTAATCTAAATATTAGTAATAAAAGTTTTAGCTTTTACCCCAGCAAAGGGGAGTTACCTCCTCATTACTGAAAAATAAAAACTGAAAAGTAAAGAAAAGAAAGTGCGAAAGCGGAAATTAATTACTGAAAGCTGTAAATAAACAAACAAGATACAATCTTCTTAGTATTCATAAGGAATTCCTTAGAAGAAAGTATGAATTTACAAATGAAATGGTTTGGTATTTATAGGCAAAATTTTGCCTCCATCAAATCATCCACCAAATCCATTATTAATTGCTCCACTAATTACTCCACTAATCGCTCCACCAAATCCATTATTAATTGCTCCACTAATTTCTTATCATGTTTGGTGGTGATTTGATAATTTTTATTATTTATTTATTAATTTATTTTTTGCTTTGAAAATGATTGAAAATGACTTTAATAATTACACACAACACACTTCTGGATGGTTCATCAATTTCAGGCATGAATTCTTCAGAATTCGAAATTATTTTTTCTTTCAAAGTTGTAGATATTTGAGTCTTCTTTAAGCTGGAACTTGAATCAGCTTAATCCTATAACGGAGTAAAAAGTTATACCCAAACTATGACAGATGCACAAAATTGGAATTTCCAAAACTGCACTTCGTTAAAACGCCCTTTCAAGTTTCCAATCTCCAAAATTAATATGTCAAGTCCAATTTTTGCCCTTATTTGACCCACATTTCGTCCTAAATGATTTCATTGTGTCCCAATATTATTTTATCTGCAAAATAAACTAAAACACATCAAAACGTTCATCAAACCCGAGAAACTAAACAAAATATTAAGTAAAAGGGGCGGTAAATATTGATATATTTTCCGCTCATCAGGTTTCTTTTCTTTCTTTAATTTTGGGGCTTTTTTATTTTGATGATGATTTGAGAGGGTAGATGCATCTATGAAGTAATATTGATTAATATTCGTGCAATAATAATTCAATTTTATCATATGATGATTGGTTGTTATTCTAGAGCGTTATGATCAGTATAATAATACCTAGAATTATTCTTGAGTTCTCCAATTGTGGTAGCTTTGATTGGTGTAGATATTAATTAAATTAATGTTGAGAAAATTAGATTTAAAGTATGAAAAATGATTATTTTTATATCCTTATCAAATCTGAAAATTTTGGAAATTTTGTGATGAAATATAATTTATTTAAATATATTGGACGTGTATTGGGCTTTAGAATAATTTTCGGAAATTATTTCAGAGTGAAAATACATGAAAACGGTGAAAAACAACATTACTGGATCAGTTTCGAGCTTACCAGATAAAGGCTGTCCAAACAGTGAATTGGTTACCGTTAGGACAGCCCACGAACTGCCCAAGTACTATTGGGGCTGACTTGGGTAGCCTCGTGTGGTATTAGTTGGTTGGTTCAGTCGTAAATACATTTTATGCAATTTAACGAAAAAAAATATTTTCGTAAAAGTTTCGCAATGTTTTCTAAATTAATTATATTTTCATTTGATATCGAATAAAATGTTCAGGTGAAATATGAATTAATTATTCATATTAGATATTGAATAATTTATTCGGTAAGTTTAAAAATTTTTAAATTACTATTTCGCCTAAACCACGCTTCTGCCGCATATAACCCCAACGCTTTCAACTCATAAAGAAAGAAAAACAAAAGAGATTAAGTGGCAAGCGAGTGCTAGGATGCATTCCAGGAGCTTAAGGAATACTTGACCCCACCTCCGCTTCGGGCTAAGCCAATCTCGGGTGAGAAGTTATTTATATAAATAATAGTTTCACCATATGTTGTTTGTTTGGTGCTAGTACAAGAAATAAATAAGTTCTAGAAGCCGATATATTATTCCAGTAAGGTATTATTTGAAGAAAAAACTAGATACCCACCCCATGAGTTAATGGCTCTATTGTTAGTTACAGCAGTCAAGAAACTACGTCTTTACTTCCAAGCATACCCCATCGGGGTATACATTGATCAATTTCTTAGGCAAATTTTGAACATACCTGAAGCCTTAGGTCGTCTTGTGAAATAGTAGATAAAACTAAGTGAGTATGATATTTGTTACCTTCCACGGGTGTCAACCAAGGGGCAAGCGCTAACCGATTTTATGACAGAATCCAAAAGACCACATGTGTTGGTGGTTAGGATGAATATGAGAAATGGGAGTTGTATGTGGATGGGTTGGTAAGTTCACAAGGATGTGGGGCTGGTATTATTCTTAGCAATGGGCGCGGTGAGGAGCTGAGCTATGTCATAAGGTTTGCTTTTGATGCTACTAACAACGAGGCCGAATATAAGGCAATCTTGGCCAGACGAAAGTTGTGTGACGCGGTCAGGGTTAGAGATGTCACAGTAAAGAGTGATTCACAGTTGGCTATTCAACAACTGAATGAGAGATTTCAGGAAGGAGCCTAATATGATAGCCTACCTCAAGAAGGTAAAGAAGCTGCTTGAAAGGATGTGGAATGTGACATTCAAGCAAATTGGTCAATAGTGTAATCAACAAGCAGACTCATTGACACGGTTGGCATCCACAATCGAGTCCATGATACCACGGGACATTCCCCTAGAAATCCTCGGGCCAAAGAATGTGGGTTTTAAAGATGTGATGGAATTGGAAGCAAAATCCAAGCCATCCTGGATGGACCCGATCAGGAGATTCCTAGAATCTGAGCTGCCCGATGACAAAAAAGAAGCTAGAAAGGTGAAGTATCGTACTGCCCATTTTTGACTCATTGACAGAGTTTTGTATATGAGAGAATACATGATGTTATATCTGAGGTATCTTGGACCCTAGGACGCTAATTATGTCTTAAGGGAAATCCATGAAGGCATTTGCTGGAGTCACGATGTAGGAAGATACATCACGCATAAGGCACTCAGACAATACTATTATTGGCCCACAATGCAAAAGGATGGGCTGAATATGGCTCGTGCATGTAATGAATGTCAGAAAAATATAAATGTGCCTAGGCAACCGCCCGAGTAGTTGAAAGCTTTGTCCAGTCTCTAGCCGTTCACACAATTGGGATTAGATCTTATAGGTCTACTGTCTGTAGGAAAGTGACAAATGAAGTATGTCATTGTAGCCATTGATTATTGTAGGACACAAAAGTTGACGACGTTGTTCCAGGCTCGCGGCCTAGTCGGGAGTACGGAGTAGCCCACGGGGGAACTAAACCAGAGAAATAATAGAGTCGCCACCCAGTGTGAACTGGGAAAATGATTTAAAGCCGCACCCACCCCTCGTAAGGGAAGACCTCAAACCGTTGGGTTCAGAATGGTCCCTTACTTATGTCACTTGTAATGAAAAGATTTGTGCAATAATTTAACCGCTGCGGGTGAACATTTATATTCTAGAACACTAAAGTGTTTTATTATATAAAGATGATATTGAGATAAACACATTAGATGTGAATAAAAGAATCTATATTTAGAATATAAATAAATCTCAAAACATGACAAATAAATAGCTCAAACTGATTTGATCAAAAGAAACTAATTGTGGCATAGTTGTCAGGGACACTATTAAACAAGACTCGTATATCCACACTTTTGAAGAGTGGGTACTAGGACTGATTTGAATCCAATCAAATAAAGTCTACGAATCTAGTTCATTGGACAAAGTGCCTAAAACACTATTTACTTGGTAAAAGTGCCAGTGCCACCGATCTGTTAGCCCTAGTTCATAGTGAAGCAAGTGGCCCCATGTCTAGCTAGGCTAGATGTGGATATGAATATTTCGTGACCTTTACGGATGTGGCATCGCGTTATGGTTATGTGTTTCTTACGAAACACAAATCGGAAACTTTCACAGTTTCGACACGAAATAGACAAACAGATCGGCTAAAGTATTAAACCATCACGGTTAGACCATGATGAAAATACTTAAGCAATAAGTTTCTCATATACTTGAAAGAGTATAATATTCTTTCAATGAGGACTCCTCCCGGAACACGTCAGTTTGACGGTGTGTCCGAAATGAGAGACCGAATTTTGTTGGACATGATAAGGTTAATCATGAGTCGCTCTGAGCTACAATTTCCTTCAACGGATACGCAAAACAGTGCAGAACTTATTTTGAATAAGGTTCCATAAATATATGTTTGACAGATATCATATTAGATATGAACTGGAAAGAAACCAGGTTTCTCATTCCTGAATATTTGGGTATGCTAGGCATATGTTTGGTTGATACCAAACTAAAAATCAAATTGGATAAGTGCCAATTGTAGGTTATCCTAGGGATACCATAAGTATTGTACTTATAGAACTCACGAGAGAACAATTAGATTGTTGCTCACCATACGGTTTTCCTAAGAGGAATACCGATATGCAGTGGTAAGTGGGAGGATAGTAAAACTCGATGAAAATCGGAGTAATACTATTTCAGGCGTCGAATCCTAATGGAACATAAATAGTTCATCAAGGATGAAACTATTCCAATAATCTTCGAATACATAAGAACCACGTATGTCGGAGAGAATCAGAAAACAACCTGGGGTATGGGTTTCTGATCTCACCTCATAAAGATGTATATCTTATTAAGGAACACCAACTGACTACGTATGAGGAAGTGATACAAGGTATCGACTCCCTATTATGGCAAAGTGCCATAATGTCTGATATAGATTCCATGTATATCAACTATGTTTAGACACTAGTTGATGTACCGCAAGGCATTGTGCCTAATGGTACTTTATAAGTCTTCAAGGAAGACATACATGGATGGCAACATACCAACGTACTAAGCTAGGCTTATAGCGAAAAGGTAGAGTTATCAACATTGTGTTGATTACGACGAAACCTTTTACCTGTTGCCATGATAAATCCATTTCGACAATGCTTGCTGATACTGCATGTTTCATTTATGAAATGTGGCAACTGAATGCCAAAACCGCTTTCCTTAACGGAAACCTTTTGGAGGATGTTTACAACATCTTGACGGTTTTTTCAAACCATAACAAGCAAACTAGGTTTGCAGGTTAATCGATCCATGTTTGGATTGAAGCAAGCATTAGGTTCTTGGAATTGTCGTTTTGATGTAATCATAATAGTTTATGATTTAATTTAAAACGAAAATAATTCTTGTGTATATAAGGAGGTTAGTGGGAGCGCACTTACAGTGAATGTCCTGAGTAATGATGATATATCATTTCTTGGAAATGATATTCCCATAATAATCGGTGAAAGCTTGGCTTTCATGATAACGACTATAAGTCGTAATAAAAGTACTATACAATAGTATAAAGGAACAGTGAGCAGGAAATCTTCCAAGCAAGATACTGTTACCGAATAAACAACAAATGCGGGTTATTGCTGCAGCTGAGGTAGCAATAGAAGCTATTTGGGTCCATAACAAATCAAATTAGATTAGATATAGTTCTGTTAGAAGCTGAGCTAGGCGTCAGCACATGCTAAAGAATTATTGGTCTCATCGACGATCCAGATACTTATTTTGATAATCATCTGATTCGTTCGGATCATACATCACGGCGATGTGATGATCGAATAAATCGTATCAGATGATAATCATGCAAATCCGCTGACGAAAAGATTTTCTCAGCAGTTTGAGCCAACCGAACATAGTTCGGGTGTCAAGCACTCGAGTGACTGGCTATAGGCCAAGTGGGAGATTATTGGACAATTATGACCCATAGCGTCACTATTTGTACAGATCATGGTTGTTGTACAAATTAATTATGTGAAAAAGGAGATTGCACTCTTATCATTTGTGATTAGATCACATAGATATATAAATGATGAGAGGTCCCTGTGATTTGTTCCTGGACGGAGAATGATATGAGACAGTATCAGTCCACGTATGATAAATCATTAAATATCCCTAGTCAGAGTATTGTCAAGATTGGACATCGATAAATACGTAAAAGACTAGTATTACACTTGTGCACGTTGTGAGGGCACAACATCATAGTTCTCATATATTTGGGTATAGGATACTCATGCAAGTGTGATAGGAGGTTGTGTTTTACCGATGGTACGGAAAACAGCTTTGCTCTGGATAGACCCCTGCGGAATCCCATTTGTAGTATGACTATGTGTATATGGGAGTCTGCAATCAGGGTAGGTGTATTTGGTCTTAACCTGAGACTTGCACCGCTAATACTTGCGACAATCAATATACTTTTTTTGAGGTCGTCCAGGGCTTTAACCGGTTCTGTGTACCCCAATGCTGGGTATATTGCGAATCGTAGTGTGTTGGGTGTGATGTTAAGACGGAAGTATCACTCCAGTTATATGGAGATGATGGTCACATAGGATACAGAACTCGTTCTCTTAAATGCTCGAGCTATCGGGATATTATGACAAGGTCATGTATATCCGATTATAGAGACTAGTTGCCAGACATCCGATATGTACTTCGTACGGGGCAGACACAATTCCAGCCCCAGGCCTAGCACGTGAACATCCGATAATGGATCGAAATACACAATACTACGGTAGACTACGCTTGATATTGATCGTTTATTCTTGTAAGCATGTTTCTGGAGAATTGGGTAGGCATGGCGCTTTGCTAGAGGCCAACCTTGTCTTGTAAATCGGTACAAACGTAGTACTAGGTACTTACGTGTTTGGATAGTCCGACGACCGTATTTACTGCCAACATATCCGGGGATCTCATGGGTCGCTTCCCGAAGATTCACCGATGATGTATGACTCGCACTTTATTAATCTGGGATTAATTAGAAGGGAGAGAAAATTAATCTGGGATTAATTACGGAGATATTTTATCTAGGATAAAATATTAATTAAAGAGAGAGAACGATTAATTTGGAATTAATCGATGAAATAATATATTTGATATATTATGCGAAATTGGATTTCGACGCGGAATTAAAATTAGATTTTAATTCGGGCGAACGAATTAAATTAGAATTAATTCATTAGTGACGTGAATAGTGATTTCGCTAGGCGTAATCGTCTAATTGCGTCGCGACGGAAAATTCGTTAATTTGGAATTAGTGAACCCGAGCCCGGGAGTGTGATTGCGAGTGCATTCACATTTCGAATTCGAATGCGGCACGCGAGTCACATCAAGCGTCAAATCGCTAGTCACATCAAGCGTCAAATCACATGTCACTTTGAGTGATGTGACAATTTGATTGATTGATGTGAGATGATGTGAGTTGATTGAAAAACATTTATTGCTTTTGCTTTTGACTTTTGAAATATTGAAAAAGGGTTTTGATTTTTGATATTTTGGAAAATCAAAAATATATATAAAACATTTTCCTTTTTCTTTTCTCTCTCTCACTTTCGGTCTTCCTCTCTTTTCCCTCCTTCTCTTTCACGGCTTGGAGCCGTTTCTTCCTTCTCCATTTCTGGTTTTGCCGAGAAGTAGTGAGAAGCAGGAGAAGTGTTTTGTGGCAAAACAAAGGTGCTAGCACACACTTGGGTCAATACAAAGGTAATAGGGCAGTGTTCTTGTAAGCTTGGAATCCGTTTTGAAGCTTGAAGCTTGGAGCTTCAATGGAGGTCTTCAATGGCCGAATGATGGAGGAGTAAAACCAGTCAAAACCGAGCAGCCCATTGCCTCAACAAGCTACTGCCGAGCTTCAAGGAAGAGTTTGGAGGCTTGTCTTCTTCGCGTCGCAAGATTTGGTCAATGTGAGTATATTCTGCACCTCTTTTGATGTGTATTCATGCGTTTTTCATCTTGATTTCATGATCTTGGGACCTAATCTAGAATCCAACACAAGCACACAACTAACAATAATATATCAAAGAGGGGGATGAATTGGGTAATGGCCTAATAATACAGAATTATAAATTATTTTCGATTTTACGCTACTAAGCTAGTAGCTCTACAAATTTAGCTTAATGTGTAATTTTCTTAATCACAATATATTCCCAAATGCAAGTTACTAAATGATATGCAAATATAAAATATAACTTGCGATAAATAAAGAGTTAAAGGATAGAGAAATTTGCACCGTAATTTATAGTGGTTCGGCCAACAATGTTCACGTCCATTCCAAAAGCTGCGCTTGAAGCTTTCCACTATGTTTAAAGTGATCGCACACTTTTCACCGAGTTTTTCGTGGCTCACTCGCAAACCAAGAGTTTTTCATGGTTCACTCCAAACCAATAGTTTTTCTAGATTCACCCCAAACTTTTTACAACAATAATAGTTTTTCATTTAGGTTCACTCTTTAACCTTTACACAAATTACCCTTTTCAGTTTACCCACTCAACAAGGAATTTTCCAACCAAGTGTTTGAAATATGAAAGTTTCCAACACAGTTTGGGCACTCACAAAAGATAAAGAAGGATTAAGGTGTGAGTTTCTAACCCCAAGTATTCCAAGCGCACTAAAAGATAATGAAGGTGTAATGTGTAAGCTTTGATTATGATGATATTGTTTGATCAAGAAGATTTAAGTTATTCTTGTTGGGTTTTCTAGGTCAAACCAAGATCAATTAAGCAAATGAAATGTGTGAATACGCAAAGAAGATAGCGGAAAATACTTATAATGCTCGGTTGGATGTAGAAGAGTAGTTCAAAACTTTGCCTCCATAGTTGTTGCTCCAAGCTTTCTTTGATGTATATTGAGCTTCCAAGCTTTGAATCTTGAATTCCAAACTTATGGGAAAGGTTTCCCTATCACCTTTGAATGATCTCTTTATGTGCTAGCAAAGGAAAATTTTGCAACAAAAATTTCCTTGTTACTTCTTGCAACTCTCGGCCAAGCAAGATAATGGAGAGGGAGAGATGCATTTCGATTTTTGAGAGAGAGGGAAGGAATGAATGTGTTGTGTGTTTGATTTCAAAAATCAAATAGCATTTACCAATTTTCCAAAAAGTTGGTACAAGTCATTATCACATCAACTTAAATAATGCTTGTGTAAGAAACAAGCAACCATCAAATCCCATCTACTTCTATAACCAAAAAGTTGATAAAGTTGACTAGGTGATTTGACAAGTGTGGGCCCCACTTTAATTCAAAATCGGAGTGGGCCCGCAAGCACTCCTGGGCTCGGGTTTGCTAATTTCGATTTATGAATTTTCCGTTGCGATGTAATTAAATCAAATTTAATTAAATAATTATGCCTAGCACAATTATTATTCACGTCGCTCGCGAATTAATTATAAATTAATTCGTTTGCCGGAATTAAAAACCAATTTTAATTCCGTTATGAAATCTAATTTCATTTAATATATCGAATATATTATTTTATCGATTAATTCCAAATTAATCGTTCTCTCTCTAAATAGTATTTTATCCCAGATAAAATCTCTCTGCAATTTATCCTAGATTAATTTTCTCTCTCATCTAATTAATCCCAGATTAATTATGTTCGAGTCATACGTCATCGGTGAATCTTCGGGAAGTGACCCATGAGATCCCTGGATATATTGGCAGTAAATCCGGTCATCGGAGTATCTGAATACGTGCGTACCTAGTACCACGTTCTTACCTATTTACAAGACATGGTTGGCTTCTAGCAAAGCACCGTGCCTACCCAATTCTCCAGAAATATTCTTTTAAGGAATATGTAATCTGTGTCAGGCGTAGTATACGTAGTATTGTGTATTACGATTGTAGACAACAGAACCTGGGCGACGATGTTCTAGGCTCGCGGCCTAGTTGGGAAAGTATGAAATAACATGGAGTCGCCACCCGGTGTGAACCGAGACAAAGATTTAAGGCCGCACTCACCCCTCGCAAGGGAAGACCTCAAACCGTTGGGTTCGGAATGGTCCCTTACTTATGTCACTTGTGATGATATGATTTGTGCAATAAACTAACCGAATCTATTCAACATTCATGCTCAAGGGTACTTAGATCTAACATGCTTTCATCCAAATAACTCCACGCAATATAACACAACGAGCATATTGAACCATTAAACCAAAGTAAACAAATAACTAATTAAACATAAACATAAACTAAACGAAACATCATGCATAAAGAATGAAGAAACAACATGCCTAAATAACACAATCATGCTTTGAAAATTAAATAACAAGACTAAATATGTTTTAAATAATAAACAAATAACCTAAAGACTATAACATGCTCAAATACAAGTTAGGATGAGACGAGATACGTGTATCTTAAGTGGTACGTGGCATTGTATCCCGAGTGCAGACCATACTACCGTCCATTCGGAGTCGGCTATGGAATTTACGTCCGGGTTTCCATCCGATATACCACAAAAGAGAACACATATCCCGCTCATCCAACAATCACATCATGCTTCAAACGACTCTCATGCAATTATATATCAAAATAAATAAAACAACAATAAAGAAGATAAGTAGAAAGGTGCCCTCAGGTCTAACCTTTTTTGTCGTCTAAGAAAGGGCGTTACACGTCCGTTGGAAGGGTGAATGATCCGCTACTCTTTTGGTTCACTAATCCAACTTTTTCCTCGCTGTTTCGCTGTTTGGAGGCCGCTATTTTCACTCCGTTTCGCTGCTGTTTTTGTTGTATTTTCGGGTCACTGTTCTTGGTAATTATGGGACTGTTTTGAGGATTATTTGGACTGGTTTGGGGGCAGTTTTCGAAGGGTTTCGGGGGCAGTTTTCGTTACTATTTGTGGCAGGTTTTGGGGACTAATTTGGGCGTACAGAGAGGGGTTTTATGCGGCAGTTTGTGAGGTAATTCAGGGACTAATTCTGCGGCAGTTTTGGGGACTAAATACGTTCAGTTTAGGGGGTAGTTTTTGGATTGTTCTGGGCTTGTTTTTGTGTGTTGATGAGAGTGAAGGTGTGGTTGTGTGATGCTGATTAACGTGGATGGCAGTGGGGTTGTGTGCTGCTGGTTAACGTGGCTGGCAGTGGGGCTGTGTGCTGCTGGTTAACGTGGCTGGTCACTTTGTGCGTGAAGGTGGAGTGAGGGGCTAGGCGCTGTTAGTGAGTGGAGAAGGCTTGTTGTTACGTGGGTGATGATGCGCTGAAGTTGAGGTTGGTGGGGGAGAGTGTGAAGGCGTGAGCTGGGCGCTTGTGAGGTAGTGGGCTGATGAAGGTGTGTGAGTAAATTAGCTGAGTGGAGGGCTGATGCGTGCAGGCTGTGAACATGGGGCGTGATGGCAGGCTTAGGGTTATTATTTTTGTATTTTTTGTGTGAATTGCCAGCAGCCAGCCAGGGTTTGGTTTGTGTGCAGAAGGGTTATTTTTATAGGCCAAGGGAGGAGGTTTACCTTGTTGGAGAAGGAATATGATTTGTGTATTAATTGGGGATATCTTTTAATTTAGTATATGATAAGGAAATCTTTTAATTAGGGGAATTGATTTGATTTGTTCTTTTTAATTAAGGATATGATTTATTTAATTAGGAAGGTGATTTAATTAAATTAGGAATGTGTTTTATTTAAATTAGGAATTTAATTTAATTTAATTTCAAGTTCAATTTAATTGGTAAATGTGATTTAATTTATGAGATGTGTTTTAAATATTATAATTATTTAATTTGTGAGATGTGTTTTAAATATTTTAATTATTTAATTGTGAGATGTGTTTTAATGGGTTTGGTGTGTTTTAAAACAGAGGTCCAACAAGCGAACCCGAAGCGAAACAAGCGAGTTAACTCTGACAAAATGCTAATTTCCAACTTTACCCTTCCAACGTCTGTTTCCCGCGGCTTTCACAACTAAAGAGGTAGTGTCTCCATACGAGACTCATCATCGGGCTGATATGCAAAAATACAATGCCTACAACGATCCAGTATCGAATGTCACATGCAATGCCTGGGGCTGGAATTGTGTCTGCCCCGTATGAAGCATTTATCATATCTCTCGTAACTAGTCTCTATAATCGGATAATCATGACCTAGTCATATTATCCCGATGACTGCAGTACTAAAGAGTACTAGTTCTGTATCCTGCGTGATCATCATCTCCATATGCCTGGAGTGATACTTCCATCATGACATCACACCCAATACACTACGATTCTCAATATACCCAGAAGAGGCGTACACAGAAACTGTTAGAGCCCTGGACGACCAAAACCAAAGTATATTGATTGTCGCATGTATTAGCGATGTAAGTCTCAGGTTAAGATCAAATACACCTACCCTAATTCGGACTCCCATAGACACATAGTCATACTACAAATGGGATTCTGAGGGGTCTATCCAGAGCAAAGTTGTTTCCGTACCATCGGTAAACACAACCTCCTATTACACTTGCATGAGTATCCAATACCCAAATATATGAGAACTATGCTGTTATGCTCCCACAACGCGCACAAGTGCAATAATAGTATATTCCGCATTATCGATGTCCAGTCTTATAATACTACGACTAGGGATATTTAATGATTAAACCTTAGTGGATTAATATTGTCTCATATCTTATTAATCTGGTACTAATCATTTGGACTTTTATCATTTATGTATCTTGGTAATCCAATTACAAATGATAGAAAGATCAATTTCCTTTGTCACACAGTTAATTTGTACAACAACACCATATTCTGTACAAATAGTGATGCTATGGGTCATAATTGTCCAACAACTCTTAATATTTTTACATTAGAGAAAATGTATAAAAGTTCAAGAAGATGGAAAAAGAAATTGGGGCTCAATTTATAATGAAAGTGAAAGTTATCCTAACTCTCTATCCTAAGGCCGTTATGCCAGTCTACAGGGACCGATATATCGATTCTGTAAATATAACAGCTATATTACCATTGTAAGTTAAAACGAACCAACTGGTATAATGATCGGTATGCTAGTTGGTTAACCGGTATGAGGACTAATATGATTTGTCCCGATTCCAGTAGCTATGCAAACTTCAGACTGACTGGTATAAGAGACCAATATGGAGTAGCCCGATTCCAAAGAGCATGAAAATCTACCCAAGGTAGAGCAGAGTCACTGGTATGCCGGTATCAATGATCGATATGCCAATTCCAGTGTAGAAAACAAAGGATTTGAAGGTTAAAACATTTTTCACTTGACCCTAATGCATCTATATAAATGTGCATGAGTCATATGAGCTTATAGTACTTGATTTATAGACTCGCTTATAATGAGAGCCCTAAGCTATAAGACTGAACTTGATTTATTCGTTTGGCGCTGGAGTCTTCACATCCATTTTGCTTCGATAATTTTTTGTAATGCTCGTTGAAGTCTTCTTGCGTTGCATCATCAAAATCCATCTTTGAGAATATATCGCTAACAAGCTCATCAATCCGTGGTAATGGGTACTTGTTCTTGATTGTAGCTCGATTCAACTATCGGTAGTTAACAAATAATTACAGTGAATTATCATGCGTCTTGGCAAACAATACAAAGGCACCCAAGGAGAAATAGTGGGGTGAATAAATCCCTTGCTAAGCAATTCCTCTAGTTGTTTCCGCAACTCTGATAATTCAGCAGGCGCCATTCGGTATGGAGATATAGAAATTGGTGTCGTGTTAGGGATTAGCTCGATACAAAACTCTACCTCCCTATCAAGTGGTAGTTTAAACAACTCATTTGGGAATATGTTAAGGAAGTCACCTATCACTGATACAAATAGAGTCTTTCAAACTGTAACAGATGTACCCTTCATCGAGTATAGATATCCAAAACACCCAAAATTTCTTTTTCTCCCAATGCACACCTTAATAAAAAGGATTGGGTGATCCCACATCCGAACTACCTTGGAATACCACAATTTACACACCGTTCAAATAGAGTGTAACCATCTTATTGTAGCAATCCACTACTGCCTGGTATTTTGATAAACAGTCTATATCCAAGATCACATCTAATTGGCACATAGGTATCACAATCAAATCAGCTATCAACCTATGGTGCCTAATAATCACACAACAAGACACATAGTGGAAACTTTAGAAATATTACACATTGGATGATGCAAAATTAAGGATGGGCTAAAAAACTCGCTCTCAATGCCGATCAAAGAAATAAATGATGCAGATATGAATAAATGTGTTGATGGTGATTTTTTGAAACAAAGTGTTTGAATAGCTCGAAAAGGGCAGATATGGGATTTTCCCCTTTTGAGGGTCAAATATTCTGAAAGTTTGGGTTATTCATTGGCCAGGGATGATGTTCGTGCCCATTCTCCCCGATTTGGCCGACCAGAGTATACAGCTTGGTACAGTTTCTAGAGACCGACAACATCAAAACCAAGACCGACCACTTTAGGCCGGTAGCTCGGATTCAGCAGTGTCTTTCTTTTTAAGTCGTGGAAATAAGCTCGGATGTGATGGGTCAGGTCGGTAGTAGCTTAGGTAGTTTGGCAGATCATTTGGTCGATCTCTTAACACCCGACAAGTGATCAGGGTTGGTTTGGACTTTTTCCACTGACATGTACCACTATTGGAGAGCACTTTACAGACTGGCTATAATATATTGCGTGTGGCAATGGAGAAAACAGAGTGATGTGACAGGGAGTCAGGTGGCAGGTATGCTTTCGGTGAGGCAGTTGGGGCAAAAAGCTTGTCAAATCACCAGAAACCTGCAGTGTCGACATCATAAAGACATGAGAATAGTGTTGTTTTTCTCTTTGTATATAAGGGGAAATTGATCTCATTTGTAATGGTTAGCAAATTTTATATTCAAGCACCACTTGTAAGAAAACACCAAGCAAACAGCTCAGTATCATACGACCACCCTTTAAAAGAGGTCGGCCGAGCTCAGTTCAGTTATAAAATCAGTATTCTACTTTGTTCCCGTGGACGTAGGTTGGATCCATTCCACTAAACCACATAAATTCTCTGTCGTTTTTGTGTTTGTTCTTGTTTTTATGCTAAATTTGCCTTTGGTCCCCCATAACCAAATAAATTCACGGTTGGAGGAGGATTATCCTGAGGGAGTTATCCCGAAATTGCCCCTGAAAGGAAAATCGCCCGTCAACAGTTGGCGCCGTTTGTGGGGAGCTGAACAAAAAGCAGCTTGCGTAGTAAGACAATAGCAGAAGATGGGAACCATAGATCGTCGGAGAGCTCAAAAACAGAGTGGATGGGAAAGATGGAGGAAAGCATGAGAAATGACAGGGAGGAGAACCAAGCCTCCATGAAGCCCATGATCGAAAAGCTGAAAATGATAGAAAAGATTAACGATGAAAAGTTGGAGGCTGGTCTAAGCAAGATGAGAGATGAGACATCGAATGGAAAGTGAGTTGTAGGCCTGGGCGGAGATGATGAGCCCGAGCGGAGGTATCTCAAGAGGGTGAGATCTGTAGTGAAAGCCAGAGCCTTACCGACAGAAAGAGTTTAGGAAGAAGAATATGAGAGGTTAACTCTGGAGTCTTCCAGTAATAGCCCACGTTTTAAGAAGGACGGGCATGGAAGACATGATGGGGAAGATCATGAGGTGTCTAGCCACGGAGGACATCATGCTCGGAGTAGCAGGTGTGAAGAAGCCCGTGGGAGGCAGCGTGATAATACTGATGACCATATGAAGCATTGGTTTAGGAAAGAAATGAGAAAGTGGGAAGAAAACATGAAGGCAGATAAAAGAGATGGTCCGGACGGAGAAGTAGCATCCCCCTTCACGGAAGAGATCTTGTCAGCAGAGTTCCCCAGACAGTTCACCATGCCATCTACGGACCTCTATAATGGTCATACCGACCCTAAATCCCATGTCGAAAGGTTTGTTTTGCTAATGGAGGTTCAAGTGATTGTGGGAGAGGACACCTGCAAGGTGTTCCCTTTGACCCTAGACGAACCAGCAATTTTGTGGTTCATAAGTTTGACTCCAGTGAGCATCAGTAGTTTCTCCCAGCTCAAAAAATCATTTGTTCGACATTTCAAACGAGTGTGCGTGCCAAGGAAGATGGTAGGAGCACTAAGGCTGGTGAAGCAGAATGATGATGAGCCCCTCAACATTTTTCTTGACCGATATCATAGCTTGGTGTTAGAGGTAGGGGCGTATGAATCCCCAGAGGCCTTGGAAAGTTTTAAGAGAGCTCTGAAGGTCGGGAGGTTGTGGACTCACCTGAGGATCCAAGACGTACCAGATTATGCCATAGCTCTGGACTTGGCCAGGAAGTTTATTCTGATGGAGGATGAGGAGAAGATTGCCTGTGGAGGGGGCAATCGGAGGACCAAGATACTCAGGTTGGAAAATCAGCAGGATTTGAGCAGAAATATGAGGAGACCAGTCTCGAAGCAGAAGGAGCTTATGCAGACGCCTCAGGATAATCCAGTTCAAGAGAGGAGGTTGTCTGTCTAAGTCAACCATGTCGTGGGGGGACAGTGTGCACCCCACTGAAGAGACTCATGGCCCGGATAGTTCAAGAAATCCGGGATAAAGGTCTATTGGCCAAGCTCGACCTGAGGAGGTTCCCGATTGAGGAGGGAAACAACATGGCTTATTTTATGTACCATAATGTAAAGGGACATGCCACGAATGGATGCAAGGACCTGCAGAAGCAGGTGGAAGACCTGGTGAAAAAAGGCTACATGGATGAATGCATAGACCAAGTGGCTGTGGAGGCCGACCAGTGCTGATAGTGGAAGTCCTCAGGTCGGGTACTTGGAATGATGAGATGCATAGAGGATATTTTCAATAGAGCCTCTCTTATAATGACCCTCAAATAGTTGTAAGAATGGCAGTAGATCCCAAGAATATGAGTAAGACTTTCCATTTCTTAAATAAATATTTGTTTATCCATGCTTGTTCATTATGGCCCACATAGTGGCTGAGATTTGTTTTGATGGCTCGGGTCTGCTCTCGTACCGCCGAGTCTGATTTGTTTTGATTTGTTTTGATGGCTCGGGTCTGCTCTCGTACCGCCGAGTCTGATTTGTTTTGATGTCTCGGGTATACTTTCGTACCGTCGAGTCTGATTTCTTTGATTTGTTCTATCCTGCCAGGGTCTGCTTTAGTACCGCCGAGACCGATGTTCTTTCCGGCTCGGGTCTGATTTAGTACCGCCGAGACCGATGTTCTTTCCGGCTCGGGTCTGCTTTAGTACCGCAGAGACCGATGTTCTTTCGGGCTTGGGTCTGCTTTAATACCGCCGAGGCCGATTTGTTCCATTAGCTAGGGTCTGCTTTCGTACTGCCGAGGCCGATTTATTCCACCAGCTCGGGGTTGGATTCGTTCCGCCGAGGCCAAGTATTTTGCTAGCTTGGGGTCGGGTTACATCCCACCGAGTAGATTCTAATCGGCATGGGGTTAGAGTATCTCCCTTATGGCCGACTCTCTATTGGTCCAGGGAGGTGACATTCCCTCAGAGCTAATTGTTCTGCTAGCTCAGGGTCGGGTTACGTCCCACCGAGTGGATTGTCATCGGCAAGGGGACAGATTATTCCCCTCATGGCCGAATTTGAGATTGATCGAGATTAAAACTTCCACTCGCAGCGAGAATATGAAGAACGGGTTAGCAAGTTAGGAAATAAGATCATTTGAACGGATGTCAGAATCCTCAGTGGCCGAGCACATGAAGATAACATGGACGACCTAATTGGCAGCAAGGGCAGTTTTCCCAATGGCTCCTGGAGCCGACCACCGCACAGCCGATCAACAAATCACCGTCTTTTTTACAGTTCCCGGCATCAACTCCTTAACTCATTGAAACCGAGAACTATGGGACAGATGTTGATGGTGATTTTTTTAGACAAAGTGTTTGAACAGTTCGGCAATGGCAGATATGGGATTTTCCCCTTTTTGAGGGTCAAATGTTCTGAGGGTTTGGGTTATTCCTCGGCCAGGGATGGTGTTCGTGCCAAGTCTCCCAGATTTGGCCGACCAGAGTATACAGCTTGGTACAGTTTCTAGAGACCGACAACATCATAACCAAGACCGACCACTTTGGGCCAGTAGCTCGGATTCAACAGTGTCTTTCTTTTTAAGTCGTGGAAATGAGTTCGCACGTGATCGGTCAGGTCGGTAGTAGCTTGGGTAGTTCGGCAGATCATTTGGCCGATCTTTTGACAACCGACAAGTGATCAGGGATGGTTTGGACTTTTCCCACTGGCATGTACCGCTATTTGGGAGCACTTTACAGGCTGGCTACAATATATTGTGTGTGGCAGTGGAGAAAACAAAGTTATGTGACAGGGAGTCAGGTGGCATGTATGTTTTCGGCGAGGCAGTTAGGGCAGAGAGCTTGTCAAATCGCCGGAAACCTGCAGTGTCGACATCATAAAGACATGGGAATAGTGTTGTTCTTCTCTTAGTATATAAGGGGAAGTTGATCTCATTTGTAAGGGTTAGCAAATTTTGTATTCAAGCACCACTTGTAAGAAAACACCAAGCAAACAGCTCGGTATCATACGACCATCCTTTAAAAGAGGTCGGCCGAGCTCGGTTCAGTTATAAAATCAGTATTCCACTTTGTTCCCGTGGACGTAGGCTGAATCCATTTCGCCGAACCACGTAAATCCTCTGTCGTTTTTGTGTTTGTTCTTGTTTTTCTGTTAAATTTACTTTTGGTCCCCCATAATCAAACAAATTCACGGTTGGAGGAGGATTGTCCCGGGAGAGTTATCCCGAAACTGCCCCTGTAACGAAAATCGTCCGTCAACAAAATGTGTAGCGACTGTAAAAGCATGTCCACTTGCCTTCCATTTACCCTTATTCCGCGGATTCTATCTTGGCTGATTACCGCTCAAACCTGCTCCCTGATCATGAATACTACGGCTGCCCTAACTACCGAGGAATGTCTTTACAAAAAAAAAATTGGAAGCCACGTAAACAAATTATCGCATGCCATGTCAGCTGCACCGAGGCTTTTAACTCATGGCTTGAAAGTTAACTTTGTCAATTCGACTAGGACGCTCCTTTGCCAAACGCAAAGCCACCAGTTGCGACCAAGCGCGAAACGAAACCAAACCGTGTGTACTAAGCTTGTATTTTCTTTTTTCTTTTTACAAAAAATTGGAAGCCACAAAAAACAAATTATCGCATGCCATGTCAGCTGCTCCGAGGCTTTTAACTCAAGGCTTCAAAGTGGACAAAGTCTTGCCCTTGTAAATGGACTATGCTGTAGGCGTGTCTAAAAGAATGACTCATTCAAAAAAAAATGTAATACAGATTTCGAGGGAAAATGTTATATGCTTAGGGGTTTGTATTTAAAGGACCAAAACACAAGCACAGGGCTATTTGTATTAACACGCTTAAACGGTTTCAACACACATTAATATTTATACAAACGTCGGTGCTTCATTCGAGCTCCATCTCTCTCGCCAGCTGCCTCCCGCCAATCTAAGAAGTTTCTTTCATCACTCTCAAATCCAAGAATGGCGGCCCCAGCTTCACACGCACCAGCGCCGTCGAGTAATCCGCGTTTGATCCCACGACGAGGCCGAGTTCTCAAGAATGCTCTCAAAGTCATGTTCTATGCATGTCTTCCTTGCACCAAACCAACTACCGGCTCACCAAAATCTTCGATCATCTTCCCTTCTTCCCGCCGCTAGCTTCATAATAACAACTTATCACTCCCCAGTCCCCTCCTACATTTAAAATTTAACAAATTTTTCGCCATTTTTGTTTCTGGCTGTGTTCAATGGATCAGTTGAAAAGGAAAGAAATTTATTATTCCTCTGTCTCATTTTGAGTGCTAATTAAAATGTTTCAGCTTGAAGGTTTTCAAGTTGTTTTAGGTTTATGGGTTTTGTTGTAATGTTTAGGTTTTTCATGTCGTCCAATCAGTTTTATTATCTCTGCTTTTACTTTGTGACTATTGAAATGTTAATTGCTTATGTCTAATTTGTTCCTCCATTCTTGCTTCTTTTCATTCATATATGGCTACGAAAACAGATTAGATTCTTCTGCTCCGATGGTTGAACAAACACAACACGTCGACGAGAGTTGCCGATGGATAACATGTGTTGACGGCTGATTTTGGTCTCAGGGTAATATGGGAATATCACCTCCGAGATAATCCTCCTTCAATAGTGAATTTGTTTGGTTTATGGGGGACCAAAAGCAAATTTAGCAAGAGACAGATAAACACACCAATCAACAAGGAGATTTAACGTGGTTCGGTGGATTTTTGATCCGACCTACGTCCACGGACAAGAACAGGATGGTACTCTTTATTACTCAAATATGCTTCTCGGGTCTCTTCTTTGTTTTTACAAATCAGAGTTTGATGATTCTGATCACTAATTTTGTTGATGCCCTTTACACATACTATGCCCTCCTATTTATAATAACACAGAAATCAGACTCCTATTTGCACAAGAAATCCTAGTTGATCTTTAGTCTTCTTTCCTTGTAAGGATTCCTAGTCCGATTCTCCCTTCTCTTTTCTTATTCCTTTTCGGATTCTGACTTCATTTCCTTGTGAGAGTAGGATAATCCGTTTTACCTTATCCGCAAGAATAGGGTGTCGTCATCTTGAACACGACTCGCCGTCTGGTCGGTCTTCATGAGGTCGGTCATGACAATCTTTTATGCTGAGAGTGTTTCTGCCGACCTTATAGTGCTCGGTCATCCGAACCAAAGTGGTCGGTCTTCACATGTTATGGTCGGGTCGGCTACATGATCTCAACCAGTCAGGGAATTACCCTTCTGTCCTCGTCGTGCTGTCTTAAATGTTATAGTGCCTGAAAACACCATCAACAACATGGTAATTAATTTTATGTTATCGGACGTGTTTTCGATGGATAGCATTGTAATTTTAGGAAACCATGGATGGACACGTGAGAAATTTTGATTGTCTGTTCACTCAGGCAGTTACCTATCAATTGCAATTTGAAAAAATAAACAATATCCAGGATGATGAGTGGTTAATATGTATATATTTACCACCATTCTATCTTGATATTTTGTGGGTGATCTCGGGATTTATGAGTGCTTTGATATATTTTCAATGTGTTTTTACACGTTAAAATCATATCACGACTCAATGAAATTAAGTAGGGATAAAAACAGCAAGATACAGAGCAAATCGGGGTTAATTTCAGAGTTAAAACTCGCATGAGCAACTTTGTCATTTGTGCAGCAAATCTTGGCGAGTTACGATGCTGGGTTTTGCGCATCACCACGCATTGAAAAGAAGAGTGAACGCTGGGTTTTAAGCTCCACGCGCGATGCAACTGTAAACAAAGTTTCTTTATTCCCTTTTCTCTCTACCTTTATCTTTTATGAGTTATTGTCTTGTAATAATGATTAGCATGTTTTTATTGAATATTATGAGTGTCTAATTCATTAAATTTAGGATTGTAATAAATCCTGAGAATGTTTAATTAATTTAATTACATATTTTTATTCCTTTAGGTTTGTTATTTGTTATTTATTATTCTTTGTGTTTTAAATACTTATTTCATTTGTTTGGCCAATAATATAATAGTCTTGGTAAATCCTTAGGAACTCGACAGAGGGAATTTGGGTTAGTCGTGGGAATAATAGCGTGTGATATATTCGTTGAATAGATTTTCCTGCATGATAGAAATATACATAAATGGCATATGTAGCCAATATTAGAACCTCACCTTAAGAAATTCAGATTAATTTGATTAACATAGATATATAGTTAATTGAGTTATTTTGAATATATTCACAATACCATCGAAAGAGACTTGTGAATAATTTAGTGTTCTAGGTTAATAATAAGGAACAACAACCCAATTGAATGAAATGTGCCTGGACATAGTGTATGCATATTTAGATGAAGTTGGAACGATAGGTTCTTCTAACTATAGGGTTTTCAAAGTCTTCTATTTGCGATTTATTTAATTTCAACTAAATTTCGATAAATTAATTTTCCTTCTCAATAGTTTAGTTTAAGTTAAGTAGGTGAGTCTTGATATTAATAAGAGAAATACTAAGTTCATATGGGTTCGATATTTGACTTTTTCACTGTATTACTTGAGCGATACGTGCGCTTGCATGCTATATTTATAAAATTATGATCAAGTTTTTGCCACCATTGTCGGGGATTTAATTTATTTTTCTTTATTAATATTAGGACAATACTCTACTTGCTTAGCTAAACACCCCTCCTTTTTATTTTTTACTTTCATTTTTTTTGTTTTAATTTCAGGCATAATGAACGTGAATCAGCCTGAACAACGAGTAGTAGTAGCGCTTATCCCAATTTGGGACAGGACGATACCGATCATTGATGGACTTATATCTTGTATCCTTCTACCACCCATTCATGGTAACACATGCGACATCAAGACATGTATTCAAATGATATAGCAATCAGTGCAGTTTGGGGGTGGCCCGAATGAAGATCCAAATATACAAGTGCGTAATTTCTTGGAAATATAGAGCACTTTGAACTTCCCTAGAAGAGCAGAAGAAGCAGTTCGCATGCGAGCTTTCCCATTTCATTGAAAGACAAAGCTAAGAGATGCCTTCAGTCATTTCCAGCGGGGTCGATCACTACATGGATAGACTTAACAACAAAATTCCTCATAAAGTACTCCTCTTCCGGAAGAACAACAAAGTTGCATAATGAAATCACTCAGAATCTTTGTTGTCATTAATTTAGATTTATTTTATTGTATATTATTTGCATGTGTAATATTTTGCATGTTTACCTATGTAGGTACTAGCACAACCCATACACTCTGAGCAACTAGAGTTTGACCAGTAGGAGTCTGATAAACTCCATACACGGTAGTGTTGTTCCTCACTCATTATTTCTTTATACTTATCGTACATTGAGGACATTACAAATTTTAAGTTTGGGGGTGTATGCATGATAGTGTTAGTTCCTACTATTTATTTAGAAAATCATCATAAAAAAAACTTTAAAAAAATTATTATTTTTTAGTCATGTGATAGTGAAATATAGTCTAAATGATGAGTTTGTTTGCTTTAAGATGAAATCGTAGAAATGATAAATGCCTAATTGATTTTTATCCAATGCCTTGAGTATGTGATCTTGGTTAGACTCTTAAGCACTTAACAATAGGTCTCTAGTAGTAAGAGCCTAAGTAGTTGACAAAGTGACTAGTTGAAGAAATTGATTGAAGATGAAGACCGTTTGTTTAGATGTTTATCTCGGTTTACTAGTGTTATGATGTATGTAATGGTTGAGGGAAAAAAGAGAAAAGAAAAAATTTGTTGCAAAAAAAAAAACAAGAAAAAAAAGACAAACCACCTATAACTAATAAGCGTGAAGCTACCCATGGACGAGTGTTAGGACCTACATGAGGAGAAATACTAACTTAAATAATAGGTTTTTTGAAAAAAATGTAATGAAAAAATAGAGAAAAACCGCACCATACGGAGCAAAGATAGGCAGACACATTTACTTTTGAGATATCTAAGTTGGTTTGACCCATCAATTGCCAATTTTTGAGATGAAATCACTGAGTTGACTTACATATGAATCGAATTGCGACGAGCCTTTTCACACACACACACACACACACACAAACAGTGAGTCTGGCTTAGATGATTTATTCAAGAATGTGGAATTGAGTTGTGCGGGGTACTTTGAAGGTTCTTTGGTTTTGTTACTGAGCAATCTATGAGGATAATATTATGTGTAACTCACAGGACTGTTTTAAGTTTTATTTTTTATTACATTTTTGCATTTGTGTGTGATTGCATGTGTGTGATAAATGACGTTTGTGGATGTTGTCGCTGTAACCCCTCACGAGACTATAACTCGTCCACTAGGACCGCCTAGGGGGTTAAAGACTTGTTGTGTATGGTAAATGCATTCGTGATATCTAAGAAAGTGACTTATGTTAATTTATTTTAGTTTGTTTATTTTATTTTATTTTATTTCTTTTTATTTTGCTCGATGACTAGTAAAATGTTAAGTTTAGGGGTGTGATGAGTGGTTAATATGCATATATTTACCACCCCCTCTATTTTAATATTTTATGGGTGATCTCGGGGTTTATGAGTGCTTTGATGTATTTTCGGTGTATTTTTACAAGTTAAAATCATATAACGACTCAATGGAATTTATTATAGATAAAAAACGGCAAGATACATAGAAAATCGGGGTTAATTTTGGAGTTAATATGCGCGTCTCAAAAGCTTGGCGTGCGTCGAGACGCGCTTATTAAGCAAATTAAGGCAATGAGCAACTTTTTCATTTGTTCAGAAAATCTTGGAGCTTCGCAACATGCCGAAAAGAAGAGTGAGCATTGCGAAGCGCTCCACGCGTTTCACAACGCGGAAAATAAGTCTCATTTTCGTCCTAAATTTGATTTTTAACAAGTAAAAACACCACTTGAACCTCCTATATAAGTATAAGTTCGTCCCAAAACCTAGGAAGAAGCCTCATAACATAATTTTGGAATCCCAGAGCATAGAAGAACGTCTAGAGCAATGGAAGAACGAGTGCATCAACCAGAGTTGGAATTTGAAGACGAAAACTGTAAACGAGAGTTTCTTTCTTCCTTTTTCTCTTTACCTTTATCTTTTATGAGTTCTTGCCTTGTAATAATGATTCGCATGTTTTTATTGAATATTATGAGTGGCTACTTCATTAAAATTAGGATTGTAATGGATCTTGAGTATGTTTAATTAATTTAATTACATATTTTTATTCCTTTAGGTTTGTTATTTATTATGTATTATTCTATGTGCTTTCAATGCTTATTTAATTTGTTTGGCCAATAATATAATAGTCTTAGTAAATCCTTAGGAACTCGACAGAGGGAATTTGGGTTAGTGTGTGATTTATTCGTTGAATGGATTTCCCTGCAGGATAGAAATATATGTAAATGGCATAAGTAGCCAATATTAGAACCTGACCTTATGGAATTCAGATTAATTTGATTAACATAGACATATAGTTAATTGAGTTACTTTGAATATATTCATCTTACCATCAAAAAAGGCTTGTGAATAATTTAGTGTTCTAGGTTAATAATTAGTAATAATAACCCAATTGAATGAAATGTGTCTAGACACATTATATACATGCCGAGATGAAGTTACAACTAAAGGTTCTTCTATCTATAGGGTTTTCAAAGTCTTCTATTTGCGATTTATTTAATTTCCTTCTCAATAGTTTTATTTAAGTTAAATAAGTGAGTCTTGATAATAATAAGAGAAAAACTAAGATCATGTGGATTCGATATCCGACTTTTTTCACTATATTATTTTAACAATATGTACACTTACGCGTTAAATTTATAAAATCGCGATAACTGAACCTCTTACAAATTAAGTCTGCCTAACATCACAGACAAATCTATCACAACAGAGACATTTATCGCAGATTATCATGGTTTGATCACACGTGACGTGGCGCCCTGGAATTGCTATCTGAGCGAGACTGTGACGTTAATCTTTCTTTGTTTCAGAATATAAAAATAATAAATAAATAAATAAAATGCAAAAGTGACCCTCTAACTTTCACGTTTTTTCATTTCAGTCCTTTAACTTTCAGTTTTGTCAATTCAGTCCTCTAACTTTCAATTTTTGTCAATTCAAGGCTCCGTTATAAATTCATCGACTGCTGCCGTTACAAATAACGGCAATAGTAAAGTAAACGTACTTTGTCTGTTATTTAAGACAGATGAAGCTAAAGCAAAGTAAATGTACTCTGCTTGCATCTTCGAACTATTTTTTTTGTCAAAAACACATATCTCAAGTTCAATATGACTTTTTGTCAAAAAAATTATAAAAATTATAACTAGTGCTAGTAACGAAGATATGTATTTTTATAAGAGATTAAGAAAATCAAATGTTTTACCTATTATATTTAGACTCGAATCGAATGATTCGATTGTGTTATTTCCAATCCTTCAAAAAAAAACATGAGACGATACATTTTACACTACAGTTGATCAGTGGACCCTAGTGACGAGTGTGGAAAATAATTATACGTAACTTATTTAGCAAAAACTTAATGGTTAGACATTACAATACATTCGATTAAGTTTTTGCTAAATAAGTTGCTAAAACTTTTGATTTTGTGCAATCGCATGTATTGTAATGTCTAACCATTAAGTTTTTGATAAATAAGTTGCGTATAATTATTTTCCACACTCGTCCCTAGGGTCCACTGATCAACTGCAGTGTAAAATGTATCGTCTCGTGTTTTTTTTTTTGAAGGATTGGAAATAACACAATCGAATCATTCGATTCGAGTCTAAATATAGTAGATAAAATATTTGATTATCTTAATCTCTTATAATAAATACATATCTTTGTTACTAGCACTAGTTATAATTTTTATAATTTTTTGACAAAAAGTCATATTGAACTTGGGATATGTGTTTTTGACAAAAAACAGCTCGAAGATGCAAGCATAGTACGTTTACTTTACTTTAGCTTCCTCTGTCTGCCTATATTTTCTAATTGAGGGTATTAATTAAATAACATGAAAAGTACGTTTACTTTACAGTTGCCGTTATTTGTAATGGCAACAGTGATGAATTTATAACGGAGCCTTGAATTGACAAAAATTGAAAGTTAGAGGACTGAATTAATAAAACTGAAAGTTAAAGGATTTAAATGAAAAAACGTGAAAGTTAGAGGGTCACTTTTGTATTTTTGTCTAAATAAAATGAGCAGCTGTGGTTAATAACTTTACCAGTTTTTATAACTAGTGTCTTTTTTTTTTTTTTTTTTTTTTTATCCGATACAAATTTCAATTTAACATTAAGAAAATAACTACTTTCATAATTTGCATGCATTTTGCTGTCAATTTATATGGCTTTTATAGGATTTGGAAATGATTTTTAAATTTTCAAATAAAAGAATATAAGGGATGTGAAAAAAATACCTTGTTTGAATGAAAGTCATTTATTTGCAAGTTGACCCAGTCTACTAGCAGTTGTATTCAAATAAATTTAGGGAATTAATTTTTAATCCTATAATTTTCAAGTTTCACGCATTCTAGTTTGTTTACAAAGTTTAAATATTCGTTTTGTTAGTTGCTGTGGCAGGAGAGAGGCGTTAGCTTCTTAGCTTTGGATTATGAAGTATCTTCATGGCTGTTCACATATTTATATAATTTTTAGAATTTTCAATATCTATTCGGATATCACCGCGCAATAACTTAATTTTGATTATACATGTTAATTTTTATAATAAATATATTTTATTTCCTTAACACTATTTTTATAATAAAGAGATATTATTTCATTAACAATACATTATTTAAATCATAATATGTAAGGATGATTATTTCACCGAATGGACACGAATATTTATAATTCGAAATTTACCGGGACTTCTTGGATCAACTAGATATGGTGCAATCTTGAAAGTGAGACTCAAACAAGCCTAGCCTGTTATAAAATATTTGCAAAAAAAATCCTCGTATACATTATCCAATGGTCGCGTATTTTGCTTGCTCAAATTAAGCAACACTCCATAAATTGCAAAATATAAAAATAAACCCACACAACTGTTGAAACTAAATATCACTGATTTTAAAAGCATCCACTTTACAAAATTCATTGATAGATTATAATTATTTTTTTTCCATATGATTAATGTGACTGTAATTGAGGTCAAGATTACGTCTATAATTGAACACAATGTGATTGGTGAATTTTTTTTCTAATATTGAGTGTATTTATAGGGTGTTTTAGTGAAAAGACATGTTTCTTATATGTGGCTTTTAAGAAAGTCACAATTGAAGAGATAGATCCCTTCTAGTGAAAGGATATGACCTTTAGAGTTGGAAGGGTACATTGAAGTGATATAACCATTTAAATGCTTGCATCCTTAAACTTAAAGGCACATCTTCAATGTAAACCATACATCTCTATAAATAGGCCATTTGGGGTATTCATTTAGTATTCAATTTGTTCATTTGTCCTTATACATAATTAGAGCGTCTAAGGATTATCAAAACTAAAAGAGAATTTTCCATCATTTTCAAGTTCATTGTTCTTGAAGAAATGAGTGTTTTTTTACAAGAAGCAACCAAGTATCTTGAGATAACGTTAGTTAAGAGATCCGTAAGAGCAATGAGACGAGGCTAATAATTTATTAAGGAAGAAGTTTACTCGACTTGATTTTGAAATCTTCACCTTCTACAAAATAATTCTCAGGTTTTTCTAAGTTTTTGAGTTTGTGTTGATTCTTTAGTTGCATGTCTGTTATTTATTAATTTGCTTGAATTATGCATATTAAAAGTAATTAACAACACATCATGCTTGACAATCTTAAGAACTTATTATTTTATTTGTGTTGTTTATTCTGATTTATGCATGTTTCATTCATTTATGTTATGAAAAATGTGTTATGCGCATGCAAATTACGCAAGGGCGTTCGAACGCTCGTCGAACGAGAAAAAACGTGCATTGATCTATATATTTTCGTTCGAACGCGGTGACGAACATCACCCGAACGCGAACGCTCTGGAAGGATGCTATTGAACGCGACATGGATGCAACTTCTCTGGAAGGACTCGTTAGAATGCACAATCGAACATGACATAAACGCAAATGTGTCACACTCAAAATTAATAAAATCACATAGATGACATACACGAATTAGTATGTATGATAAAATCACAGTTTAGATTAAAAAATATATATAGTTCATTGACATATTAATTTTCATATATTGTACACAAATGTTAATTGAGAGATTTGATAATATAGATATAAGTTAAAATTGAATATGATTATGTGAATTCATGTTGTTAGTTCCATGTGTATTGGCAACTTCTGTAACCGAACAAGTTCAATTAAGTTGTAATGAGAATTGAAGATCTGAGAGAAATTGGACAAGTATTTGGACAACATCAGATGGCGATATCAGAAAGATGTTCCCTCTTTTAGATATTCCAGAAGATTTAGCATACCAATTAATATGAGGTCAGTGTCATTGGAAAGTAAACTCGAAGACGATCGCGTATATATAAAGAACATATGATTCGACCAAAGGATGAGAAAGTTGCAAGCGTTTTAAATTGCACCTCAAAACCAATATGTGACGTGCATTCATGTGACATTTGTCTGAGCGTTCTACCGTCCAGAGGCAGAAACTTTGCATTTGAGGCGCGTTTGAGGTGAATTTGAAAGTCCGTACGTAAGTAGGTTATTTTGGACGCCTTTTAAGACAATTTTACACAATGAAAAGCCTATTTTTGCCCTACATATTTAAACAAACACTTTTCCACTTTACCCATGAGAAGAAACATTATTTTGAGAGCCACCATATACTTTGTTTCTTTCTTCTTGACAATCAACTTAGAAGACTTCATTGATTCCACTGTCTTTTTTGCTTTGGTAAGATTGTTCTTCGGTAACCATCTTCACAAAAACACAACCTTAACCCAATTTTTTAAGACTTCAGAGTTCTAAAGGAGGAAGATTGGTAGTCAAAGTTCCGGCGTTGCAAGTTCGCAGTATTGATTCACTCAGAAACTTCAGAGGTTCTGAGGAAGGCCGTTTGGTGTGGGCTCGGAGAGTTCCTTGAGTTATTACAGTCTATAGGTATTAGAGTCGGCTAAGTTGTTGCCATAGGTCTTATACCATCATTGTAAGTTTTCTCGTTATAGTGGATTTTGGGTGGTAGCCTAGATACCTAGAGTGATTTTTTTACTCACATGAGTTTTCCACTTCATTAACAAAATTTTTATTGTTGATTTTATTTTTCTACTTTCGTTTAATTGCATTGATTTATAATTATTAGAATTAAGGGTGTTTGATGATTTTATTAATCCATAGAAACAATAATTAGGTCTTCTCTTAAATTATTATGTTTAATTTTGCATGGGGTCAGGTACTTAGATTAAAATCAATTTTTCAATTGGTATTAGAACGTGACCTCGATCCTTGACCTTTAACTATGGATAGAAGTTAAACCTTGAATTGTCTTCATTTCTTTGATGGAACTGAGTACCCTTATTGGAAGGTTCACATGAAAATGTTCCTCAAATCCTTAGATGAAAGCCTTTGGATATCAGTAGAATGTAGGTGGAAACCTCTCATGGTCACCATTGATGGGGTCTCTTCCCCTAAAGATAAACTGACTTGGACAATAGATGAGTTTGAAGTGAGCAATAGGAAAAACAAGGCTATTAATGTCATTCATGTTGTTGTTTGGTCTGTTGCGTTTGGGAGAATATCAATGTGTGAGATAGCCAATGATGCATGGGACATCCTTTAGACTGTGCATGGGGGCACATTATCATTTAAAATAATGCAATCCAAGAGTTTGCTACTAGATTTGAAGTTGCTAGGATGAAAAATGATGAGTCGTTTGCTAAATTTTATACTGAGATTAACGATATTGTTAACTCTAACTTAAAGCTAGGAGAGACTATTCCTAAAAATATGATAGTTAGGAAAATCCTTAGATCCATACCTGGATGGTTTTTACTGAAGATCACAGCCATCGAGAAAGGTGATGACATAGATCACCTTAAATTAGAGGACCTCGTAGGAAAATTTCAGGTTTATGAGAGACAACTTCTGAAAATAGGAAGCCCGAGAACATAGCGATGAAAATCACAAAAGAAGTTACCAATGATTCATCCAATGATGATGATACTATAACTGATATTGACATGGCCATGTTTGAAAAGAAGTTCAATAAATTTCTAAAGTTGAAGAAGAATGGTCATGGCTCTGATAGGGATAAGGAGGATAAACCTAGAGAGAGTAGTCGTAGTAGTAGGGAGTCTAGATAGGACAAAGGTAGCAAAGCTCATGCTATTCGATTCCATGAAATTGAAGGGTATGGGTATATTAGGTCTGAATGCCCTCACATACCTAAAGTCTAATGGCAAGAAAGTTATGACAGCCTCACTTAGTGATTCAGAAGGTGGATATACTTCTGATTAGTCTCCTAAAGAGAAAAGCAATTACATTGCTTTTAGTGCTAGTGTGGTAGGTTATAGAGATGATAACATTAGTGATGTGGATTATGGTTCAGAATTCTCTCACTAAGACTTTGTAGATAAGGATGGTCTTCAAGTAGCATATATTGAACTGTTTAATGTGAGCCTCACTATCAAGAAGATAAACATTGTGGTCACTAAGAGGCTGAAGGAAATTGAGCTAGACAAGAATGAAGTTCAAGCCAAGGTCCAACAAATCTTTTTAGTTATTGATCACCTTGAGGAGATGAATAAATGATTAGTTGATAAGGTCAAATTCTTAAAAGCTGAACTTGAAAATGCTAGAACACAGTTGTCTGTATTTTCTAGTGCGATAAAAAATCTAGACCATTTTTTGGGATTGGTATGCCTCCTTCTGAGAAAAAAAGATTAAGCTTCGTTGAGTCCGGTTGTGATAAGGAGTCAACTTCTAAAACTGTGTTTGTCATAGCCCAGTCCAAGTCTGGACATGTTAAACTGACTCATCCACATAACTTAGGAAATAAACCTATTAATTGTAGTCAAGGTTCCCCTATGTTATTCCTCGTCCTATGATACAACCTCAATCTAGAGGTGTGATAGGTAAACCTCACTCTCGTCTGAGGTTTGTGCATGTTTTCCATCATTGTAGCAAGTGAGGACATATTAGGCCAAAGTACTTCATGTTGCACAAACAAAAGAAAATGCCTAAGAGTGTTTCGTCTAGGTTTGATACTTTAAATCTAGATTTTCAAATTTATGCACTAGTTAAATAGACTCAACTCATTATTGAGAAACTTGTACTGTTAACTATGAGTTCTCAAGTATAGGACACTCCTAAGAAAGTTTGGGTGAGGAAGCGAGATGACTTCCCATCAACTTTTGAATGCCTTGATCTTAAAAGACACGATGAGAGTGTATTTCTGTGTACTTCTTAGTTGTTGTATTCATATTTTCCCATTGCATGTGTGTGTGCTTGTGTTTTATGTTTTAGAATGACTGTATGTTTTTCATTTTCACCGCATATGGTGTGTATATTTGTTTTTGTTATATATCTTTTGGTATATAGGATGGAAACACAGGCATAAATTGTCATAGCCGATTTCGAATGGACGGTAATATGATTTACAGTTGGGAATACAACTCCACGTATTATTGGATAATGACAAGCCATGCATGTGTAATATGATTTTATTTTTATTGATACTCGGGGTTCATAAGTGTGTGTGATGAAAACCCTTAGTATATCTTATACTTACATTTCATATATACATTTTTATGTCTTGAGGTTTGGTCCTATATATGAGTTTTTGGACTGATAGTCTAATCGTTATCATACTTAGCTCACTAAATAGTGTGATATTTGACTAGATGACCTTATGATATCCTTTTTTTAAAATAAAAAAAAAGATTAAAAGAGTCTCAAACGCAAAAGAGTCGATGTGCCAATATGAAAAGATAATGGCAAAAACCCTTCACTTGAAAGAGTTTTATTAAGAGCTAACATTTTAAGGGGAGAATATTATAGCATGTAACCAATGTTGCTTATTTTCAGGTCCTAGTGGTGCTGGGTTTGAACACCTATTTTGTGGACTTGGTGTGACATGAGATGAGATTTCTTTGGCTGTGTCTCGCTCATAAAATAAGGTCTTAAGGCTTGACTTATTGTGCACCTATTTTTCACGCAAATGTTTTCTATGCTTTGGTGTTTACGTCATATGAATGCATCGATTATTTATCATGACCAAAAATGGTGCATATTATTTCATGTCATAAACAGTTGTGTAATGACTCGGTATCATTATACTTACTTGAAGTGTTGTTTTGAGTCATTTTTTACTTATTTTAATATTTTAACTCATTGTGTGCTTGTGTGTGCTTCATGTCATCACATATTTTTTTCATTGTATATTTTTGAGTTTTTACTTTTTGTGTGTTCATTTTACAAACTAAGTAGGGTTGTTAGTGAGGGGGAGTAAGTTAAGTTTGCATATTCTCTTGCATGTGCCTTTAATTGGTATCTTGATTTGCTATTTTGACATGTTATTCTTACCCATTATCATTTCGTGAAAAAAAAAGGAGTAAGTTTCGATTGTCGATTTTCTTATTTTTGATTTCAATGCTTGAGAATTTTTAATTTTGGTTTATCCGCTCTTTATGTTACTTTCTTTTTTCACGTGTATCTTGTTGTTTGTGAATATTTCAGGTGCATATATTATTTGAGATGGCATTGCGTCTTCATTGACTTCAAGGCTACTTGTTGATTAAGTGTTAGATCGAGTCATATTGTAATAAGTCAGTGTTTTGATGGTTCGCAGTTGTTTATTTTATTTTTGGAACTTTTACCATAATCTTTGCATTAGATAGTTTTGTCACGGAATGCCAAAGTGGGAGATTGTTAGTTCCATGTGTGTTGGAAACTTCCGTAAAAAATAAGTTCAATTGAGTTTTAATGAGGGTTAAAGATCTCAGGGTAACTGGACATGTATTTGGACAATATCATATTAGAGATATCAGAGTGACTTTAACTCTTTTAGATATTCTAGAAGCTTTAGAGCTCCAATTGACATGCGGTCAGTGTCATTGGAAAGTAGACTCAAGAGGATCGCGTATTACAATCCAGAAGTATAAGAGTTAGCAGAGTTACTACCATAAGTTTTATACCATCACTATAAGTTGTCGTGTTATAGTGGCTTTTGGTTGGTAGCCTAGATATCCGGAGTGATTTTTTACTCGCACGAGTTTTCCACTTCGTTAATCAAATTATTGGTGTTGATTTAATTTTTCCATTTTCGTATATTTGCATTGATTCATAATTGTTAGACTTAAGGGTGTTTAATGATTTTGTTAATCCATAGAAATAATAATTAGGACTTGTCTTAAATTATTTTGTTTAATTCCGCATAGCTTCAGAACCTTAGACTAAAATCGAATTTTCACATGCATTGTGTTGTTTATATTAACTTAAGGCAAAAAAAATCATATAATGAGAATTTGTTAACTTTGTAGTATAGATTTGATTTAATATTAGTGTGTTCAATTATAACATGCATACACCAAGTTTATTATGTGATAAAGTTGAAAATTTTAATTTTGTTCATTACTTGTTGCATATTTGGTTGAGAATTAAAAGTGAATCACGAAGACTTGGTCTGATTTTACACAAGTAATTCCTTTCGAGCTTAACTGTTTAAATTTATAGTTAATTAATTGTTAACTTGTGATTGAGAGTGGAAGTGTAACACCAAAATGAATGCCTAAGATTTTCTAATGAGAAAGTGACTAAGAAATTTTGACTCCAAGACGATGAGAGCCTAAGAGGGCAGAGATTTAAGTAGTTACTCCAGACCCCCTAGTTCTCTTGGAATTCGAGAACTTGTATTATTCAGTGTAGTTTTATTACTATTCAAAAATAATAACAAGTGGATTTTTTTGTGTAATACACAAACCGGAGCATAAATTTGATCATTTATCTTGTGTAGACTTTTTGTTAACCGTTCATATTTTGAATAATTCTCAGTCACACATGACTAGTAGAAATAGGCATGATCGTGGTTTGATTTCGAATCGGGAACCTAATTAGGCCAGGACTGAAACTGAACCAATCAACAGTTTGGTAATTCAGAACCGAACTGGAACCGTCAAAAAATAGGTTGATTCTTCTTCTCCAAAATTGATGAACCGAACCTCGGAACGAACTAGAACTGACGGTTGAACCAAATCACAAGATCTGAATCGACAAATCGAACCGCAAGAACTGAACCATGAATCGAACTGACAAACTGAACCATTTCAATTTTTTTCCATTATTCTATAAGCTAAGACTTTTAAAGATCACTATATTAGGAGAATAGCCATAATATGGATAAAGTCATAATATCTTTGTCAGTAGATCACCTATTTCAACTAAGAAATAAAGTTGTTTCCGTGGTAATTTTAAAGGCTGGATTCTCTAAAGTACTTGATGAAGCCATGACTAATGTTCATGGTCGAAGTGAACACAACAGTAGAACGAGAAATGGTCGAAGTGAAGCTGTGTGATGGCTATTGTCTTTGTTTACACCAAGGAAAATATGAAAGGTAATCAAGAAGATCTCTTTGATTACGATGCCATGGCATTTGAGGAACAAATGCCTTCCCAAATCAAAAGGGTGAAGTTTAATGGGAATAAGTACCCAAAGTACAACTCCACCAATACGTATTGTTAACGAGCTTGACCAAGCACCAGGTTCAGAAAATATTTAGGATGTCGCTAGATGGAGCGCCTACAGTATGGTATCACAACATAGAGAATAATGTGAAAGATGACTGGAGGAATTTGGTAGTGGCATTTTTGAATTAGTATGTCACGGATATGGAGATTGACTTGTCACTCCATGATTTGGAGAATACCAAGCAAAAGTAGGAAGAAAGCTTCAAAAAGTATGTTGACCACTGGAGAAGCCAGCTTTTGAGAATGCAAACACTGCCTTCAGAGAAAGAACATAAAAAAATGATCATTAAAGGCTCCAAGCCCTCCATCTATAACAAGCTAAGAAGGATGACCTCTATGATCTATGTCTTCCGATAGTTGAGAGAAACTGTCATGGAATTTGAAGAAGAAGAAGTTGAGAATAGAAAATTCTACAGCCAAATAGAAGAACTATTATAGGGCCTTCTAGAATAAAGGCCAGTACTGATGATATCGCTATAATGAGAAACAAAAGATTTTCTAACCTTGGAAAATAATTGTCAAATGTATTTAAGAAGTTGAAGAGACAATGCCTACTGAACTCCTAGAGCCCAAACCATTACCAAACCCAGTAGCCCGCTATATCGACCTGAACCAATACTACCACTTCTACCTATAAAAGGCCATGACACTGACAATTAGACTCGCCTTAGAAATAAAATCTAAGACCTTATAGACAATAAGAAAATTCTTCACCTCGAAAGAAACCAACCCAACACCAGCATAAAACCTATACCAACCACCATGATGTTCCACCTCTACTATACATGATACACTCTTGCATGTCTGAAGAGTATGTCCTATAAACCTTTGACCAGCAGGTCCATCTTATTGGCATATGGGATAGCAGTGACAAAGAGGCTGTCATGCGCGATACGTTCTGAGAAAACCTTTCCAGTATTGATGAAGAGTATGTGAAAGGGATGACCAAGAGTGGTCGATTCTATAACGATGCCACTAAGTAGAAGGAAGGGATAAATGAGGAGAAAAAAAAAAAAAAACAAATACTATGCTCCAACAACTGAAGAATACCCAAGCATAAATTAGTATATGGGAATTATTGTGTTCCTCCCAATAGCACAGAAGAGCTATAGCTAAAGCCTTACGAAGAATAGTGGTGCCAGTTGATATAGATCCAATTATAGTCATCAGATCTGTTCAGAAGGAAAGTAAGCATGTCCTAACCTTCTCTAAGAAAAAGCTTCCAATAAAGGGACGAATCATAACTGACCCATATTCATAATGGCTAAAGTTAAGAGAAAAAGACCCCATTGTGTGATGGTAGACGATGGGTCCCCCGTTAATGTTTTCCCATTGAAGATACTGTCTAGGCAAGGCATCTGATCGGAGGAATGGATCCCTTCTGATATGACTATAAAAGCTTATGATGACAGCAAGTAAGGAGTGGAAGGTACTTTTATAGCCATGGTCAAGGTAGGCTCGATAAAATATGAAGTTGAATTCATCGTACTGAACATCCCGGCTACTTTTGCTTTACTTCTGGGAAGGCCATGGTTCCATAAGCTTGGAGAGGTACCATCTACATTACATTAAGTAATTAAGTTCTCGTGTAAAAGGGAAATCATCACCATTGAGGATGAAACGGGCAATGCTACGGCTACCTTGGAAGTCCAACCTTTTACAAGATTCCAGGTAGCGTTGATCTTTAAAGAATGGGTATATCCTAAGGTGGCTAGGATTATGGAAAAGATGAAATACAAACCTAACACCGGACTGGGGCACGAGGCCAATGCTTGGGATCACTGCCTGACTTTAAAGGGCAGACTACCAAGAAAGGGTTGAGCTACCATTCAGATGAAAAAGAGACAAAATCCAAGAATGAAATGATGAATATGTGAGATTCCTTTATAAAGGCCAAGTACGAAAGAGATTCGGAGTAGTGCGAAGCCAATGGAATCACTACGCCAGGCTTTGAAATATTTACAGATGTGGTAGACTAGGAAATAAGTATGATTTTGAAGAGAGAAAATAATGCAGAGCCAGAGAAGAAAACAGAACAAGGCTGGGAGGAAGAAACTCTCCAACTCGACGGGTTAACACTGGAAGACTCAGCGGCAACCAAATAAGAAGAAGTTTATGAGAATTCTTATATACCAGAACTTTTCAATTGTAACTTTTCATTAGAGATTAATAAGATGAATTATTTCACTTACTTGTCTGATTCTTCTTCTTTCAGCACGTATCATAACATGTATTACATGATCATATTTGACATTAATTCAACTAAAATAAAGGCATTTAATCTTGGTACATGTGAAAATCCTAAGAATATATTAATTAAAAGTGAGGTTACCATTGAAGAGATAATAGAGTTACAGAAATTATTGAGAAAATATGCAATAGTAATTGTTTGGTCTTACGAAGACATGCA